>CM031243.1:133508674-134051333 GCA_018340775.1 Taxus wallichiana var. yunnanensis
TCTTAATAACTAGTTTGAGAAACACCATAAAAGGTTTAGAAAGTCAAATTGTGTACAAGGACCATTGAGATCCATGTAAAAACAAAACCTAACTGCATAGCTTTGAAGGATTTGCATATATGATAACAATAGGAGGTCAAATTATTGTCCAGTTCCTAACATGTTAAAAAATCACAAGTTGGGCCTGTTCATGATTCAAATGGTGCAATATTTGGGGACAAGTCCCTAATAAAGAGAAATTCCAACCATGTTAAATCATAATGGCATTCTTGACACAGATATTTTGTACATATGCCTTGGGTTAGTTTCATGCATCTTAATACCTAGTTTGAGAAAAATCGTAACAGGTTTAAAAGTCAAGTTGTGTACAAGGACCATTGAGATCCATGAGAAACAAAACATAACCGCATAGCTTTGAAGGATTTGCATATACGATAACAACAGGAGGTCAAATTATTTTCTGATTTCTAGCATATTAAAAATCACAAGTTGGAATTTTTATAATTCAAATGGTGCAATCTGTGGGAATGAATCCCTATTAGAAAAATCTTCAAACTAGAAAGTTATAAATACATCCCTTAGAATCTTCAAGATTTTTTTGTGGAGAAATTACCTCTTCATAGAAAGTCATAGTTGTAAGTTTGTAGCCTGCAGAGAGCAAGTATTCCTTGACAGCACAGTTTAAATCTCGTCTTTCATTGTCTTTTAGAGGACCCAAGTTTGAAAAAAATTTCTTCTGTTCTAATTGCTGGCGGGATAACTTTTCTGTTCTAAGAGATCCAAGAGATTCACCTGAAATTTTCAAAAAAAAAAAAGCATTTCTAGCCAGCTTATTCATGTGTAACTAAATGTCCAACAGCATAAAATTAAAAATGTATAACCTAGGAAAAAGAAAAAATCTACTAATCAAAGCTAGTAGTTTAATGTATTTTCTTTGAAAACAAAGGAGAAAAAGAGCAGTGCACTACATGTATTGTAAACTGTATATGTAACACTTCAATTATTAATATAGGTCAACAAGGCACTGTACAAGTTAAACCTCTCGGTTTTACTTAATCCTTAACTTCAAATTCCTCTTTACCTGATAACCCCTACCAAAAAAATCTTCTTAGTACGAGCTATTGATTTATAATGATATTTCAACTTTTTTTATAAATTGATAGAGATTTTGAAGTAGGACCCCCTCACCCATTAAAAATCACAGCCAAAATTTGCCAGCAAATATAATAAATTGATTCAAGCGTTCATTACATAAGCAACTGTAAACCAGGGAAAACAAAGAGAGAAATTGCTACCAAACAATCGCTACCAAAAATAATCTAAGGAAAGCAGATCTACAAAATGCATCTAAAAGCTTGCAAAATGCCATCTGACATTGAGGACCTAGACATTTAAAGACAAACATATGCTATCCATTTGATAACAGACCCACCTTTAAAACATGGACTAAGACAAGCCACAGTCTTCAATACTCTACATCTCCAGGTCTATCATTAAGCCAGATTCACACTTTTTATACAGGTTGCCTTCTTCATCTGGGATTGGCACTAATGTTCTGGTGTTGAACACCAGCTTCCTCCAAGGAAAGTAGAACATGTTGTTGGGATAAGGGATATTCAGAGCACCTTTCATCAGAAATAAGACCCCTTCCCTTCTCCCAGATGCCTGTGCAGGGCCTTAGTAATCATAACAATCTTAGCCCCTCATAAAAGAGCCTGCCCAGCATCCAATCGAACAGAGTAAGAGGCCAAGGCAGGTTAAGTCCTTTTGGAAAAGGAAATTGACCCCAAATCAAGGGTGTTCTTCTCATCAGTACTTGCCCCTTGACCACCACGCAGACCTCCATGAAGCAGCCCGTCAGCCTCCATGAAATTGGTTTTCCATTTTTACCGTCTCTCCCATTTTCAGGATGTTACAGGCTGAAGGGACCACCTTGAACCAGAAATTGCTTCACCATCCACCATCAACTGAGAGCTGCTAACACTAACAACCTGACTTCCCTTTGTAACATATGGGCAATACAGGGGAGGTCCAGGGTCTTCCTGCAGTTGTTGTTCCCTACCAAAGCCGTCATGGCTTCCAATTTTTCAGACAAATAGCAATCCAAAATATCCTCCAGTGAACATAGAGAGCCCTTTCTTTTCATTTTGATTGAGAACGGGATGAACTATCTGTCATGCGCTTCCATCGGCTTCAAGTTTCAATTTCATTGGCTTCAAGTTTGGATTTGAAAGCATTCCATATATCCTTGACAGTTTCTTGACTTCATTATCTGGGCTCAGAATTCCCTCCCCAAAAACCTCTTTGATGTAAATCAATAACAGAACGGAAAGATAGATCAAAGATTAAACAACGGACATTATCAGAGAGTTTACCTTAAAATTCATATTGATTGAGCCCTTCCAGCTGTTTCCCGAATTCTTCCTTGATTTTGCACTATTGCCAGGAGCTTCAGACCAGAGCCATCAATGGCAGAACAGGATTACAGCAACGAGCAAGATGAATAGTGATTCAACAATGTACTTTAAGATCAGCCTAAAGAATACAATCAATGCAGGGGAAAAACACATTGATTATGATTTCACGTAAATTTAAGAGAGATTTAGTGAGAGAGAAGGATGTGGACTAGGGACATATCTCCCATGTCATGTTCTAGCAGGGAATTTAGGCAATTCAAGGTATTTGAATAATCATAGAATATGATCCCCTATTGAATCCGCCTAAGGTTGACAATGTGATCCGCAGGGTGATTAGCCGCTGAAGCAATGTAAAGCTAAAGGTTATTTTTCAGGTCAACGCCAAGCCAGAAACAAGTTACTTTACATATTGATCACATTTTGTATCCCTCGAACTCAACCTCATGACCAAGCTCGGGAGTAAACCAAACCTGTCAATCCACCCAAACTTTAGCTACTGAAGCAGCTGAAACATTTCTTCCAGTACACTTCTGATCCACAAATTTTGAACTTCACTTGAATTCATCACCCGAATAATTATGAGTCCACTTCCTCCTCTAGAAAATTTAACTTTCCAAGGGCCTGCTTCTAACCAATTAAAAGGTTACTTTTGGGATGTGTTTGGACTAGGCCCCTATAATTCCAACAGAACCCGGGTTGCCTCTAGAGGCACCATCAAAAAAATGAACTTGATATGGCCCAATTTAGGAGAAGTCCATTTAGCTTCTTTTTCGCTTCAGATTAAAACCTCAGATCCCATTTTCAGGTAGTAAATCAAGTTCAGTTATTATTCAGATGAAGTTTCAGAACTGAACTACTACTATGGAGAATCGATGGTACATGCTTCAATGTCAGCAACCTTTTTTTTGCTTTCCCTGAAATGAAAATGATAGCTTTGGCTACAAAATGACAGTCAAAAGGGTAATAATTTATCAAATTATAAGGCAGTTAAACGCAAAGTCAGATTCCACATTTTCATGTTTCGATTCATCACGATTGGCTGTGGTCAAAAACAGCCAAAAATTGAGACTTGCCTTTGCTTGGGTCAAACTGTATCAGCTGAGTCAGACTAGCCTATAACTAGATTATCGTGCAAATATCTTAAATACATCTATGTGAAAATGTCACGAGATATCAATCTCAAGGCATTTATCTTGGATTTTTAGCATTAAACATTGACAAATAACTTCATTAGCTTCTCTGCAAATTTCACACTGATTAGTAACAAATGTCATCAATCTAGCTGCACCACTATGTCAGGCTCAAAAAGATCTTTCCGTGAGGAAAAACAGGCTCCAAACTCCACCATATGGCTAATAAGATATTACGATTTTTTGATTGATTTCTCCAAGCAAAAAGGAAAAAACTTTTAAGTGACAGTCAAATGGATGCCAAATTTAAGATTGTGATTATCCAATGACAGTCAAACAAACATCAAGTTTAAGATTGGAAAGTAATTGTTGACAACTCGCAGGCATTACAGTCCAAACACCACCACCCCTGGTGTCATTGTAGAATGCCTATTGGCATGAGTAAGTTATCATGCAGAGACCTCAGATGGCTCTCTTCGAATCGCCAGAAATTCATATTGCAAAAGGAATACCCTAGAAAACCTTGAACTTAATTCGAAAAAAACTTGTTATGTTTGTTATTGTTTGACCAGCTCATTGCCTGTAAAAACTTAGATGCAGTCGTTTCATATACAAATGAAAATTTTAAACAAATATTGTTGCCAAACTTAATTTTTTAACATTTTTACAGACCTTCAAATTTTGAAACATAGTGTGCAGTAATTCTATAAAATACTTTCTAGAGGCTTCACATGCAGCTAAGATACATGAATACAAATATGAAATCCCATACGACTATGGTATCTATTATTTAATGTGGATAGAGAAAACCACAAAAATGCAAGGATACATACATGACTAGGATACAACAAATGTAATTATCAAAGCAAAGATTACGACATAGAAAAATTGAAACACCATTCATAACTATGAAAAATAACAGAAAATACTCTGGAGAATTTTGACTGAAAATAGCAAACATAGTAAAAAGATAAATTTTTAGGCCCTTCTGCACCACCCCCGCCCAATGGGGTTGGATACGTTGTATTCTGTCTGTTGACTCGGTTCCATGGCCAGCATATGTAGAGCATATTGTACCTGGATGTCAAATATGTGGATATGGCCAGCATATCCAGACTATATTGTTACCTGGATGTCAAATATACGGGTATGGCCAGCATATCCAGACCATATTGTCCATGGATGTCAAATATGTCGATTTGGCATATCCAAACAAACCTAGGGGTGTACCTGGCAGATAAATTGGGCAGAAATAGTGATCGAAGGTCTCTTTCAACAGAATTGTATGGGCTTACAATATTTTAGATGTTTCTTCAGTAAATTAACGTCAAAAAGGATTTTTGTAGGAATGCATTTTGTTTGAGTTTGCTTCATCAAGAGTTAAACGAATTGGTCAAGGCCCAAGGGAATCAAAGAATCGTAGTTCAAGTCAAATGGAATGAAATCCAGAGGTCAATCGTCAGGACATTCCTAATGAAGCCCCGAGTTCAAATCCCCAAGAGACGAGTTATGTGCTGAATTTTGATAGAATGCCACTCCAACTCTGGCTGTGGCATATGCCAATGGACAAGGCCTAGTGCAAGGCTCAGATTTTGGAAATATAACGGAAAATACCCAAGAAAGTTTTGACTGAAAACAGCGAACGCAGTGAAAAGACAATTTTAGGGCCCATTTTCCTTCTTTACTGGTGAACAAGGTTGGATGCAGTGTATTATGTCTGTTACGGAGCTGATATGCCCAACATATCCAGACCACATTGTACCTACATGTCAAATATGTGGATATGGCATATCCAAGCCTAGAGGTGTACCTAGCAACTAATTTGGGTAACAATATTGATTGAGGACCTCTCTTGGACAAAGAATTGTATGGGCTTACAACATTTCAGAGGTTTCTTTGGCAGATTTACGTCAAAAATTGTTTTTATAGGGAGGCATCTTGTGTGAGTTTGCTTCATCGAAAATTAAACCAATTGCTCAAAGGTAATCAAAGAATGGTAGTTCAAATCAAATGGAATGGGATTCAGTGGTTGATCACAGGGGCATTCCTACCAGAACCCCAAGTTCAAATCCCCAAAAGACATATTATGTGTTGAATTTGGGTAGAATACCGCTCCAAGTATCGCTGTAGCATATGCCAATGAACGGGGCCTGGTGCAAGTTTCGGTTGTTACTTAAACAAAAGAGATGCCCTCAATCATCACATCCAAGCTGAAGATTACCCCACAGGGGAAATCTACCAAACATAAAAAGGAATGGTACTTCAAGATTTTTCTTCCCTATTTGTGATAAAAACTAAGTTGCCAATTCATTTTAGATATTGGTTCAGATATGATGAATCGGATTCTCCCAGGGCACGGCTTGGATACAGCCATATATATAATATATATATATATATAGGAATTAACCATATCGTGTGGTCATAAAAACAAATTAACCAAAAAAACTACTAATAATTATATAATGCCAACCAAATGCCAAATATCGTGATAAGTGTTCATTATTACATCAAAATTAGTACTCATCCTCAAATTGTGCTTCATTGAGAGCCCCAACAACAACATCATGATGTAGCTCATTACAACCACATGAAGTAGCACTCCTACCACCAC
This sequence comes from Taxus wallichiana var. yunnanensis, assembly GCA_018340775.1. Lineage (NCBI taxonomy): Eukaryota > Viridiplantae > Streptophyta > Pinopsida > Cupressales > Taxaceae > Taxus > Taxus wallichiana. The sequence continues at coordinate 133,514,833 of CM031243.1, forward strand.
TAGCACTTCCATGTGGGTTTTGTGATTGCCAAAGATTGTGTTTTTTTAAACTATTACTTTATGTTTAAAAATTGAAACAAATTATAAAAAAATTAAAATACCATTTTTAACCCAGATATATAATGCCAGCCAAATGTCAAATGTCATGATAAATGTTAATTATTATATCAAAATTAGCATCCATCGCTATATTGCACTTCATCGAAAGAATCAAACATCAACATCATGATGTGGCTCATTAGAACCGCATGAAGTAGAACTCCCACTACCACTAATACTCCCATGTGGGTCCGCAACACCAAAGATTTGTGCTTCTTTTTTTTAGCTATATGTTTTAATGTTTAAAAAATTAAAACCATTTTTGACTTGGATACACTAGATTTGTCCCAAATACATCCAGGATGGCCCGAGTATGCTCGGATTCGTCGATAATGTTAATTATTATATCAAAATTAGTATTCATCATCATATTGCTTCATCAAGAGCATCAACATCATAATGTGGCTTGTTAGAATCACATGGATAGCACACCCACTACCACTACACTAAAATGTCGGTCCTATTTTTTTTACATTATGTTTTATCGTTGAAAAAAAAATTAAAATCATTTTTAACCTAGATGCATTTTAGATACGTCCATGATGGCTCATGCAAAGTTCTAAAAGTCGGTCGAACTAGAACTAGAACTCGCCAGCCGACTAGTTCAATATAAAAATGTGCAATCCAATAGAAAAACCAGCTCGAGGACCTTAAGTCCGCACGAACCAACCGGTTAGATCAAAACCGATCCAACCGAACGATTTTGTCATGAACCACTGTGCCAACTAAAACAATGGTTTGACATTTAAAATTCTTTTTTAATCCAACTTTTTAGTTGGTTTTTTTCAACCCTAACCCTAAAATTATGTTATATCAAGACCCCCTCTCTATTTGCATAACACCCCTCTCATCGGGCATTTAGAGTTTGTGGAGTTGCATTGAAGAGTTATGATTTAGAGCCTCATTGTTTATGTATTTTGTTTCAGATATGTATTCCATTTGGTGCCATTTTTCTATATTTAACCTTACATGGTAAATACATGAGCAAACTTTGCATATTTTGTCTCTAATTGTTTGGAATCTTTAAAATATATTGTTTTCATTAAAATTGTAATATTTTATGTACTTTTTAGTAAACCAGTTCATAAATCCTAAACTGGTCTAATTCCAGTTCCCAGATTTGAGTCTAGTTGGACCTCAACCGATTCCAAGACCAATTCCAACTTTAAAACATTGGGCTCAAGTACACCCATATTTGTTAGCAGACGAATCCAGCCATACCCGAGTTGTCTAGATTGTATCTTGGACAAATCCGTACACATCAAATCCATATTTGAATAGGGTATGAACCGAATACATGTCAAGAGGGAGGAAAAGGAGGTGGAGGAAGGGTGGGAACCAATATCCTAGGAATAAAACTCCACATGGCTTGTAAAACACTAAAAGCAAAACTTGGTGGGATCCATAGCGTTAATACAATTTTTGCTATTCAAAAAAGGAGTTGAACCTTTTAAAACACATTGCCAAAATTTCTAACAAAAGCCCGTGGATCTTAAAGAACAACAAAAGGCCAACCTAGTATTCACATCAGCTTTCAAAGTTAAAAGACAACAATTAATTGTAAACTAAATTACCTACCACGAATGAAAGCACTACTAAGAGTTGGGCGGTGCAATGGTAATGGAAATCCTAATACCAATGTATTCCTTCAATTTCTCCACGTATGAAGCCCTCCCAAGTCAAAAGCCAATAAAAATATTAGTCTTTACAAAAACCAATTAATAGCTAACATTGGAGAGAGCCACATGGAGTCATGTCTTCCATGCCCAAGAGAATACAGATATAGGAAACTTTTAAATTTTCTTAGACATTCCGAAAATCCATGATGATTGCTATTGTTGTGGCATGGGGCAATAGCTCTTTCATCTCAAAAACTTAACCCTATGGTTTTTCCTTAAATTATTGAAGATGTGCAGCCAATCAACTCGGACCTCATTGTTGGCACAACCTTTGTGCAAGTGCATATTTGAGTCACAAGTAATACACATATTTATAACTTTTGTAGTATCATTGATTTTTTGTTAAGAGTCTCATTTGTTGACACTTGTAGAAGAAGAAGAAGATATTTTAACGTCCACGAGGCTACCAAAGACAGCCTATGGGACAGCAGAGCTTGCTAAAGATCTTTCTGGCATTCAGATCTCTTATTGATGAGTTTGATAATCAGCTCCCTTGTTTTTTCAACCATATTCTCGCTGAAAATATTTTGAAAGGATGCAATAACCACCATGCTAGCAAATTGGGCCCTAATGTCATTATAAGCATTACATTCCAACATGAAATGTTTCTCTGACTCCACTGCACTGCATACGTAAAAACACAAATTCTCTCTTCCCATGCCTCTTTAGGTCTTTTCCATCTTCTTGTTTCACACCGAAGACGATGTGAATTAGTTCTTAATTGAGCTATGAAGATCTTTGCTTTCCATGGGATATTAGCCCCTATAAAAGCCTTTTGTTGATGATCACATGTAGAGTTAAATTCCTCCAAATAATACCTCTTCTTTCTCCCTAACGGCTTTCCCCACATAACTTGGTGGAATTTATCTATTACAAAAAATTATCTCTTGGTTATTATTAGGACATGCATTCAAGTAAATGTTCCATTTTTAAGCCATTTGTTGTTTTGATTCATCCATGACTTCTTTCTTTTCTCAAAAACTCATTGAGGACAACCTTAGGCCATCTGCTACCATCCATTTGTTCGATCCTTTTTAAATATGTTATGAGACGAACCATAACAATAGCTTCTAGAGGTACAACCCCGTTTCAGCTAGAAGAATCTCATATGGGACCGAGATCTTTAATTTGAACTTGCTAGTAATCATGCTTTTTTGAATCCTCTCAAATTGTTTCCACCTTGAGTTTGAAATGTTGCTAGCCCAAACCTCACATCCATAAAGCACCACTGGAGTTACTAAAATCCCAAACAAAGTCTACATAGTTTTCCAATCCCATAGTTCGCCTCTCTGCATTTGTTTTGGAAAGCATAAAAAGCTCTCCACCCCCTAAAATTCTCTTTTTGCTACAAATCTCCCAACTGAGCTTGTTATTAAAGTCGAACCCAAGATATTTATATTCTATTACTTCCTCTAAAATGTTTCCATCGAAATAGAAATCATATTGAGTTCTTTTCTTTCTATTGGAGAAGATCATAATCTTGGTCTTATTGGTGTTGACTTGCATCCCCACTTCTTTGCAAAAGTGCTCAAGCGCACATAAATGTTTTTGAAGGCCTTGAGCGGACCTAGCAATCAAGATAAGATCATCAACATAAAGGAGAAGTCTTACAACATACTCTCTTAGGCGAACACCATCTTCACTTTGTATATTTAACCATTCCTCAAGTTTGTCGATATATAGGCCAAATAAAGTAGGTGATAATGGGCATCCTTGTTTAACCCCAATATCACTCTTGAAACTTTCTAAGATACCAGTTTGAGTTCTAATTTTGACTCGTACCTTTTCATAAAGTCTATGAACAGTTGCTCTGTGATGCACTGGAATACCAAGCTCCTTCATTCTATCCCATAGCTTGTTCCTAGAACTGTGTCAAAAGCCTTCTTGAAGTCAACAAAATAGCAATAAGCTTCCTCTTTATCATTCCAAACTTTTTCAATAATGTGCCTCAAAGTGATACCATGATCTATTGTTGAATACTTAGGTCTGAACCCTACTTGCCCTTTTGCTCTCTTACCTTTTTCTTTTGCCCACTTGTTGATTTTGCATTCCACCATGCTACCAAACAACTTTGCAAACAATGGGTTGATCATGATGGTTCTATAATTAGAAGGATTGTTAACATCTCCACTCTTAAAAAGAGGTATCGCAAGACTAGTAGTCCAATCTCCAGGAAAACCCTGCTGAATGATGTTGTTGAATATGTCGACAATGTGAGGAGCGAGAAATTCTTTCCCCATTTTAAATACTTCCTAAAACTCATCCAAGTCTTTTGCTTTTCCAACCCCCATTTCATAATACCCTCTTCAACTTCTTGCACAGTAAAAAGTTTTGTTGTCGTGTTGACCAAAGGAGGGCCTTCAACTTCTGGATCTTGCTCATAAATTTGTTTTGCAAACTCAAACCACTAATTGGCTGTGATATTGTTGTTATCTGTATGTTTTTCTTTGATTGAAGCTCCTTCCAAAATGCTTTTGGATTATGTTTCCCTAAGTGTATAAGCTCTTCCCTCCTTATGGTCATGAACTCATTTTTTTTTTTTTTTCTTTATGATCTATTTGTACAACTTTGTGTTCAACTTCTCTTTGCCTATTTCTTTAATAGCTCTCCTTGTCGCTTTACAATCCTCATCAAACCATCTATTTACCGGAAAACAATTTGTTTGTTTCTTATTTTTGTTCTTTTACAACTTGTAAGGGCCTTCTTAATTATGTTTGTTAACTCATAGCTTTTAAGGCCTTGTGATCTTACTTTCCCTCTTGCATTAAGCGACTCAACGCCACTTTGAAGATATCACAATTTTCTTGTGTTACCAGAATCCTTCCTTTTGTCGGAAGATGTTGAGATTGTTCGTTCCTTGTGAGTTGATTCTTGCTCGACCAATCTACCACTATGGAAATTACCGATTTTAGGTCCCTAATAGAATCATCAATCTCCACTTCTTTTACCACCCATCCGATTAAACTTTGCGATCAAATTGCATAATCAACAACACTTGCCTCATTGTAAGTTTTACAACCGTAAGTTTTACAAGTAAAATTTTCAGATTTATGCCATCTTTCCATCCCATTGCAAATAATCGATCAAACATGCCACAAAGAGTTAATAATTCTTCGCCAAAATGATTAATGTCCCTGTTGTCTTCCAACCATCTTGCCCACTCGTTGATTATCTTCTTCCATGAGCCATAACGGATTATGGTTCTCCTTACTACTCCACGTGTTAGTTTTCTCATTTGCAGTCCTCGCATTGAAGTCACCTAAAAGAAGAACTTCCCTTGTGAAAACTCTGAAATATCTTTCTTTAGGGCTGCATAAGGATCTTTCCCATCTAGTCCACCTTTTTGTATGTTTTTGAGACCTAAGGTGCAAAGTAACAAGCTGTTATTCTAATGTTACTCCCGTTTTATGATATTCTAAACCAAATGAACTGCTTGTTTGTGTCCTCTCTTACCTATTGAATCTTTCTACCCTCCACTTCTCTAACTAAAACCATTATACCTCCAAAACCTTTCCCATTGCTAGCTACCTCATTCCAGACTAGCAAACTTCCTATAACCTTCAAAAGGAGTCTTGCAACCATCATGTTCATGAGTTTCCGTGAGACAAATTACGTCTCTCCTTCTGCTATAGGCCCTAACCTAGGTCCCCTTCTCCAAGGATAACCTCTACAATTCCAACATGCAAGTTTTAACAATACCTGGGAGGGCCTTGATTCCTATTTATTTTGGTGTTGAGAGCTCAAAGCATGGTTCTCATAGCTTTGCATCCACGATTGGCCTAACTCATTCCTCGTTGACATCAATTTTGTTGTTCTCTTGTTGTCATCCATTTGCGAAGAATACTATGACATTATCTTGCTAATAACAACTTTTCCATTGTACAACCATGCTCTTTTACCTTTGTCTCTTGTTGCTCTTACTTTAGTTAATTCTTTCCTTTTATCCTCCAATTGTATTGAAGTTAAATCATCATCTAAAAAGAAATTTGACCCCCTCAAGAGTCCCTTCTTACTCAAAAGTTGGTACTTGTCTTCTAATCTCCTCATGACAACTTTGATAGGTCTAGCCCTTTCTTCATCTACCTTTCCAATTCTCCTTGCTTGCATGATCGGCCCTTGCCATTGTAGTTTGTCTCTTAAAAATTCACTTGCCAAAACGAATGTGTTTTCATTTTTTCCATACTCTTTTACCCCTTTGATAATTAGATTTTTATCCTCTTTTGCCTTTCTCTATGTTTGCTTTCTTGCATTCTGCTCAAATTTGCACCTACCTCGTTATCCTTATTCGATGGTCCCTTAACAACATAAGACCATGATTTGGTTTCATTTGCATTTATATCTTTAGCACATTCCTCAACCACAAAGCCCTAAGAGTTTCGTTTTCATGTGAGGAAGTGTTGAAGACTGTACACTAAAAGTACTGTACACTTTCCATAGTTGTCTCATTGGAGTTCGATGTCGGGCAAGGCCCCGAGCAAGGGTCCAGGGTGGCAGCCCTTGGTAGCGAGGGTTCGGGCGTAGCCCCAAAAAAAAAAAATTTGGGGCTTAAACGTGCTCGATATATCAAGAAATGTGATTTTTCTCATATGGGCGGGTTTTTTGACCCATAGGTTTATGGGACGGTTTTGGCCCATGGTTTTGATACCCACGGTTTTGTAAAACTGCTTAAGCAATTGTCTATTTATATGGTTTTGTGCATATGGTAGACATAATGTAACATTGCAAATGTGTTTTGAATTCGGGTGTGAATTCTGTAGAGTTTGTTGAGCATAGCTCCAAACAGATCTGGGTATTGTATTGAGAGAGCAATGGCTTGTAATAAAATCTGAGCAAGTGATTCTTGGTGGACGTAGCCCAAATTAGGTGAACCACGTTAAATATTGTCTCTTTGTGTTGTGTTATTTTATTCTGCAATTTTATTTGAGATCTGTAATAATTTCTACATATTAGTTTCTACTGTTGCAGTTTTGTGAGGGATTATTCCGCATATGTTATCCCTTATTTCCTAACAGTTTCTTCCCTTATCCTTCTTAGTTCTTATTTTTGTTGTTTTTAAGTCTGTTACACATATACCCGGTTTTGTCAATGCTAAGTTGTTACACAAAGCCAAGCTGTTTTCACCCTTTCATTATCATTTTCATTTTTGCCATTCATGTTTTCCTACCATGATCATTGAGAAATTGTTGTTCTAAAAGCTTGCTTCGAGTCAACACCGCAGTCAGCGAATGATCAGCTGCGGGGGTGGAGGTAGAAAACATCCTTAATCTGGCCTACATAAGACTAGAGATGAGGCAATCGACTCCTTGATTGTTTCAAAGGTTTTTTTGGATTTTTCATCCAATTCATCTTTAGCAGCTATCTTTGTAGACCACATGGCCAAGAAGCTTCCCCTCTGTGACTGCAAATATGTTTTTCTTAGGGTTTATGAAAATACCATGTTCTTTGCAGCTTTTGAAAACTCAACGTAGATGCTTCATATGTTATCTCCAAGTTTTAGAGAAAACAGTTATGTTATCCGTGCAAATTCACATTCTTGTATTTAAGTGGCATGCTGATGATCTGATTTTCTTTTACAGCGACTAGAATTCCTTGGAGATGCAGTGCTGGATTATTGTATAACACTATACTTGTACGAAACATACCCAATTTTATCACCTGGTAAATTGACAGATTTAAAATCTGCAGCTATTGGAATTTGTTTAGGCAATGATAGGTTGGATCGAGAGAGATGGAAGAAAATCGTGAGTTTAGGACTCTGAATAAAATCTTGGTTTTAGACTATGAATAAAATCGTGGTGTTAGACTGAATAAATTCACGATTTCAGGTTTGCATGTAATATATAGTCGTGATTTCTGTTTCAACGAAGTTTTGGTAATAATTTGCACAAAATCTAGTCACGAATTGCATTTCAATTAAGTTTTGGTCGTATTTTGCACAAAATCTGGTCTCGATTTCGGGAAAAGGAAGTTTCTACAACACGGAATTTTGAGCAGAATAATTATAGATAACTCTCCTCAGATTTAACACGAGTTTATCTGCATTTCGTGGGTGATAGGGCAAAAATATTTGTGCACAATAATTCTGCTCTTAACTGCCTGCATTCTGTATATTCAAAATTTCTAGAGGGGTCATATCCAGTCATTGGAGGGTCTTGGCTTTCTTTTCATCCTTGCTGCGTCTGTATCCCTGTTCCTTCTGCGCTTTCAGGACGGTTAGGGTTTTCCCCTTTTTGAATGTTGTTTTAGACTGGGGTTTACGGGTGAGTCAACGGTTTTCATCCCTCCAGGGGGTTTTCCTCTGTTTCCTGTCTTTCCAGCCTTGTATTGAGCGGTAATGGCTAATGTGAAGAAGACTGATGCGGGAAAAGATTCTCCTTCGTTACGGATGGTTTCCAGACCTCATTTAAAGAAGCCCTTCGTGGTTCTTCGAAGAATAATATAAATGGTAGAAATCTCCAGAAATTTCCCTTGAGGATGCCCAAGTTGGATCCTAGGAAGAATGAGAAGGGTTGCATGCTAGCAGCGGATGGAACACTCGGTTATTCAACTTCAAAAGACTAATGTACAAGGTAGCATCAATGAGTTGGAAAACCGAGGCCTGATTGTTCGATTTCTTGGTTTTCAACCTTCACTGGGGGTTTTCAAGGAGTGGCTAAAAAAGTATGGAACACAAAAGGTGAGTACTCAGTTTCTGTTTATCCTAATGGATATTTCTTGATCTTCTTTGCTTCAGCCTCCGATCGTGAACTCATTTTCAAGGTGGACCATGGTTCTTGGGAAGGGCGGGGTTATTCATGAAACCTTGGCACCCCATGTTTAAACCGGACGAAGAACTCCCCTTGGTAGCCCCTATATGGGTAAGACTTTTTGGGCTTCCAGCTGAGTATTGGAATCAAGAATGTTTTCATGGCAATTGGCAACACGTTGGGTACTTTTATGATGATTGTTGATGCTTCTCTACAGTTGGAACAGATGATATATGCAAGGATCTTGTGTTTTGATGGACCTTAATAAACCTTTGCCTACAAAAATATCTTTAGTCATAGAGGAGGACAAGTGGGACCAAGTTTTGGACTATGAAAACATCCCCTTTAGATGTCATTTATGCCATGAATATGGGCATCTGATAAGGGACTGCAAGCATAAAGTTTCAAAACAGCAGGGGAAGAAAAGACCAAAGATGATTTTATTATTCCAAAGAAGAAACAAATGGCAAAAAAGAATGGCAAGGAACAAGTGAAACTAGTAATAATAATAGATTTGCTAGCCTACGAAACATGAGGAAAAAGAATCGGAGGTTCTTATGGAATCATAGGTGTCAAAAACACAGATGGATAAGCAACAAGCAGCTCAAGTTCAACCGGATGTCGAAGGTCAAAATCAGATGGTTATTTTTCAAGCACAACCTAATAAGAAAGTGAAAACATGGTAAAAAGCTACTAGCGTAAAAAAATTCCATGAGCAATTTCAAGAACATAATCAGCAAACAAAAGAGATGGAAGGAATGGAAAAAGCTCTTGTTGTTAGAGATTCTAATGTGTCACATCAAATAGAGTCTTCTTTAGGCATGGATCGGAAAAAAACAAGAAATTTAAAATGGATACCAATATGAAGGCTGGGAGAAAGTCAAATCAAGTTAAACTTCAGCAAGAGGGCCAAAAGATGAGTAATTCGGGAATAGCTCGGGACTTGTCCCAATTTTTCCAAAGTTCTCAATGAAAGTGATCACTTGGAATATAAGGGGTTTGAAGGGATCTCCTTCAAAAGTTCAAGAACTTAGAAGAATGATTAATATTGATCATCCCACGATGGTTTGTATCCAGGAGACCAAAGCCTCCATTGATCTTATGTCCGCTAGCTGAAAACATTTGGCCTAAAGCTAAACACCTTTCTATAAGCTCTCAAGGAGCTTCAGGAGGTATTGTCTCTTTGGGACCCAAGAATGATTATTGTCTTAAATTCATGTGCGATTAAGGGTGCATTATGCTTGCATGCCTATTCTAAAATGGAAGACCAGGAGTTCTTATTTTTTAATGTTTATGCTCCTCTTGTTATGGAAGACAAAAGACAACAATGGCAGGGTATGACCTCTATTATCCAATCTTTTCCTCAGTTGCCTATTATTTTAGGTGGGGATTTTAATACTATCTTGAATATCCAAGAGAAACAGGTGGTAATCCCCATATTGATGCTAGTTCGATTGTCATGACTCAATTCATTTAGACTCATCATTTGGTGGATGTGCCTACTGCTAATGGTATGATGACATGGTCTAATAGAAGGCAGGGTCAAGATTGTATCTTGGAAAGATTGGATCGCTTTCTGGTCTCAGAAGAATGGTGGTTAAGGGTTGTGCTCCTAAGACAATGATTATCAATAATAGTGGTTCAAATCATTGGCGTATGCTTGGAAATTGGTAGAACTTCTCCATGCAAAGCTCCTTTTAGATTTCAGCTCATGTGGCTTCGTCATAAAGATATTGCTAAGTATGTTCAGCAATGGTGGTTGAAGGAAAAGCCCGGGTTTGAACTCAAATGTTTATGTTTGTCAAGAGATTGACCTACTTAAAATTCAAGCTAAAAGCTTGGAATTGGAATGAGTTTGGAGATATTAAGGAAAAAAACAAAGATTCTTGATCAGCTGGAAGATATTAATGTTCTTCACCGACATTCAAGTTTTTCTTTGGACCTTTTCAAGAAAGAATGTCTCCTGAAAGCAAAATTACAGAATGGGATATTAGAGAAGAAATTATGTGGAAGCAAAAATCCAGGATTCAATGGTTAAAGGAGGGAGATAAAAATTCAGCTTTCTTCCATAAATCTTTGTTAGCCAGAGGGCCCATAATTATATCCACTCCCTTTCCAAAGGAGACGGAACAAAGGTTTATTCGATTCATGGGATGCAGCAGGTGGCTCAACAATATTTTCAGCAGTTGTTTACCTCTCAACCTCTGGATCTAGACTCACAACAACTTCTGAACATATTACCTAGCAGTATTTCTCAACAGATAATGAAAAGTTGACTCAACCTATTACGGAAGAAGAGCTCCAAGGTATTGTCTTCAATATGAAGAGAGGCAAAACTCCTGGTCCGGATGGTTTCCCGATTGAGTTTTTCCAGGCCTTTTGGGATATTATTAAAGGGGACCTTTTACAAGTGGTTGAGGAAGTAAGGATGGCCAAAACTATGCTTAAAGAGATAAATAAGACTTTCATTGCTCTTATTCCTAAAGCTAATGAGGTGGAGGATATCTTTGGTTTCCGTCCTATAGCCTTATGTAATGTTTTGTATAAAATTATTACCAAAGTTATAGCGAAAGACTAAAACCCTTCTTCATAAGATTATTTCTCCTGAGCAAGGTGGATTTGTTCTTGGTCACCATATTCATGATGAGATTGTGCTAGCTCAGGAAATTTTGCACTCTATGGACATTCAGAGAAATCCGCAATGTTTATTAGACTGGATTTATCCAAAGCTTATGACAGTGGATTGGGGTTTCCTTTGCAGAGTTTTGGCTCAATTCGGTTTTTCTATGGAATGGATTCAATGGTTAAAGGCATGTTTCTCTTCTGTTTCCTTTGTTGTTTTAGTTAATGGCTCTCCTTCAGAATTTTTGGAGCTTCCAGAGGCATTCGGCAAGGAGATCCCTTATCTCCTTTCTTATTCATTATTTGGCGGAATGCATGGGGAGACTTGTCAATAAAGCCTGTCGAAAAAAAAAAATGGAATTCAGCTGGCTAAAAACATTCATCCACTATCTTGCCTCCAATTTGTTGATGATTCTACGATGCTTGGAAGAGCTACCTCTTTGGAAGCTAAACAAATCCATAAAGTTCTTCATACCTTTTCGGTAGCCACTTTAATCAGCTAATCAATCAAGGAAAATCCAGTATTTTCTTTTTTCATTGTTCTAGAAGTCAAGAAGAGCAAATTTTGAATATCTTCCATTTTAAGAAGGGAGTGCTTCCTTTACAATATTTGGGTGTTCCTTTAGCTTCTAAGAAGTTAAAGGATTGGCATTGGTTAATCAACAAGTTTGAATTAAAATTACAAAAATGGACTAATAAATGGCTTTCTTCAGGAGGAAGGATGACGTTGATCAAATCTGTCCTTCAAGCTATGCCGATATATGTTGCCTCTGTGTTAAATATTCCTGGAACTATTTTGAAACAAGTGGATTCTATTTGCCAAAAGTTCTTATGGAGCGGAGTTCAAGATAAGAAAAATGGTCCTTAGTTAAATGGGAAACTCTTTGCCGGCCAAAAAAGGAAGGTGGTTTGGGATTTAGATCTTCCCCTAAGCAGAATAAAGCCTTAGCTGCTAAACTATATTGGAGGTTGCTTGTTTATCCTAATGATCTTTGGGCTGCCACTTTCAGAGCAAAGTATGCTGAAAATAACCCTCCAAAGAAAATTATTAGATCATCCCTTCCTACTAAGGGTTCTCCGACCTTGATGTTTATCAGAATGGGAGAGGAAATCATTAAAAGGCAGCTCTTCTGGATTGTTAATAATGGGCAATTAGCTAATTTTTGGACTGATTCTTGGGATGGACAGCCCCCTCTCATCCTTCAATTTCCTCAGTTCAAGCCTATTATGAAGCAAATGCAGATATTGGTTGGGTTAAGGTAGCCCACTATGGTAAACCGTCTACTCATCCTTGGGAGAGTGAAAAAGAATGGATTCTAGTTTCCAATGGCCACTTGCTATAGAGCATGATGCTCAGATTTTGTTGCATAATGTGTTGAAGGCTCGTCCTCTTTCTTCTTCCCCATTTCCAGACAAGTTGGGATGGGGACAAGACCCTTCTGGTAATTATACAGTGTCCACTGGCTATGCCTCCTTGATGATAGATAATCCTCATCCTCTTCAGTTTCTCTTTAAGCACTTATGGCAGCCGGGTATGTGGCCTAAAGTTAGTTTTTTTGTTTGGCTTCTTATTCAAAGAAGAGTTTTAACAAGGGACCATCTTATGAAGAAAGGATTTTATGGCCCTTTCAGATGTGCTTTGTGCTTAGAAGATGAAGAATCTTCTACTCATCTTTTTTTCCTTTGTCCTTGGGTTATTCCAATTTGGCAACATCTTTCTGCTCTGTTTAAACTGCACTAGAATAATTTTGGTTCCCTTGAGCAGGTTTTCAAAGATTGGCAGGACTTCTCCCTAAAGGACAAAATCTTCTCCCGGCGCTATGGAGTGGTATCTCTCTTCTCCTATGGAATATTTGGAAAGAAAGAAATAGTAGAATTTTCCAGCAAATCAGCAAAGATGGATCTTATGTCTGGGAGAAAACTAAAATCAATATAGCTGAAAGTCTAAAACACAAGATATCTTTGCCCCATACTCTTTCTACGGAATGGGAGCATATTTGCAATCAATTATCTCTTGATCCTAGGGATGCTTCTTTGCCCGTTTTCATATTAATAAGAAAATTGTAAGAGAAATTCAATCGAAAGACCCTACTTTGGGTTATGGAAAATTGAATACAGATGGAGCTTCCAGAGGAAATCCAGGAAGAGCTGCTATGGGAGGCATTGGTAGAAACAAGGAAGGTGATGTGCAGTTCCTTTTTGCAGAGAATCTGGGTATTACTACCAATAATCTTGCGGAGGTGAAAGCAGTTTATAAAGGCATGCAAGAGGCTTTAAAAATTGGGTGGCAAAAATTCAAATTGAATCAGACTCTCAAATCATTATGAAGTTGTCTGAAAATAGTGTTGGTTCTTCTCCCAATTGGCGAATTGCTAAAGAGGTTTGGAAGATAAAAACATTGCAGGAGAAATTTCAAGAAGTTCAGTTCAATCACATTCCTCGTGAAAGGAATAAAGTTGCAGATGGTTTGGCTAATTGGGCCTGGATAATAAGAATCTTCTTTGCTATGGCTTGCCTCCTACATGGTGGTCCAACAAGCTCCAAGAGGACATCAAATATATTCTTAATCTTGATTCTTTGTTATGATTATTTCTTCGGCTTTACTTTTGTATAATGCTCAAGCTTGGACTAATAGTTTTCAGGCTTGGCACAGCCAAATATGTATTTTTGATTTCCATCTAATATAAGTTTTGCTGGGGGAAATCCTCCTAACAGTGAGCAATTTCTAGATTTCTTCAAAAATGGTGGACTCTAGAAGAGGATGTTTTTGTCTAAATGGTTGGAGATATTCTTTCGGAGGGATTGTGTGTGTGACAATCTTTCAGTTATAAACTTTCAAATCATCATATGTTTAGGGAAAAAGGCTTTTCAATTCCTTACATAATTGGACAATTTAATTTCTTCCTCTATACAAGAAATGCCTAGCTCCACTATTTTGGGATTTCTTTCGTCCCCAAACTAACTAATTCATATTTTTATCTATATTATTATTCGGTCATCATTTGGATTTTGTGGATAAATTTTTCTCTTAAAATCAAACAGTTTTTCTAGATAAACTATAGCTCTTTTGGAATTTCATTGGTTTTCAAATTGAGAATACCTTCTTTGCCATTCTCCATGGACTCTTGGTGTTTATCAATCATCTGCTCTTTGAAAGCATCCACATTCCCCAAGAAATCCAAGATTTGAGCTTCGTCATTAAAAACTTGTAAGTTTTCAATATTATCTGGAATAGGAGAAGAAATTAGTTCAATGGAGAATTTCTTTAACTTGATATCAGCAAGAGGAAAGAGACTGCAAAAGAAGCTAAAGAAACAGCCATTGAGTTTTTATGCTGGCACTGAAATGATGTCAAATGCATTAAAAGATTCAATAAAACCTGGACTCTGTGTTTATATCTACTTCCCTAATGCTTACTTGTTTGACAATAAATTCAGCATCACCAATTACCTTTAAGTGCCCAATTGCAAATTCAAGACCCAAAATTAGAGCTTCATACTCAGCCAGTTGGATGGTACATGAACACTATAATCTAAAAGCTGTGTAAAACTGCCTACCTTTAGGGTACACTAATATTACACCTACTTGAGAATAGTTTCCTGATTTAGCCCTCTTGAAGTACAAAGTCCATACATATTCTGATTGTTCTAAGCTTTTTGCTTCCTTTGGTTTGTCCTGTTAGTTTCAACATTCGAACATAAGTTCCCAAACCTGTTTCTAAGATATTTTAAGTTCATTCTTTAAATAAAATTTCATCATTCGAGTTTCATTTGATGTTCTCTCTCCTCTCAATGGTAACCACATGCAAAAATATGTATGGAAAAATAAACATTCATATGTATCAGGTATGTCAACTAACATAATGTCTAAAAACTGAGTAACTCTAGGCTCAGAGGCTAATTGCATATGAATGTTTGTTGATTCTCCAATCACCTTTACCTCCAAGCGATCTAATTGTATAGTTGACTTATTTGGGGTTAGTCCAAACTTTATACACACTTCATAGGGCATTACATTAGCGTAAGCACCTAAATTTACTAAATAGTTATGTATTTTTTTATCACAAAATTTAACCATAAGTAACATGGGGGAGCTTCACCTTTACCTCGATAAAACACAACATTGGTCTGTGCTTGAGGTCAATTATCCAGTTTTTTCATTTAAAGATTTTAAGAGAAAATTTCGTTCTATAAGCGCGGTGTCAACTCATGAAGGGTAACATTTACCTTTGTCTTCTTCATATCTTCAGATATCCAAAGATGTTTCTTCATGAAGTTTCTAGTGGTTAAGGCAACGAAGGATTAAGGATCAAATGAAATGCTTCTCTTATCTAAAGGCAGAGAAGTAGTTGTTGGTTCTTTTCCTTTGATTTGCTTCTCATTGGATAAGATTGTTTTTGCTATTGTTGTAAAGCGTGTATTTCCACCTTATTGTCCATTTCTATCTAGGCATTTTCTTCACGTGGGGATTCAATCATTTCCACCAACATAGTCATGGATGGACCTATTCCACTTGAACTTCCAGAATCAGTGTTTGTGGGCATAACCTCAGAATTCTCCAATTCCTACATAAAAATGTCAAATGCCTTTGATATTTCGAACCAATTAGTCTCGTAATGTTTTTTCTTTTCTTGCACCTTACAACAATTTGATGACGCTACAGAAAAGAAATCCACACTTGAAATAGGTTTCACAACTTGTTCTCAACTATTATTGTTGTTATTTGATATGACTTTTCAGGATTTAATTGCATAATTTTGAGTCAATTTACATTGGCTCAAAGCAACACAATTCAGTCCTGAAATATCATATCACATAATTTGATCCATTGCAGAAAAACCACTTGCATAAATTATTGTTATTGTTTTGTCAAGACCTTTGTTGGATACAAATATCTCTGACATGTGAAATTCTTGTTTCTAAAGGGAGTCCAATTATCATTCTATGTTCCCTTATTATTCTCTATATATGTACGAAATCATTACTTAGCCCAGCCGTCTGAATGTTTTCCAACTCAAAATTTTGAGATTTCCCCATATCTTGATTTGCAGTAATGGAAAATAGTTTTTGAGTCGTTTGACTTTGACCAATGGTTTCCAAAGCATTGTTGGTAAAAATGGGGTGTTATTTCCCACATTATACCAAGGTAGAATCATTTATGATAGGGAAGGACTAAGCCCGGAAGCAAATTGTGATGAGGTTAACTTTCTCTCTACATTTATGGATTCTTGGTCTGTTAGATTCAGATCTAACGCTCCTGATTTTCTCACCAACATGGAGGTGTTTGGGTCTAAGCCATTAAGCTAAAAATCAAATGCAAGTTGAGAGGTGGGTGGTCTGGTTACAGGGATTCTGTTGAACAATCTTGAAATCTAGAATTAAAATCCCTAAGTTATTAATGATCTTCCTTTTTATTATGCTGAGTTGAATTTAAATGTTGACATCAGTGGCAGCAACAAATGGGGTATAAAAGGCCTTTCAAAATCAGTCCAACTTCCCAAAAAAAAAAAAAAAGAAGATGAAGAAACCAATCATACACAGAACCTTCAAACATAAAAGGAAACAATCCACAAGCAACTTCTTCATAAGCCACATTGAGTAATCTGAGAGCAGATTTAAAGGTCGTTACATGTTCCTCAATTGTTATACTTCTATCATTGTTACGCCTAGGAAGATATTTCTCAGCATTTCTAGGTAAATCATGTAAGGCTCCCTGTAAATTTAGAGCAGTTCCCACTGATCAAGCTTGTGTAGGCAAATTTTGTTGATTTTGCTGATTGAGAACATGGTAAAATGAGTATGATGCAATATTAGGGCTTTGGCACTAGCTGAAGCTGGAGTTTGTGGCAAAGGAACAGACTGGTGTGTGGATGGAGATTGAGGTTCTTATGAAGAATGAGGCTCAACAATGTTTTTCCTGGACATTCCCTCGTCTTTTCTAGGTTTCTTGTGTTCCTCCAGCACTAAGCGGCACCACAAAGTATCTCCAGTCCTAACAGTTGCCCTGGTTCCTCTACTTTGACAGTCCATATTGTATATCAGTTTTTACAATTCTAAAAAAGCAAAATTCTTTGTTTAAATTAAGGAGGGTGTTGAATGCATCTTGTTGATCAGATTTTTCCCTCTTGAATAGCTATGCACTTAATGGCTAATTTATCTTGTTCTTCACTGGCTATTCTCTCTTGTTCAATAAAGTAATGCATGTTATAAAAAAATTGTTCTCCTCCCCAAACTGCTTGGTTGTTTCAGTGATAGGATCTGCTTGATTATGCCATAGATCAATCTTGGGTTGTTCTACACGTGGGTTTATGGAAATGGGCATGGCATTTTGGAACCTACCCTCCTAGCTCCAATTCGGCTGACCACACTGAATGTGTAGAGCAGCAGTAAGGGGTTAAAACCCTCCCAATTTTCCACTCCATACAGGTTACCTAACTATATTCCGATTGAGTCACCTTCAAGTTTATCTTATTTCTTATCTTTCAAGATCTATCTTTAGTTTAAAATCTTCATAAAAACTCGTTATAATCATATTATGATCATGTCATCCTCACTTAGCATTTTTCTAGCAAACCTCAACCCATTTACATTTTACATGGGTTGTTCCTTTCTCCCTCTTGTGTCCACCATTGAAGGCAATCATTCATGCATTTTTTCACAATCTCAATCTCAACCAACCATCTAATGTAACATGGACAAAAATCTACAAGAAGATCTTCCCATACTTGACATATATCCAAACAAATATCTACAAGACGATCTTCCCGTATTCGACATATATCCGAACGAAGATCCACATGTCAATCTTCCCTTTCTTTATCCCACTTTCATGGACAAAGATCCAGAAGAGGATCTTCTCGTCTCTTCTCACCCCACTATAGTTGAAGATCAACAAGACGATCTTTCATTCTATAATCCGTTTGAACATACTAGCTTTCACCTTGATATGAGCTATGATCTTTCATCTTGTAATCCTCCCACCCACCCTTTATTGGAAAACCCCAATTGGGTACTTCAACAACTTTCAAATTTCTTCTCCCAATCCACAAAATCAAACATTTCTAATTGCATATAGGCCACTCCCAAAAAGAGGGTGCGTTCGGATAAAAGCTTTGCTTCATTCGACCGCATCAACCACCCTAATTATATCATGGTCGATGTCGTTTCTTTTTACTATGTTTGAAATGACTATATTGGCCACCCCGATTCTTATATTATGGTTGATGTTATTCAAAAGCATGTTGTTGACTCTACGCCATCCTACATCATCCCTAATTCTTCAATCTCTAATTTTAGCCAAATTCTCACATTCAATACCATGTTGATCAGCAATCTATGGATCTCAATCACTATGTTGGACGTAACCTACACTAGTCCATTACCTCACATTTCATCACATAATGGGGATTTCTCGATGCCCGTCCTTCTCTTTCATCACATTTTGGGGCATCTCTCGATGCTCATCCTCCTCTTTCATCACATTTTGGGGCATTTATACCTTCGCATAATTCACATTTTGGGAATTTATACCTTCTCATAATTCACATTTTGGGGCATCTATCAATACCCATCCTTCTCATAGCTCACATTTTGGGGCATCTACCAATGCCTCTCCTTCCCTCATTTCACACTTTGGGGCATCTTTCGATGCTTACATTCACTTTCTTCTATTATTAATTACTTTCTATTTTTATCATCTTCTTACCTTTGGGGCATCTTACGATGCCTATTCTCACTCATCCTCTAGCTTGGGGGCATCTTATGATGCCTTTCATCTCTCACCATCTTACATTTCAACCAAAAATCTTGCAATCATTGAATCCAAACAAATTCAACTCCAAGAAATCTTCAAAGAATAAAACCTCCTCTTTGAGAGCATACCCAACCAAGGGTATGTTCTCCTTGTGCATTTAGATATGCATGCCACCTCACATGTCATAACTACTTGCACTCTCCTCTTATCACTTCTCTCCATTATCTTACTCCTCATTCTCTTTTCACCTGCCCTGTACATAGCTTTCTTTTCTTCTCTTGTACTTAAATAAGTTTATCATAACTCATGCAAGCAAAAAAATAATGTTTATCATAATTTTTCATTTAGCATGTTTTTATTGTGATTTTATGCAATAATGCAGTACTAACATCTTATGTTTCCTCTTATAGTATCTTATATTATACCATATATTCCAATTGTTCACCCTTGTATTTACAAGCCTACTAGTTTGGTTGAGCCCTTGCATCCCTTCTAGCACCTTATATCCTATATTATCCTTACATGTTGGATACTCGGCATTCTCAATTGCATGCCTACTAGTTTGGTTGAGCCTTAGTTTCCTTCCAAGACCTTACATCCTCTATGATCCTTATAAGCCGGCTAGTATGACGTTCTCAACTACCCCTTAATATCATGTAGACCTATTAGTTCAATTGATACCATTTTCAGCTAATACCTTATGTCCTTATCTTGCCCACTAAAACGTTTGTCCAGTCGATATCTTTTCCCGACTAGGACCATCTACATGGGTTCACGGATCTATATCCTATTTTTGCCCGCCTTTTGCTTTTTGGGTGCAATAGAGCATTTTCACCTTTGGGATATTACTACCTACCTTATGATCTATATTGTCATACCTTCCGATTCTCAATTTGTGAGTTTGCATGGTTAGACCTTCAAACCCTTCTCACAAGAGACCATCCACTAAGATCACCTATTTGTTACCTCCAACTCCCTACCTTAGTTGGCGTCCTCTTAGAAAGAAATAGTAATGGTCGAGAGTATCATTTTGTCTCCTCAAATCAGTTGTGCTTCTTGTAGCTCAACTCTTGCAATCTATCTACTTGTCTCTCATCCATATTTCACCCGTTCTCATGATGAAAGTATCAACTTTTTTTTAGATAGGTAATAAGATTTAGTTTTGAAGGGACTAAAAACCCTTTACACAAAAAGAAGCAGAGGCCCACAAGCCAACAAAAAGACCAAAAGCACAATGTCAAACATGATTGACAAGCAGTGCTCACGTAACAAAGCGGCACTACAACAGTCTAAGTATTACAAGATAAAATTTTTTTAAAAGACAAAATACTTAGAACACCAAAGCAGCTAGACACAACAACCCTAAGAAAGGTAAAACAAAGAAAAGGTCAGCCAAAGGGCTGCCATCAGTCCACCTTGCTCTAAGAATCTTTGCTTCAGTTCTAGTACTCGGGCCCACTTCCCTATTCCCTTTGCACTTGATGATGACCCTGGAAGGAGTTTTTTCAGTGTTGTTCTCCTCCATCTCCCTAATGTCTTCCTCATCGAACTGCTCAATTCCACCGCATATTAACCTTGTCCTTTTCCGCTTCCATTTTAGCAATCTGATCTTGAAGGATCGATATCCTTTGTTCCTACATAATGAAGTCCGCATTCAGACCTCCAATACACTTGTTTTGAATATCAATTTGTTTGTGGCAGTCTTTGACTTCTTGCACCAAATTTTTGTTAACCACCAAAATGGTGTCCGCAGTCGACTCCACTCTGAGGATGCGGGCTTCCAAATCATGCTTCCCTAGCTCTCTCCCTATTCCCAAAGACTTTCCTCCCTACCCATGTCACCCTTTTTCAAATCACGGAGAATGTCAGAAATGCCAAAAGAACCATCTTGTTGCTCCCCTTTTTCCTTCTTTTCATGTGAGACGCCAAGGTCTCATTATCCGAATCATCACTTTTGTCTTCTAAGGTCGGGAGGGATAAGGATTCTACCTTTCTTAAACATCAAAAAATTAAGCCATGGTGGAGAGGGGTTTCAACTTGTCATTTTGGTAGTCTTCTATAGAAGTAGTCAAGGACCGAAGGAGGAAAAAAGGAAAGCTCATTTCTGGTTTCTACGAAGATAATTCAAAATGGACAAGTGGTAAGAGAAAAGCTTCCTAAATTTACCCTCGAGTGTGAGGTATTTCATCACCACAAGACACACATCCGCCCACCTACCCGGCAAACAAGTTCTAGCAATACCATCATCATATTGAACAATATTTTCCCCAGGACCAAAGAAGGTTGAAATTTCATGTTTTTTCCTAGTTTTATCCTTAAAAATTTTTAGGCCCTCGGTGGACATACCAGAGCATCGGCGATGGTGTTCTCATTGACCTCGATTTCAATGCCCTCATCTTGACATGACCGTCCTCCCAAGCTTTCCCAAACTCATTAGCGAGTTGCGAGATCATGGCCCTGCAAGTTTTCAATAAAAATGGACAAACCACCCCGTCGAAGGAGCCGTCACAGAGTAACATCCCTTTTCAGATGCATATAGGTTGTGGGTTCATGCCAAATGATAGTATCAACTTTGTCCATCACTATGTCATCCCTTTTTACATCATGATTGGGGTAATCCAAGCAATAGCTCATTATCTCCCTTTTATTACACACTTCCTATCAGGCCCACCAAGGTCGTTGTCGAGATGGCACTCTTTTTGTGGTGCATTTCTTGGAGTATCTAAGTGTTGTGGTTTGTAGGTTCTCATTTGTAGCAGCTAGGTGTAGAATCTCTAGTGTTAGTCATCATTCATACTCATTTGATCATTATTCTAATTCCATATGAAGGAACAATAAAAGCCAAAACAAAGGTTAAAATCCATATTATCAAAGAAAATGAAACAAAAGGCAATTGCAAAAGGTGATTATTACAAGCAAAAAGTCAATCACAAACAAAAAAATGTGATATAATATTTTGGAACATCTCTTGTCTGTTTGAAACATCAAACTAGATAGTTGGCCTCATTACAAAGCTTGAGGTCTTTTGGGGTGCGAGATTTAACGACTAGGGTAAGAGATCTCACATTTATGATTTAGTGAACCCGTGCCTTTTCATGCTAATACCTATTCCTCATAGTAGGCCTATAGCTCCTTAAGTGAGATCCTAATGAACGTGGAAAACATTGTGAGAAGGTAGGATACATCATTTACTATCATATATTGCCATAGTTACCTAAGACTCCGGGACGGCGGGACGTCGGGACGTAGGGACGGGGTTTCCGGGACGGCAATTTTTTTGAAAATTTCGGGACGGCGGGGGGACGGCAAGGGGACGGCTAATAAAAATATATATATTTTATTTATTTTACAAATATAACATGAATAAAGAATAATTCAATAACCTAATGATTAATACAAGAAAGTTTGAAGATTGTAACCAGTAACCACTAATGATTAATCCAATTATTCATCACATAAGCCAAGGCCCAAAATGCTACAGCTATATATATTATATTCAATGTTCAAAACTTCAACATGACAATGAAAGACTAAATAGTAAATAGTAAAGCTGAAAATTTAAAACAAGTCTTAGTCTTACTCTTCAATAATCAACATGAGAAGAGTACAACTACACCCACATTACATATGCTACGAAATATTATGTCATGTCTCATAACCAAAATGACATTACATATGCTACGAAATATTATGTCATGTCTCATAACCAAAATGACATTACATAACCAAAATGACAACTACAAGTGACAAGTACAACTCAAAAATCACTATCAGAGCCCTCCGAAGGAAGCTGACTGAAACCGCTCCTCCTCACTAGGAGTATCTCAGTATCAATGTCACCGCATCTGCGAAAGGAGATATCAAACCAGTCCTCGCTGCTCCCGATCTTCATCAACCCGCCTTGCATCCTCGGGATCCACATCCCACCGCAATGTTTGGGCTCTCCTCAGACGTAGGTGTCTTGCGATCCATGAGGCCTTGAGCGCAAGGCACTATGTACAAAGCACAAGTTTCTCTGCTCTCTTAGAGGTAAGTCTGTTCCTCTTAAGAGAGTGGATCCACCCATATGTTGACCAATTCCTCTCAGAAGCAGAGGAACTAGAAACCTGAGAAAGAAGACGAATAGCAAGTGTCCGTAGCAACTCTGCATGTCCATCTGATCGCCACCAACTAACTGGACTCTCATGTGCCAATGTGGTCCTGTCTATCTTTGATATTTTTTTGTAGCCATCCAGATAAGCGAACTTGAGCCAATCAGTTCTGACTCGTGAAGCATCCTCTGCATTATACATTTTTTTTAGGGCTTTCAAAACCCTTCCTCACCTCCTCATCATCTCTTGGAGAACTCTGCTGTGCCTCTCAACATACCACTTCGGATTTAGTGCATATGCAGCCATGTGTAAAGGAGTGTTCAACTTCTCCCATCTCCGCTCAATGATAGGTGAATATGCGATGGTAGAACTCAGGTGGGGTCCTCGCTCGAACAACTGACCTTCATCGGCCAAGCATACTATCAATACATTCGTATATCTCACCAAGGTTAGGGCTCTCGAATCCCCATATTTTATCACACTTTGGCTGGAGATATTATGGATGTGATATATCTCACATCTATCCAAAATGTTTCATTCACCACAATTGCTTTCACCTTCTTCCCCTGCTCTGTCTTCGACCCATCCCACCTAGACCACTCTGATGTCATGACCATGCACTGTAATGATTCCTGCAACTCAGCCATCCTATCCAACAAAATAAAATATGATGCAAAACGTGTGTCCACTGGCTTGAGGAATTCCTTCCTCGAAAAGCTACGGAAGAGTGCCAATGACGTATGGTGGTTGCAGATGAACATCTGCACATCTCTAGCATCAGCCACTACATTTTTGACCCAATCAATTTTTCCAATATCTTTTAGTGCATTGTTCATGGCATGCACACAACATGGGGTCCAAAATATATGTTGGTAATGAGCCTCGACAAGCTTACCTGCTGCCCTACACACATATGCTTTGCATCTGTAATAACCTGCACAACGTTGGCAGGGCCAACCTCCTCAATAGCATCTCGCAAAATGGTGAATTGGAACTCTGCATCCTTCTTCTTCTGAACAATCAACTGCCCTCAAAAAGTAAGGACCCTCTCTGCATGAAACAATGATATTTATGAGTGGGCGGTGTCTGATATTTGTCCACCCATCCATGATGATGCTGCAACCGTGAGAGACCCATGTGCTCCTCATTTCCTCCATCAGTAAATTAACCTTGGAATAGTTCTTATCCAAGATTGTGGTTCTCAACTTCGTGTCTCCTGGGGGCACATAACTCTTACCTGCTTTGGCTATCTTAGCCACAGCCTCCTTGAAATAAGGAGAGCGAGCAAGATAAATGGAATGCCAAGAGTAAAAAGAATTTTCCAATGGCATCATCGGCCTCCTCTCTAGCCTTTGTATCATACATATCAACAAGTGGATTGGAGGCCACAACCTTCCTCTTCCCCCTACTACTACCAAAAGCATCCAATTCAGACACCTCATAAGATGCACCTGCACCACTATCGATATTAATTCTCACAGCACTAGAAGGGGTGCCAGTGCCACTAACATGACGGCCACGAACTTCTGGAACCTTTTCCACCATATCTCCATTATACAACCTCACCATTTCTGCCCTCTCTTCAAGTGATAGCTGTCCACACATGCCTACACCTTTCCCCGCGATGTGCAATAAATGTGCATTCAACCTAGTAATGTCACTTTGACCAAGATAATGAGCAAATGTTGCATTTCCATGTTTTAGTGCCCCCTGAAATGTTTGATCTAGGACCTTGCATAATTTGACCAAATTGTTTCAAAGGTTTTTTCTTATCAAAAGGCCCCCTAGCATACTTTTTCAACATTTCGGAGGGGCAACTGAACTTGTCCACACTCCCCTGTGAACTAGTAGCAGTATTAGGTGTTTGTGATTGTGTTCCTTCTCCTTGCACACCCATTTCAACCTCATATTCAGCTTGATAATCACTATCGGAACTCATTTTGAAGCTGCAATAATTAAAATACAAAACAATATAACTATACAATACAATAAAACAATGAATGCAATTTTTGAATACATTTAAAAATTAAAAAAACAGCGATGAATACATTAAAAAAAAAAAAAAAAAAACAGCGATGAATACATTTAAAAATTAAAAAAAACAAACAATAAAAAAACCCTCCCTTTATGCTTTATCTCATTCCATCACGTGCTAATCCAAATAGGAAAAAAAATACAAACAAATGTAATGCCTTCACTTTCAACTTTGCATTTGGAAAAAAAAAAAAAAAAAAACAAATGGTGGTAAATTAGTAATGTATGTACATACCTCTTGCTCTTGCTCTTGCTCTTGCTCTTGCTCTTGCTTGCTCTTGCTCCTTGCTCTTTGCCTTCTCTTTTTTTACTCTTGCTCCTTCCTTCTCTTTTTTTTGCTCTTGCTTGGTGTGATTAGAATGAGTATGAAATGCTCTTTTTATAAGTTTTTTTGTTGCTTTTAGGGTTAGGTCATGTTAGTTTTAGTTAGAATGCATTAAAAGTTAAAGAAAATATTTAAAAAAACATAAAAATGATAAAAAAAAGGCAAAATCGCCTTTGCTGCCGCGTGAAGGCCGTTGGGGACGCCGTGGCGTCCCGGGGCGTCCTCGGCGCCGAGGGCGCGTCACGGCGTTCCCAACGGCGTCCCAGTTCAGGTTTGCACCGGGCGTCCGGTGCGTTTTTTTTAGGGGCGCCCCCTTTTTTTGGAAAATGGGGACGGCAGGGAAACGTCCCGCCCCCCCCTGTTCCCGAGACGTCCCGGATGTCCGGGGCGTCTTCTTGATGCCCGGGCGCGTCCCCCTCGCAGCAATGATGTATATTGCGTATAGCTAACATGGGATATCTTTATACTTCACTAGTTTTCCTTCACCAACACTTACATAATTAGGTTGCTTCACTCGATGTCGAAAACTTCTAGTCTAGACAATCTAAATAACATGTCTTGATTTCAGTAAAGAACTTGTTTTCGCCTTGGTGGTGCCCATTTTTCCTTCCTTTTATAACATTATATCCTCTTGTTAGACAAGCTCAATTCTCAATCTTTCCCATCTTCTATATATCTTTTTCTCTGCATTGATTTAGACATGTTAGCATTGTGACAAGCTTTAAGGTTTAAGGACATTCCCTTATACCATCCCTACTTAAGTATCTTCTGCATCTCTTGGCTTTCATGATGTGCTCTCTCGATCATTGTTATCTCTCTCGAATTTCTTCTAACTACCTTTGGGATTCTAAACATTACATCCTACTGACTTATTATTTACAAGATTGTTACTTTGGTTAATACCTTTTCTCAGCTAACACCTTACATTCTACTTACATATACAAGTTGGTTAGTCGGCGACGTCTCAACTACCTCTTTACATCATATACTATCTTTTTACGATCATCATGCATGTTAGTTCGGTTGATACATTTTCCTCACTAACGCCATACATCCTACTTATATTTACAAGTCGGTTAGTCTGAGTGTTTCAACTACCCCCTTTCATCCTATATTGCCTCCAAGCTTGCTAGATTGATTGATTAGTTTCCCTACTCACCCCTTATATCCTCTATGAGCTTTCTTCCCTTATTTTTTGTATACTTATCATCTACTTGTGTACACTTGCATTGTTTTCCCTCTCCTTGTTAGTCTTGTATCTTTACGGTCATTTAGCAAATCTACACCCGCCATAGTTGAGATAGGAGGTAACATGCACCCCTAATTGCAGAAAGGTAAGTATGAGGTAGGTATATTTCATTTGGGTTGAGTTCATATTATTATCATTTGAGTTCATATTATTATCACTCATGTGTTGTTATTTCACTTCAGTCATTTTGATTTCGATGTTACATTTTCTTTTCCCGAAGACCATCTCATGTACACTTTTTGTGACACGCAGTGATCTTCAGGTGGGACATATGTATACATCTAATTTCTTCAATTGTTTTTATTCAGTTTACATAGGATCGCTTACAAGATGTTAAAACATAGCTTGAATGTAGAACTGTTAAAACGTAGCTTGAATATGGCCAAGTGTAAAGTAAAATCCATACTGAGTTTAAGAGACCTACCATCTAGATCTTCAGTTGTGGAAGCTGATGCCTTTTTCTAGCTCAGTCTTCAATTTCATAATATCTTCTCGAGCTAAACGCAACTCATATTCACTGATTGCAGCTTTTTCATCTGCTGCTTCCTTCTCTTCTAGCAAACTCTGCGGATCCACAACTGAGAAAACATATGAACAAGAAATAAGTAAACTAAATGGATGTCGCAATACATAGCACATTTATAAACAATGCAAATACCCCGTTCAATAGAAAGAACAATCCAATTACCCCGTTACAACAGAAAAAAATGGAATTACACCATTCAACCAAAAGAAGAAACATCGTTTGGCAATGCATCATCAAATACCTATATTTCTATTAATTATCTTTTTAACAACTTTGACAAACGAGAAAGCAACTTGAAAACGATAACCTGTTTTCACATGATCAATGTATGCTTTTCTTGTTCCATGAAAAATTACAAAGATCTAGGTCCTGCCATTAGCGTCTTTATTCATAGTTTATATGTAGAAATTCAACCAAACCTCACAGATCGAACCAACACCATTCAAGAAATGCAGTCGTAAAGCCCTCTAACCTTTTTTTTTTTAACTAAACAAGCAAAAAATAAGCAAGAGAATAATACGTTGCAAGTTGTGCAAAGTTGAGATATGATCCGGCGAAAATTTGTTTACGTCCGCAAAGAAGTCCTTAAGCCTGACTGCTTGGGACTCCCGACCATCTTCAAGAAGCTCGTGCAACAATTCGAATGCGGTCAGCAAATAACTCTCTTCCAGCAGAAAATTCACCACACAATTACATAGCGAAGCCTTTTCCACGTCCATTTTGCGCTACACCTGCCTTACATACAAATAAATCAAACTAAATCTTTAGATTACATGGTCAATCAAACCTCCTCTAGATCCTAAACTGAATAAAAACAATTGAAGAAATTAAAATTTGATTGGGGTTTTTGTGAGAATTTAAGAGCACACCAAGCTCTGCAAAGATGGGTTCAACTTGTATAGCGGCTACTTAGATTATGATCGTGCAGCGTGCGTGGAGATCTAATCCTTCAAATGCCGGAACTTTGAACGAAGGGCGTCAAACCCAGAGTTGGTTTACCTTTAAAAAATGGTAATATATAAAATCATGATCAAATTTCAAAAGAAAGTAAAAAGGGTACGTGTAGAGCTCTCCTAGGGTTTGATGTGACGTTCTACTAAGGTTTAGGTCCATGTTTGTTGTTGCATGTATTGATCTCCTGTCATACCGCCATTTTCTTAGGATTTTTGGTAGGATTATTTATTTACTTGCATAATTAATTAGTTGAGTTGGCCATTTACTTTACCCTTTGGGCGGCATTACGCCTATATTTATGGCTTCCCTCTTGTCGCCTCCATCTATTGATGCAGGTTTGGTTGACAGACGCTTGGCTCCCATGGCTCCAAAGAAGGTGAGGAAATTCATCCCGAAGGTCTTCAACAAGGTAATCATTTTGACTTTGAGACTCCTTTGCCTGATGTTGTGCTTAATTTACTAGAATTTGATAAAGCTTGTAACTAGCTTGAATCATTCACCCTTGTTAGGTACTTTATTGGCCAAGACCCCCTTGAAGCCTGTTGAAACAATGGGTTCACAACCATTGACAACATCATGGTGTCAAGCTCGAGGGAGTGTAAAACCTCACCAAGGGTTTTTTCTTGTTCCATTTCAATGTTGAGCATTGCAAAGCCATTATCGGCGATGGCCTTTGGTTTATTTGAAATAATTGGTGGTGTTTTCTCATTGGACTAGGGACTTCCAGGTTTCAGAGCAAGGCAAGCTTAAAATCCCAGTTTGGGTGGAGTTTCTCAGGTTCCCTCTCCCTTGTGGGGATTTGTTGAACATTTGATCAAACCCTTGGGTCGACTTATTTGTTTGGAACAACCCAAATTCTTCAACGCTCGTTGTCAAAAAGTGTGCCTGCGTTGAAGTGGATTTATCCAAAGACACGAAAGACAACATGAAAAGAGTTTGCGAGAATCGAATCGGAAACAAGGCACCGAAGTAGTTGCACTCAGACCAACGGAATCGTGAAAGCTCCAAATGATAGTAAGGAAAAAAAGATCGAAATGGAAGAACTTGCTCAACGTAAACAAAGCTCATACAGAGGAAAAACAGTGAGTGTCTTGGCATGCTCATAAATGAATAGAAAAGGGGTACATATAGGGTGTTGAGTAACCCTAGTGCATGACACACATGAAACCCTAAACCTAACCCATGTGAGATGACCCTCCAACATGAGAGGAGGACACATAGGATAACTCACACTAACACCCCCCTTCATCGAAGATGGGGTAGTAGCTATGATGAATCAGACGGAAGAGGAAGACACTCCTAAACAACTAAGAAAGATGTGTCAATGGGGCCCGGCAACTAAAGGCCTAATAAGGTGCCCATATACAAACACAATCTTCCTAGAAGAAGAAGAAGAAAAGAAGGACGACATAGCCCTAAGAAGATGGGCAGCTACAGAAGACCTCACCCCAAGAAGAGACCGTAAGTGAAGAAACTTCATCTTAGTGAAGGGCTTGGTGAATAAATCTGCAATCCGATCACCGTCTCTGATGTACTGAATGTCGATGATACCATCATGAATAAGCTCCCATATGAAGTGCATATGGATCTCAATGTGCTTCGTCACGATGTTGAATCGGATTTCTACAAATAGAGATAGTGCTCGTGTTATCACAAAGAGATAATGGTAGGCCGCCAAAAGTGGATGCCAAACTCTATCGAGAATACCACAGAGCCAAATAGCTTATGTGGCGGCGTTAATCGCTCCTTTGTATTCGCCTCTGTAGATGATATCGCAATTGTATTCTACTTCTTACTAGACCAACTAATAGGACTCGAACCAGGGAGAAATCAGAGCTTGGCAAGTAGATTTCGATGATCTAAGTCACCGCCTAATCGGAATGTGAATCCAACCAAGTCAATATCAACCCTCCATGATAGTGTATGCCATCGATAAGTGCCACGAACATAATGAAGGATCCGTTTAGCTGCTTTCCAATGCAGGCTCATGTGGCTCTTCGCATGAATCTCGACACGATCCCAATAGCATTTGATAAATCCGGTCGAGTGTGAGTCAAGTAGATCAAGCTCCCAACTAACTATCAGTAAAGAGTACCATCAACCAAGGGAGTAGAGCAATCTGAAACCAACTTAACCTCGGAAAGAAAAGGAGTAGGAGAAGACTTGCAATCAGACATCTGAAACCGAGCTAGAAAATCAAGAGCATACTTAGGTTGTGAAATCAAGATTCCCGAGTCAGATTGTGAAATCTGGATCCCAAGGAAGTAATGAAGCAAACCTAAGTCAGTCATGGAAAACTTGTTGGCTAAGGTGATCTTCACAGAATCAATAATAGAGGAAGAGTTGCCTGTGATCAACAAGTCATCAACATATAGAACAAGAATGAGTATGGAGTCATCTTGCCGTAGAATATAAACATTTGGATCAGAGTGACACCTAGTAAACCACGATGTAAGTAAGAAGGAGTCCATCTTGGCATACCAAGCCCGAGGGGCTTGTTTAAGGCCATAAAGAGACTTCTTTAACTTACAAACGAGGGAGGAATCTTGGACATAACCCGAGGTTGTTCCATATAGATCTCTTCCTCTAGGTCACCATGAAGGAAGGCACTCTTAACATCCATTTGATGGACTTTCCATCTTCGTTGCGCCAAGTGAATGGCTGGGTGGTCACTTGTCGATAGAAGTCATCTTCGCAACCGAGCAAAATTTTTGTATAATCAACCCCAGCTATCTGGGAGAAACCCTTAGCTACTAATCGCGCTTTAAAATTTTCGACGTCTCCATCTACTCCATACTTTGTTTGGAACACCCACTTACACCGAACGATTTTTCTTCCTTTCTGAAGAGTGGTGAGATCCCAAGTATCGTTCTTCATGAGAGAGGAATACTCCTCATCCATGGCAGAATCCCACTCAGGAATACCAGAAGCCTCCCGGAAAGACTGTGGATTAGAAGCAGAGGCGAAGAAAGAGTGGGGTCCAATGAAATCTGAGCGAGTACGTCTCATATCCGAAGTATCTCCAACTAAATCTCCAAAGACTTTCAGAAAGTTTTCTTGGCCCAAAGGGGACCAGGAGGATCAGGCTTAGAGTCGGAAGATTCTTCACTTGAGTGAGAAGGGACATAGTCCTCATCATCACTATTGTCAGAATTAGAAGACTCAAAGATCTGATGGTTGGGAGGATCCGGAAGAGGAGCACACTCAACAGTATCATCATTTGATGAGTCAGAATCTAAATCAGCGAGCTGAAGAACCTCTATAGGTGGAGAAGTAGAAGTCAAAGAAGACTCATCGAACTTAACACTTCTCTCAATATATAGCTCATGAGAAGTAGAATTCATCAATCGATATCCCTTCACGCCATCAGGATACCCTACAAAGATACAAGGTTTGGATTGTGGTTCCAAGGCCTTGCGTTTCTTCTTGGGAATCCGAGCCATAGCCTTGGATCCGAAGACTCGAAAGTGCTCAACATCAGGCTTGCATCCAAACCAGCTTCAAAGGGTGTCATCCCTCTTACTTGCCTTGTGTGGAACACGATTCTGAATGTAATTTGCACAATTCACTGCTTCGGCCCAATACTACGGAGGAAGAGACTTCGAGTGAATCATACAAGTGGCCATCTCCTTAAGAGTATGGTTCTTTCTTTCTGCGACTCCATTCTGTGAAGGGCTATAAGCAACTATATGTTGCAAAGAGATCCCTTCAGAAGTAAAGAAATCCATGAACCTATTGTTTACATATTCACCTCCATTGTCGGTTCGAGAACCTTGATAGACCGTTTTTGCCTGTTTCTCAACAAGAGCCTTAAAGTCCTGAAAATGTTCAAAGACTTCAGACTTAAGCTTAAGAAAATATACCCAAGTATATCGCAAATAGTCATCAATGAAGGTTCGCACATAAAGAGCTCTAGTAAACGAAGGAGAAGGAAATGGACCGAAACATTGTTGTGAACAAGATCCAGGGACGAGTGGTTGTCCAGGACTTTTCCTTTGTCAAAGTTCTTTTCAGGATGCTTTCGAAGGGTACCACCCTCACAAAGACCCTTAGAAAACTTGATGCGAGGAAACCGCTTGACCATTTCGTTTTGACTCAATTGTTGAGGTAGCGATAGTATAGATGTCCAAAACGCTCATGCCATAGCTTACTAACCTCATTTGCATGAGTGAGCAAGGCAGTGGGCGTAGAATCAGAAGTAAAGTGGGAGAAGGTCTACAACCGTGAACGGTGATCTGCCTTTCCCTCAGCCACTGTAGTGACATTGTTAAGCTCATGAATAATCACCGAGTTAGGACCAAATTCCACTCACATTCCTTCAC
Organism: Taxus wallichiana var. yunnanensis; assembly: GCA_018340775.1. Lineage (NCBI taxonomy): Eukaryota > Viridiplantae > Streptophyta > Pinopsida > Cupressales > Taxaceae > Taxus > Taxus wallichiana. The sequence continues at coordinate 133,547,232 of CM031243.1, forward strand.
CAAGGTGAGTAATTTAGTAAACTGATAGGAGATTGGTAGAGAGATCAGGAACACTCAACACTTGGTTAAATGTTCCCCCATCCATCTCTACCGATCCACTACCGAAACCGACACTGTCGTGTCATTACCCATCATGATTTGGGACATTCCACAAGGTTCGATATTGGAAAACTCAACATGCGAAGAACCCATGTGGTGCGAGGCACCAAATCTATAATCCATGTTGATGAAGGAGCAACTTTGGCTACAAGAGCCTTTCCTTTCTTTTTATCATTTCTAACACCTTTTGCAGCAGAAGACTCGGCCTTCGGAGCACTTTATTTTATTGATTCAGGAACACTTATTTTATTTTTCTCAAGTAAATGAGATAAGTGATCAATCTGTTTCTTAAAACAGTGTTGCTCGTCGTGACCAGTCTTCTTGTAATAGGAACACAAATACTTGCTTTTCTATGCTCTAGGCTCAGAAGTCAAAGTGTTTGTGTCATTTTTAGGTTTGATCTTGGTTTCTTTCTTAGGTTGATCCTTAGTTTCTTTCTTCTTTTCGAGTCTTCTTTCCTTCCTAGTACTTCACTGAGGGCATGTGACTTGGACTTGAGAGACCCCATTTGAATGAGTTTGTCCTGTTCTCAAATGAGTTGGGACAAAAATAGTCAAAGGAGGGCATCATCCAAGTATCGCCCAAAGCAGCTTTTGTAGCATAGAAAGTTGACACGAAGACAAAATATTCGGGACCTAGCTTAGAGAGAATCGACAAGATCAGTTGAGAATCTTTCTTTTCTACTTGACATCCTTTTAACAATAATCTAATGTGGACAAATTTTGAGAAGAAGGCTTGTAGGTTTTCAAAGTCACTAGGATTTAACCCTAGTAGTTCGTTTTCCAACTCATGCGCTCTCATGTCATCTAGTTGTCCAAACATCGCATCCAACATTTTCCACACAGATGTAGGTGTTTCAGACACCTCAATGTGGAAGAGCAAGTTAGGAGAAATGGACATGCAAAGAAGACCTAAAGCTTCATCACTACGGTTTAACCACTTAGATTTTTCAGGTTTGTCGTCTGGTTCAGTCTCAGTTCCCATGGTGATGCGGTATAACCCTTTACCCCTTAGTTTCATTATTATTTTCGATCTCCATTTGAAAAAGTTGAATGGCGTAAGCAAAGGAATTGAAAGTGCATCCATAGTGAGAGAGAGAGAAAGAAATGCAGAAAAGAAACACAACCACCCAAGACAATAACAACCCCCCTGCTTTCGGCACTTTATAGTTGAGTGCGTTGATTACAATCGGGTCTGTGCATGTGGTTTGAAACACTTGGTAACTCGTCTTGCAATTAGTGTAATAACGCGCAAGAGAGGAGACCACAACAGTGTTTCGTGGAGCGCAACAAAAGAGGAACACCGTAAACAAGCACAAGCAAAAAAATAGAAAGGAGGCGAAAGCCAACCCTGGTGGTGAGAAAAAGTGTCTCACATCGCACGAAAAGAATCCTTTTTCGTAAAAATGTGGTTGGTGCGCTCACAAGTCCACGAAAAGGAATAGAACAAAGCTCAAAAAATTGAGCTGACTTAAGCAATACAAAGACACCCCCCATGCGGCACTTTATAAAATTAGTGTGTTTACAAAGCTAATGATCCCATCATCTAGAGTGCGAAAAAATATGCAACTTTGACTAAAGAAGTGCTCAAAACCGAGCAACGAGTCAAAAGTTATAGCAAAAACCAATTCCCGCAATTTGATGAGAAAAAGCCAATAAGCCTGCAAACGGATTAAAAAAGCACCCTAAACACATGCAAAGGGTGTCGTATGTATGCTCGTTGGAAATGACATGGAATTTGAGATAGGGTTTGTTTGTATTGTGAGGGGGGATTAGCCACCTGCCAATCCGGACCTCACCCTTCGTCTTCGGCACTCGACGGAAGGTTAAAATACACAAAGCCAATAGACCAAATTATAATGCCAAAGAAATATAGTTTAAATAATGTGAAATTAAATAAAAATTAGATCTAATTTAAAAACTAATTAGATCTAATCTAATGAAGATTTAGATGAAGATTTTTAAAAAGATGAATGTTTCTAATTAAAACAAATTTCTTTAGAAACTTGTCATATGTTAAAAAACAAGGGAAATTAGAAATGTTTTAAAATACTTACCAAAAAAGATTTGATTTGTTTTAAACTTTTTAAGAAAGCTTCCACGTGTTGGTGAAAAAGATAATGAGATAAAAGAGGAATGTTTTTGTAAAAGTTGTCCTTAGTTTTTAAAAAATTAGAAAGAACCTAAATTACTATCTTTCCATGAAAACGATTTATACTTTCTGTCCAAAAAAAAAAAAATTCCAAAAAAACTTCAAACGTTTTGATTTGATAAAAAAGCACAACGGTTTGAAGAATACGGACCACGTTTTGGCTGCTTCGTTCCACGTTTTGGCTGCTTCGTTCCTTCCACGTTTTGCAAGATGATGAAACAAACAACAAACAACAAGAGTTCAGGCCACGCGGGTTGTTATTCAAACAAAAGGTTGCAATAGGAACAATGTGCAATAAAAATAGTTTGCAATGAAACCAAGCCACGCCAAGGGAATGAAAAGAGTGGTTTGCAGGCCGTTTTAGAGTGAATGAAAGTTGCAGTGAAAGTTTGAGCAGGCCGCACCAAGAGTTAAGACTGCAGGCTGAAGAATAACACACGCAAGCAAATAAAAAAGTGGCAGAGTGTGTAAAATGCCTGAACAGTTAAAAAATGCCTGGAAGAGTCAAAAAACACTGTAGATAGCAGCGTTTTAGCTTGCCCACTCCCAAAAACGTGGCAAATGATTAAAAAACACATGAACAATAAAAAAACGTGGCAGATGATTAAAAACGCCTTATGATAAAAAAAAATGCCTGAATGAAGAAAAAATGCAGGCCACGCGTGAATGAACAGTGATGGCAGTTTGAACAGTCCAAAAATGGTCAGAGGGACAGCAGTTCATTGATGAGCAACCATGACTGAAGAACTCAAGGATCCTGCAACCACAGACAACATGCAAATCCTGCAAAAACCAGAGAGCTTAAAAAAATTTCACTTCCATTTTAATAAATGAAAGGAATCTCTATTTTGGATTTTGATACATCCAACAAAAAGCAATTTAAAACCTGATTTCTCAAGGTATTTTGAAAAAACTTGCACATGCACAAGAAAAAAACACAAAAAATTTTCCGAGAAAGCTTGTTAGAGATATTTGCAAGATAATTTCCAGAAAATAGTGATCAAAAGACTTGCATGCAGAGTAAAATAATGAAACCAAGTAAGAGTAATAGCAACAAAAAATAAATCGAGTGCACGTTTACCCGATCTCAGCTCTGATACCATGAAAAGAGTTTGTGAGAATTGAATCGAAATGAGGCACCACAAAGTAGTTGCACTCCAACGGAATCATGAAAGCTCCAAATGATAAAGCGAGGAAAAAATGATCGATAATGGAAGAACTTTCAACAAACAAAGCAAAGCTTGCATAGAGGAAAGACAGTGGAGTGTCTTGGCATGCTCATAAATGAATAGAAAAGGGGTACATATAGGGTGCTGAGTAACCCTAGTGCATGACACACATGAAACCCTAAACCTAACCCTAAACCTAACCCATGTGAGATGACCCTCCAACATGAGAGGAGGACACATAGGATAACTCACACTAACACAACATCGAAATACAAGTACGAGAAACCCATTTATCTCAATGAGTGCTTTACATTAACTTACCTAATACCTGCTTTGGTTGCGAAGAATCTAACCACATGATTCACGAATATCCTCTCCTAATCGAATCTCACCCCGTGTCGCATGAGAAAAGTCATAAGCAAAGCCCAAAGCCCCTTCCTCTAGGGATGGGTGGACCACGGTAACCAACAAAGGAGTGTCACCCGTGGCCTTGCAAAACCCTTAGCTTCCTCATATCGACAAGTTAATTCTTATAGTGTCGCCTCCTGCCGCTTTGACCCCTCTCGCTCTTCACCGGCCACCTTAATTGTCATTCCCTCGAAATCTCCTGCTTCCTTGGTATCTTTACCCTCCAATTACGAAGCCTCATTCATGGAAGAAAACCATCTTTCCTTTGCTCAAAAAGCTCACCTTAATCGTTCCTATAGCCCCGTCCCCGTAAAAGATGGTGAATTCATGCAAGAAAAATGCAAATCGTGGTTAGTGGCAGATGTTGCCCAGGTCACTTTGTCTCACAACCAATTTTCTTCCCTCTCCAATCTTGATGACGAGGGATCTATGTACCTCGATTATGTCCAATGATTGTGTACTCTTGGAACATATGTGTCCTTACTAATCCCACCCGAAGATATCTAGTTAGGGACAATTGTCTCCACTTTCATCATATATATGTTCTCTATCTGTAAGAAGTTTAACTTGCAAGCTTTTACTCCGGTATGTGTTAGTGTAGAATCACAAAGCACCCCAAGAATGGCCGATTTGAGGTGGGGCATCCGGTGTGATTGCATAACATGGGACCATCTCTCAAGCTGTGGGACTTACAAAACCTGAGATGGACCTCCGAGAGAAAGTCTGTTCTTGCTTCCTAATCTACCTACCACAAAGCTACTCCAAAGCAAGCGAACCTATTCTATCCTAATCTAACCATTCCAGGGGACAGAGAGAGAGAGGGTGAAAGATCCTACACTAAGTAGTGATACACCAGAAAAGGAAGTGGTTGAGTCACGAGATCCCGATTTGCCTAAAGTGGAGAGAAGTGAGCAGAGGAGAGGGTGGACAAGATGCACCATAGACCAGGGATAGGTTTCACACAGAACACCACTTCAAAACCCATTAAGCACAACTCCCGAACTTGTAAAAAGACAAATTAGAGTATGCATAGTACACCTACTGACGATGAGAGGTGAGGAGAGACTAAAATAAGCAAAGGATGGAATGATGCATCACAAAATATATTTTATTGCTCCAAAAGTTCACACAGTACATTAGTGGGCAAGAGGCAAGGAAATGCCATTACAGAGCCCTGAAAGGAGGCTTAGACTCCACGTTCTACCCTAAGGAAGAAAGAGAGGGGGGCAGAGAGAGAAACAATGACCAACAACCTTTGAATATGCCCCCTTCATTATAATATATAGGAAGAATAAGAGAGAGAGGAGGAAGAATTCGAATCCTACTTCAACCACCTCGAGACACATTGAATCCTGATTTGAAAGCTCAACCACTATCAATCAATGCCTCTCTCAAATCCACCCCAAATCTATCATGTTTGGTTCCTTGTCTACTTGGCATGTTGAAGAAGGAAGAACGAGTGGATCGAATCGAATCAGATCTAGTGGTTGAAGAAATCTGATTTTGCTTTAATGGCCTGATAGACGTTTTCCCATTTTTCACCCACCAAATCCTGTTAAGAATGATATTTTATGTTTCCATGGCGTGGAGGGTGTCGAGACGTTTCCAAAAAGTCTTCTCCTACCCAAATATGAGTTTCCAGTCAAAAGATATGGCCATTTGAATATTAGGGTTGCAGGAGCGCAATATTTAAAGATCTGTCCATACAGGTCCACGTGGCGGCCTTGTGCTTCTTAGAGATTCAGCCCCTTCCTTATGCTCTTGAAATTGTACCAGACTGACACGTGGTGGCTTCTGCGGGCTCCTCGGGCTTCTTTGTATTTTCCTAAGTCTCTTTGCTTGGCGGGGCCAAAAGTCTGACCCTGGACATGTGGCGGCTTGGCGCTTGTTTGGAAACTCCCCCAAATTTTATCTTTGAAATAGCGTCATGCTGACACTTGGCACTCTCCACTGGCCTACCTCTGCTTTGACTATTCAACCCCCATGACTCTGTCCCTTTTTGGACTCTGGGACACGTGGAAGGCCCACGCTCATTTGAAAACCCACTCAGGATTTTACCCTTAAAGGAGCGTCATTAAGACACGTGGCACCTTCCACCTGCACTCTATACTTAGTCATTTTGGGCCTGCTCTCCTTTTTGACCTCTGATTGACCATTTGCTACATGGAGGGCTGGTGCAAGTTTGAGTCTCTGCCTTGGGCTCCCATCTTGGAATTACACTGAGCTGACACTTGGCACCTTCCACTGAGTCAAAGACTTTTCAACGGCCGGTGCAACTTTTGGGGTCTCTGGACACGTGGAGGCCTCGACCCCTTATTTAGGTCTCCCCTTTTGGATTTAATCTTTGGAGGTGTGCCATTTGGACACTTGGCAACTTCCGCTATCTCCTCCATACTTAGCCAATTTTGAGGCTCGTTTGAACCATTTGCAAAGCCCAAAGACTTTGAACTTTCTCCGTTTCTTTTCCTCTACGCCTCTGGTTCTTTGACACTACTCAGCCTCCTTCCCTGACCCTACTATTCCATTTTAGAGCCCGCCTGCAACCTGTTTGCTAGATTTGAAGCACGGGCTCATTTGACGGGGCCGTTTATTGAACTTCTTCTTGCACGAGGTCGTTTGATCTTTCGCAGGCCCCGCCACTCCATTGTAGAGTCCCTATGTTGCCTGATTGTAGGATTTGAACGTGATTTCTCTGGTTTCTATTGTGCGGGGTCATGGCTGACCAATTTTACCTGGGGAAAAATATGGATAACAATTTGGTGACTCGCAGGGGCATCTTCTTGCTAGATGAAGGGACCAGTAGCCTTGAAGCATCCATTGGGCATGGAGTCAAGAATAATAGCCTGATACTGATCCTTTTGCTTTGAAAATTTGATCCCCGAGTTGCTTGCGAGCTCACTGCTTGTTCTTAGTGACCCTGAACCTGCCCACACGTCCGCACTCTCAATTTTCATAAGAAATATTGAAACAAGGCTTCTGAGAGTAGAAAATTGTTTTGACCCAGGGCTTTCATCTGTCCCTGAATGGACTATTTTAAAGATGGCTTTAGTTGCTTTGCATTTGTTTTATTTTGAAATTTGCAACTGTTACAGGAAACTATGAGTCTTCTACCATGAATAGTGAAGGGCCTGGCCTCAGTAGCTCTGGAGCAATACGAACAAAACTTATGTACAAAAAAAAAATCATACATGCCTCAAATGAGACATGTAGAGTGTGCACGGCACTTCTTCTACTAAAGCAAAATTTACTCCTACTCCTACACTAACCAGAGAGAAAGAAGCTAAACAAAGCTCACACATCCAGGCAGAAGTAGCTTCCTTTTCTCAAAAGGGACAACCATGCAAATAATTTGACACTAAATATGAGTTTGAAAAAAATGCATGTCTTCCACCCAAATCATCAAGGTATCAACATCAACCAAAAATACCTCCTCAAGCTCATTGGCATTGGACTCCTAGAGGTGTTGATGATGACCCTTGGTACTTTGAAACTCATCCTCATGCCCTGAAGTAGGCATGATTGTTTTGGATTCTCCCTTGGCTCCAATGAAGCCAAGTACCTGATTGGGCAAGGTCTGATCCTTTGGATGTGCCCATTGCTTTGAACTTCAACTCCAAAAATGGAGTCTTCCTACTGACCTTCCTGGATGGATGATGTGAGAGGGATGATAGCCTCATACTCTTTCTCTTCCTCTATAGTAGGTGTGACTTCTGGAAGATCAAAATCTTCCAACTTTGATTCAGGAGGCATGTTACAAATGCTGCAGGTTGTGCTTGCGTTCTCTTCCATGTGACGAGTTCTTGTGGTTAAAGAATGAATTATGGGGAGAAAAGATTACAATTTCAATCGCTTCTTTTCATCAAAACATTCTTTTAAGTCCTGATAGGAAATCAAACTCTTTACTGTCTTGTTGTGGAAAAGTCTCTTCCCATTGCATGGTGATCTTAAAACCTTCATTAGGTTCACCATATGAAGCTTCATCTTCAAACACGAAGCTAGTGAGTTCAGGATCTTCACAAAAATTAGACTTTTAGAGAAGTTGAATGGGAGAGGGGTCTGTATTTTCTTGGGCAACTAGCTCATGATTCAGTGCCTCTGAATCTGTCTTGGTCACCTCCATATGCTCCTCTTTAACTGGGCTTGGAGCGGGCTGTTCTTCTTCCTTCTCTTGTGAAGAACATGGAAGACTCATATCTTCCAACCTTGGTTCCAGAGGGATGTTGTGAGACATAGGTTATTGTTCTTGAATGCCCTCCTTCATGGCAGCAGGCTCGTGTGCTTGGAAGATGGATGATGGAGGAGAAAATGATGTGATCTCCATAGGCTTTTCTCTATCAAAGTAATCCTCCAAGTCAGATAGATAATCTGCCTCCTTGTTGTCATGTTGCATGTGCTCAACCTCCTCCATGGTGTCCTCCTGATCTACAACTTTCTCACCATGGTTCTCCTCATCTTCAAACATGAAGTTTGAAAGATCAAACTCTTCTTCAACATCGAGCTCAAAGGGGATGAAGTGGGAGGAAGAATCGAAAGCTCTTCGTGGCTTGCTCCACACACTGGGGGCCTCTGAAACTATATGGTCCTCCTCCTCTATTGCAAACTCAGCCTTAGCCACCACTGGCTCTTCAACCTTGACCTCCTCTGTTGGCTTAACCATCAAGGGATCTTTGTAAACCCAAATTTAGCAGCCCAACTCATCAGATTGTCTGTTATTTCTTTTCTATTGGGCTCCTCTTCTTGTTGTCCTTGACTAGATTCTTGAGTATCTTCCCAACATGGACTTGGGAAAACTAGAGGAGTGATAGGTTGAGATTCAACTAGTTTTGCTATTGTTTGTGGTGGGAAGGGAGGTGGAACTTCTTGTTTCTTTGGAGGGAATGACTACTTGGAAGGGAAAAGGGCAGAAGAACTGAGATGAGGTGGAAGATCAGGGGATGGAGAAGAGAAACCAACACTTGGGGCAGCAACTGACGGGCTTGACTCTTGATCATGCTAAAATGATAAGGACCGAGGAAGAGAAAATAAAGAGCTAAGAGGTGGTGGACCTACCCATTGACAAGGTTGTCTTGCACTTTGCTCATAGGCCTCAATCTCCTCAATCCATTGTGTAAGTTGAGGCATCATTTCAACCATGAAGTCAAGTTTCTCCTAAGAGGGTCTGTAATGTCTTGGAAAAGGGCCCTCCCATGGGCAAGGTGCCTGCAACCAATCTTGAATGTCTTCATTTGTGCTTATGGGCCCTGATTGAACCATGCCAACCTCCATTTTTTGGATCTTCTCTAGTAAACTAGCACTCTCCACATAGCTATCAACATTGTATGCACCCCCTTGTTCTTGATAAGCTCTATGGCCAAACTGACTTTGACCCTTCTCATATGGGTAAGCATAATGGTCTTGGATCTGATTATAATGCTGATTTGGAGGAGTTGGGAAATGCATTGGAGGTGAACTGCATTGTTATTGTAAGTGTGAGTTCCAAGAAGGAAATGAAGTCATGATTGCACAACTTCATGGAATGGGAGAAAATGAAAGAGATGGAAGAAGAAAATGGATGAAAATGAGTGGAAATGGATGGAAAAGGTCTACAACTCATAGAATGGGTTTTTGACCAGATGAAGTCGCCAGATGTGCTTGCATGTGCCTCAAAATGCTGAATTTAACAAGAACATACCAACCTGCTAAATGAAGTGGTAAGGTGCTTCGACTGTCCCACTGGCATGCCAAAACACTTAGTGTGGTCACATGGTGGCTTAATATTTGCTTTGTTGTAATGAGACACCTTGGAAATATGTAAGATCTAACCTCAATGTCCCACCGAGCGTGCCAAAATTGTTAGTGCAGAATCACATCACCCTCGAATGGCCCAATTGTGAGGTGGGGCATCCAGTGTGATTACAAAACATGGGACCATCTCTCAAGTTTGGGACTTGCAAAACTTGAGATGGACCTCCGGAGAAAGCTGGTTCTTGCTTCCTAATCTACCTGCCACAAGGTACTCCAGGTGTAGGCAGAACCTATTCTATCCTAATCTAACTGTTCCAAGGGGACAAAGCGAGGGAGAGGGTGAAAGAGCCTACACTAAGTAGTGATACACTAGAAAAGGAAGTGGTTGAGTCACATATCTGATTTCCTAAAGTGGAGCGAGGTGAGCAGAGGAGAGGGTGGACAAGATGCACCACATACCAAGGAAAGGTTTCACACGAACACCACTTCAAACACATTAAGCACAACTCCCTAGAACTCCGCAAAAGACATCGAGTAAACACAATACACCCTACAATGACGAGAGGTGAGGAGAGACAATAAAATAAGCAAAGGATGGACAGATGCATCACAAAACATATTTTATTGCTCCAAAAGTTCACACAGTACATCATTAGTGGGCAAGAGGCAAGGAAATGCCATTACAGAGCCCTGAAAGGAGGCTTAGACTCCATGCTCTACCCTAAGGAAGAAAGAGAGAGGGGGCAAAGGAGAAACAATGACCAACAACCTTTGAATATGCCCCCTTCATTACAATATATAGGAAGAATAAGAGAAAGAGGAGGGAAGAATTCGAATCCTGCTTCAACCACCTCAAGACGCATTGAATCCTGCTTTGAAAGCTCAACCACTATCAATCAATGCCTCTCTCAAATCCACCCCAAATCTGTCATGTCTGGTTCCCTATCTGCTTGGTGTGTTAAAGAAGGAAGAACGACGAATCGAATCGAATCAGATCTGGTGGTTGAAGAAATCCGATTCTACTTTAATGGCATGATAGATTTTTTCCCATTTTCACCCACTAAAGCCTATTAAGAATGATATTTTATGTTTCCATGGTGTGGAGGGTATCGAGATGTTTCCAAAAAGTCTTCTCCCGCCCAAATTTGAGTTTCCAGTCAAAAGATATGGCCATTTGAATATTAGGGTTGTGAGAGCGTAATATTTAAAGATATGTCCATATAGGGTCCACGTGGCGGCCTTGCGCTTCTTGGAGATTCAGCCCCTTCCTTATGCTCTTGAAATCACACTAGACTGACACGTGGTGGCTTCCGTGGGCTTCTTAGGCTTCTTTGTATTCTCCTAAGTCTCTTTGCTTGGCGGGGCCAAAAGTCTAACCCTAGACACGTGGCGGCTTGGCATTTGTTTGGAAACTCACCCTAAATTTTATTTTGAAATAGTGCCATGCTGACGACTTGCTTGCACTCTCCGTTGGCCTACCTCTACTTTGACTATTCAACCCCGACTCTATCCCTTTTTGGACTCTAGGACACGTGGAAGGCCCGCACTCATTTGAAAACCCGCTCAGGATTTTACCCTTGAAGGAGCATCGTTAAGACACATGGCACCTTTCGCCTACACTCTATACTTAGTCATTTTGGGCTGCTCTCCTTTTTGACCTCTGTTGACCATTTGCTACATGGAGGGCTAGCGCAAGTTTGAGTCTCTGCCTTGGGCTCCCATCTTGGAATTGCGTCGAGCCGACACTTGGCACCTTCCGTTGAGTCAAAGACTTTTCAATGGCCGGTGCAACTTTTGGGGGTCTTGACACGTGGAGGCTTGGCGCTTATTTGGGTCTCCCCTTTTGGATTTAATCTTTGGAGGTGCGTCATTTGGACACTTGGTAGCTTCTGTTGTCTCCTCCATACTTAGCCAATTTTGGGGCTCATTCTAAACCATTTACAAAGCCCAAAGACTTTGAAATTTCTCCGTTTCTTTTCCTCTGTGCATCTGGTTCTTTGACACTGCTCAACCTCCTTCCTCGACCTTCTTTATTCCATTTTAGAGCTCTCCTATAACTGCTTTGCTAGATTTGAAGCATGGGATCATTCGACGGGGCCATTTATTGAACTTCTTCCCGCACGGGGTCGTTTGATCTTTCATGGCCGTGCCACCCATTGTAGAGTCCCTCTGTTGCCTAATTGTAGGATTTGAACATGATTTCTCTGGTTTTTTCTGTGCGGGGTTGTGGATGACCAATTTTACCCGGGGAAAATATGGATAACAATATGTTACTCGCACTATCTCGGCCCCATGTTGTTTGCCATGCATCCAATCATGAACTGGACATAGAGGGGTCATGATCTTTATTTCCCCTAAACTTATGCGACATGTGATTTCTTGGGGCTGTGACCCCACCCACCAAGTAGTTTGGAATCTTTTCGATTTTTATGGGTGCATCCTCAAACTTGCTAATATTTATGCATCCAACGATGTTGTTGAGCAAGTTTTGTTTTGGTGATGGCTTGCTTACTCCTTACCTAATGCTCTATGGATTTTCTATGGTGATTTTTATATGGTTGAATACCCAAAAGACAAGGTCGGTCATTTTCCTATGTCGTTGTGTGCAGAAGAGTGGGAGGCTTGTTTCTATTTGAGGCACAAGCTCAAAATGTTTGATTCTAATATCCCCTTTAAAGATAGCTCTTCCTCTCCTTGGTTTACTCCGGTTTGATTTTTGACAGGGGCAAGATCGAATTGTCCAACATCTAGATTGTGTCCTAATGCCAAGTCAAGGATTCTTCTATATTTCTCTCAATCTTGGTAGACATATTGTTATTGACATTACTTTTATTTGTGAGCACTCCTCTATTTTCTTTGATGTTACCTGGATTGCTCCTAGTAAAAATGTAAAGTCAATTCTCAACTTTATCTTAATATTTTGCACTTGAAGCATGCTCAGATCATGTGGCACACACTCAACACATTTAGAACTTATTGCCTCGCTCTTTTGGTCAGGAAGGTTGGATTTCTTGGTGAAACGATACCATCAAAAGGACTATCACCTTACTTCGCATATAATGCAAACAAGTTGCTCTCTTTCAACAAGTTGTGTTGGAAAAGCGTCCTCACTACCTGTATCAGATTAGTGAAAGATGCAAGAAGAAAGATAACAACTCAAATTATGGAGGGTTTAAGGTACCTCAAGATGGATGATGATATGTGGGTGCAAGATGATGGATCCTTTTCCACGGTGAGTTAAGTGACTGCAAATCAAGTAAACTCAACACGAAAAATGGATTAGTAGATAGATGGGAGGGTTACCTAACAATGTCAGTCTCAAGAAGTGAAAAATTCCTAGGATGGATGTCAACCCTCATTTTGATAAAGATAGGATAAAATCAGATATTGATAAATTGGATGTAGCAGAATCAACCAAAAAGAAACTAAAAAGTTGGTTATAAGATGGAAAATGCAGATCTGATCTAAATGAATGAAAAATAAATCAAACCTAGGTGGGTTGACGATGAACCGAGGTGCGAGAGGTCCAATGATCGATCGGTGTTGGATGAGAAGAAAATGCACCAAAATAGGCCTGCAAATTCTCTTGTAGCTAGATCTTAAGCGATCTGGGTCTAAGAGTGGATATGAATCTGAAAGTTGGACCCTCCAAGATGAGTTGGTTTTGGATCTAGATGAGAGGATGTAATAAAATTAGGAAAATTGATGATAAATGGTTTGAAAATAGATCTAGTTGATGGCAACTAGGGGAATTGACGATGTCTAGGGTCAAATAAAATAGGTATGAGATAGTAAAGGGGCGAGAATGATTGGATTTGAGGATTGGTTGGATGTAGAGACAAAAAGTTGATGACAAAGGCTTTAGATAACATGAAAACTAATATGGTTGAGGCTTGGTCGATGGCGATTGGAAAGGGTTGACAACAATTGGGACCGATTAGGGCTTGAATGAAAATGGGTGGACTAAAATGAAGACCTTCACCGGAAACAAAAGGTTGAGAAGGCGATGCGAGTTCCCGATGACAACCGAACTTCGCATAAGATGTTAGTGGAAGATATATATGATAATATTGCAATGAGAAACAAAATATGCTAAGGTGAAATAATTCTCCCTAAATATCCAAAGTTGAGGCACAAAATCTCCAAGAAGACTCCAAGATGGTTGCAGGCATGAAAGAAACTCAATAATGAAGGCAAAATCACAAGAAATCTCCAAGATTACAAAATTGCATCCCCAGAGAAAGGGAGGGGTAAGGGCGGCTTTATAGGGTCGATGACTACCCGTATGGGTCACCACCGATCGTGGGGATCCATCCATGTGGGCTGTGGAAAGATGGTTTGCTTAAGGGATGAGGCCCATAAGAGGCGAGATTAGGGTTTAGAAGGATTAGGGCGAGTTAGGGTTGCATAGGATGGATAAATGGGTAGGTGGAGGGTAGAAATTATTAAATAAAGGCCATGTGGAGGTGAAAACATTAAATGGTGGCCTAGAAAGGATAATATAGAAGGATTTAGGGAGATGAAAATAATTAAATGAAAGTTTAGCATTCACTAAACATGATTATGGTGGAAATAATGATAGGAAATGATAATAAGTGGGATAAATTGAATTTAGGTGGGAAGAAGGAAAATTCGAAAGGGAAGAGAGGTATGTGTGTATGAAAGATGACAGAGAGAAAATATGGGGTGATGATACCAAAAATTGGTGTCTAAAGGTTGCTCACGAGGCTTCATATCGTGAGTTTCAATGAATCTCACAAGAACTTAATGTCTCTCCTTTTAATCAAAATTTGTAACTCCAGGCTGCCCATTGGAGACACAAACTTAAAGTTGAGGAAACTTAAAAAGCCAAGGGTTCTCTCGCTTTATGTTTGTCTACATTGGCTCAAAATCGAAATAGAGCTTCCAAAGAGTTTTTTGTTATGCTCTATGCAAAATATTCTGCCATGCAGATCAAAGCTACCTTCTAAGGAAATGTTTGGCACACTTATTTATCGGACATCCTCCAAGCATTGTCCATCATTATCATGGTTTTTTTGCCTCCCAACATACCACCCTTGCTAAAGATTGAACTCTTCTTAAATGCTTACAATTTGTGCCTTGCAAAGTCACTCATTCTCAGTGAGTTACGTGTGATAAACCTCTACTTCTCAACGACCAAGGAGTCAACGTTTGAAATAGCCCCAAAAAGCTCAAGGTATTGATGGTTTCTGACGGTCAGTAATTCTTTCAAACTATGTGGGATACTCTAGAACCGATCTCGCAAATGTTTACCTCAAAGCCTTAGCTTCCAACTCTTTGGGTGAGCTAATCAACCAAGGTAACATCAAGTTTATCCCCAAGTTTGGATACCCTGAGTAAATTTCAAACTAGAGACCTATCACACTACTCAATATATCTTGCAAAATCATTGTTAAGGCTTTGTCTAACAAGGTTTTTGTATGAAAGAAAATCAACACGTGACCTTCTTCGCACCCAACTTCCCGAGGTCGTGCTTTGAGACAACCAGTGTAGAATAAAAATGAGTGTATGTGTGGTGATGATGGATAAGCTAATGAGGCAACCTTATATCTTCGACATGTAATATCGGGATTTACGAATCTAAGGCAAAGAATGCTCTCCTAACTTGAAGTGGTGTGATGGATCAATATGATATAATAGTTGCTCGAGACTCCAGTCAATATCGAGCTTTGTCGAGATTCTATCCACTAGTTGTTGAACATGCGAAAAGTTACCTGTGGGTGCCTCATATAGATTTCCAAACAAGGTCATGGAAGTGAGAACAAGAGGCGTAATGAAACCACAGGGACTATGGGTGATTTTCTGGTCTAGTCCAAAATTCTTAACTTGATCGGTTGT
Organism: Taxus wallichiana var. yunnanensis; assembly: GCA_018340775.1. Classification (NCBI taxonomy): domain Eukaryota; kingdom Viridiplantae; phylum Streptophyta; class Pinopsida; order Cupressales; family Taxaceae; genus Taxus; species Taxus wallichiana. The sequence goes on from CM031243.1 coordinate 133,562,642, forward strand.
TATGTTCAATAATGAAAGTTGTACAATGATATCAAGTGGAAGTGGTGATGATCTAAATATTGATGCATGCAAACCAGTGTCGATATCTAATTATTCAGTAGGCTTGTTGGGTTGTGGGACCTAGGGATCACAACCAAAACTCATGGAGGATGTGGTCCTTATATGGTCATGCACGTAATCAAACCCTATTGTCAGGAGCAGTCCAATAATCGTAGGCTTGATTAGCTGTGAATGTTTAACGTGTTTAATTGTTCAATATTTTTTTGAATACCTAGCAAGTGTGTGTAAAACTAATAAGCATAAACTCATATCAATGTAAGTCAACAATTCTGGCCCGTTAGGTTGTGGGACCAATGGATCACAACCGTACATCTTTTCTTGTTGTGGACTGTTGATGGTCATGCAGAATGAATTGAATTGATTTGATAAAACAAGCTAACTATCAAAGGAAATTTAATCTATGTTTTTGGTATTTTTCACAATATCTGAACAAAACAATGAAAGCAAACTAATCTAATAAAAGTAAATGTTTTTTTATCTTTTCTGTTTCTAGCAATGCTTCTAATCTAATAAACAAAACTAAATACAAATAGTTAGCCGGTTGTAGCTAACTACTTGAGTAGATGTGTGAATCTAGATCTAAAACAACTAATCTAATTTAATCAAAACCCTTCAAACCCTACCTTAGAGGTGGAGAAAAAATCATAACCCTAGAAGAGCTATTGTTCCCCACTACTTCCTTAGTAATGTCAAAGAGAAAACTTTCTAATGACTTGCTCTACTTGTAATTGCTTAATCAATTGAAACGAACAATTTTACTACTCTATTTGATATGTGTTTGAAATGAATGATTTAGAATTGATAATTTAACAAATGAAGCAAACAAACAAATAATTCCAACTTGGATAAGCAAGAGCTTTGGAAAATTTGGTTGTATCTGTATCTATCCCCTCAATTTGTTCCTTTCTTTCTCCATGTGTTCATATGAGTCCAAGGGATTAGGAATGCAAGAACAACAACAAGAGAAGATGCTTGAGCAATGGTAGCTTGAAGGCATTCTAGTTACAATGCAAGTAGAAGAGAGATAACACAAGAGATCTGAGTTTTGCTATATAATTCCTAGTAGGATTGTGGCAGCAATACTATGCAAGATACAAAAATTCTCGAGCCCTTTTGTTTGAATACAAGCATGGAATATATAGGAATTGGATTGGATGTGCCTTCATGCACAAGGCAAGAAGAGGCAATTCAAACTAATTAAATCTATTTAAAAATAGAAGAGGGAAGGAAAAATAAGCAATCAAGACTATTTTTAGGCAATTTGGTTCACAAACGCATCCTAAAAGTTAAGTGAAGTGTCGCATGTCAAAAACACGCATGACGAATCTAGAAAAAATGCTCAGACCGCTGCCTCTCTGCTGGCCGATGGTTTGAACCACCGCAGGCGGGCGGCATTCCTGGCACTAAAGGCCAAAACATGCACAGAATGAAGCGGGAAGCTGGAAAAAACATGGAAATGATAAGTAAGGGTGTCTAGGATACAAATATACACTACAAATTGGTTTAGGAGCTCGAACATCTTCTGAAAGGACATGAATCAACATCGGGGACTTTTGTAACTGTTTTTTGACAATGTAGCACATGGAATTTTGGGTGCATACATATTGCCACCTCGAGAATCATCTTATCCATGAAAAGGCGTAAACGTAGAGTATGAGTATGGCGTTCCTGAAATGGGGAGTTCGAAGCTATACTTGACACGCTCATGTCTTAAAATGTCCTCGTCCAAACTCCCAAGTTACCTGCAAAACAAAAAGAAGACTCAAGTGTAGATAAATAAACTATCGAAACATAAACACTAAATTAAAATGACAAGAGAACTTACCATTTGTGCGGGGATATGGAAATATACATGCGCCAAAGCTCGAGCTCTGCGAACACATACGCTCAAAATGAGGTCAAAACAATATATATATATATATATATATATATATATATATAAATAAACTCATTTTTCAATTCATTTGCGCATATCGGTTTGGTGATTTTTGAGCTCTGGACCTACGGTGACCATTTTCATCAAGAGAATAGTCAAAACATTCGTTGCGAGACCGTGATCATGCCTCCATGACTGGAAGATCGACCCGCGTGGTCTAAGGTTGGTTTTTCTCACTTTTGTGTTTTTAAACCTAGAATGTAAAAATGTTGAAAAGTTTACCTAGGAGGGGTCATTTTCAAAATTTCTTATTTCAAATGAGTCTCTAGGGAGGGGTGCCCATAGGGCAGTCTTTTATTTTGTCTAAAATGGTCTTTTTTTGTGTTTTTGGGTGTTTTCTAGGGTTAAAACCCGTTTGCAAATTGGTCCAGGACCGCTGCCCAAAGCAGGGTGGCGGTCACGGATCGCGCCCTACCAGCCGGCGGTGCTTTGAAATCGCCGCCCTCAGTATTAGGCTGTGGTTCAATAGAATTACCAAACCTATGTTTAACTTGATTTTTAAAAAATTTTATGTTTTGACATGATTTTTTTCAACTCACCTCTTGATACATGTTACTAACTTGCTCTTTTTCTATGTTTTGGTGGATGTAGAAGAAAGAGGAATACATCCGTTGGAGTTGTGAGAGGGAGTGTGATTGGCTCCCAGAGATTTTAGACCAGCTAACTCAGGATGAGATAGATATCCTCTAGAGAGTAGGGATATGGAGGATTGCACAGTTACTCATGTTACTCCTGCAGTCACATACTGTGTGATTTATTTTCCTACTAGGATGCAAACCGGAACACTTTCTCGATTGCCAGTGCCGGGGTGAGTGGACTATCACCTTGGAGGACATGTACCATATTATTGGGCTTCCGATACTTGGGAGGAGGTTGAACCTGAAGACAACAGGGTCTAGATCTGAGATGACTTAGTGGGCCACTTACATGGGGGATGTCGTTGTATCACTTGGCTCGAAGAAGGGAATGAAAGTATGATCTATTGCTACTACTCCCATTCCTATCATTCACAGAGCCATCATGGGTATCTTGTCCTCATGGTTGATCGGGGACAAGGGAGGTGACACTTTTCTTTACTGCTGGGCTCTCATCATTACATATATTGAGGGACATGGCCATATTTATGCTTGGGAAGTAGACATCCTTGGTACCACCTACCATCGTCTATACAGGTTCATCATGTTACAGGAACAATCATTGAGCAATCCCATGCTAGTCATGTGTTGGGTATATGAGTGTATTACCGCTTATGGGATGGGAATACCAGTGTGTAGGACCGAGGGTCATCCAGCAGCTAGGTGGACAATGATGTCAGTTCTTTGGATGCCGCACCATCCAAAGGGCTTCTTTGACTACAATGGACATGGTTTCCACACCCTATCAGGATATGGCAGGGTTATGGGGGCAGGAGGTGACCATAGTGGTAGCTTGCTCCACTACTGGTTAGTTGGTTGACAAATCAGGGAGGGTCGAGATTCACCCATTCACCAAATTCCTTAGCAATTTGGCCTTCCCTACATTGACATGCTTCCTCATGGGACCTGTGTATAGGACCATTCAGGAGGCCCGGAAGGGCCCTAGAGGAGATCTTGGTTGGATGATGGTTACTCTAGGGGTGCCCATTATAGTTAGGCGGATGGCTCGTGCCCAATAGGTAGTTGGTGCCCCTACTCTAGATTGAGGATGCTCCACTCATAGTGGAGAGGAGTATAAGCCCATTGACATAGAATCCAATTCTAAGGAGTTCACAGAGATGAGACCGAGGAGGAGTCGGTTGGAGAGGGACATGTGATGAGGGGTTAGGTGGTGAGGCTGGTGGGACAACTCACATGGAGGGCGGAGGAGAGCGATCCCTAACACTCAAGATATGTTGAGAGTGGAGCGGGAGGAGGCAAGCGCGGAGAGAGAGACCTTGGTCTTGGAGGGACCACTTGCTCAAGACGGAGGGAGATGATGAGTCTGTGATAGGAAAGCATCTTGCCTTTGGCTTTGGGAGGCCCCTGCAGCTAGCATCAACAACCACTGATCCTACTTGGATGCCTGGAGATCCAAGTACGTTGATACTCTTCCCTTGACCTTGTTAGTTGGAAATGTTAGTTGGTATTTATTTTTGTTTATTTTGTTTTTGTAATTTTCTAACTCGTTGTTTCTTCTTCTTTTCTTGCTTGCAGTGACTGCACAGGAGTGGCAAGAGCTTATTTGACAGGTGTGCGTGGACACCCTACTGATCCCCTCGGGAAGACCCAAGCCGAGCCGATCTGGGGATCCGGGCCATCCGCTAGTAGCCGATGACACATTTATGTCTTTACACTGCTCTAGAGAGCAATGGAAGTGATGACCTCTCTTCATACTCAGGTGGCTAGGTATGAGGCAAAATGAAGAGACTAATGAGGCAAAGTCACTCTAGCAGTGAGATCACGGCCAGTGGATGCCACCACAAGCACTCCCACCATTCGCGTTCTCATTGCGTCGACGCCGCCGCAATAGGAGTCCCGACGTGACCGCACACCATCCGAGGGATCCCATAGGGATTAACAGGCCATTGGCCTTTTATTGCTTTGTTTCCATTTTTTCAAGAATTATATGATTTTTTTGTATATTTCGGGCTCATTGTGAGCGTTTTGACCACGCCTAGCGCGTGATGGCATTGTACACAAAATTGACTTATTATGATATATATAGACTCTTCTTTTTGGTTTGGTAATTCTTTGTATCTGAGTTGACTTCCTCTTGGCTCACTTCACATGTGTACTCTAGATGTTTAGAACTTCCGTTTTTATATGATTTTCAGAATGTATGTAGTGGATATGAATGCTAACATAATGATTTTTTTTTTTTGTGTTTTGTAATGCTGATATATGATAATGCAATCACATTGTAATGTTGAACTTTAGTTTCTCTAAGAAACTTTTGGTACTTCGTATTGTTTTGGAAAAATGTGGTGAAAGAGTGATATGATAAGTGAATGAACTTTCCTACTCCTAACTCCACGTAACTAGTAAGATGCGAGGGCTCAACACCGAGAGCCAGAAAGGGCACAAGTTATGAATTTTTTGAATGATAATGATGAGAGAAAGACAAGGATTTTACAAAACCAAATTGAGACACTACAACCTCACTCTACTCAAGTTTTCTTCATAGTTTAGAATGTGAATTACTTTCTGTTTATCTAGAATTAGATCCGTACATGGCCACTTGGTTGACAAAATCTTGTTTTGAGTTAAGCTCTTTTGGAATTTTAAACATCTAATTCACTTTCTTTTGACTTATGATTTCACAATATTTGAATGAACTGTTTCTAACTTTCAAGTTTGTCGAAGAGACCCCCTACACCTTGCCCCATGTTACCAAGTAGGAAGTATGGGCTCACCACCATGGACAAAGCATAGGCGAGTAAGGACATTTCTCTCCTTTCCCAACACTACATCACTAGTAAGAGATGCAAGCTCAACCCCAAAGGTTGGTAGCACAAAGAAATGAGTAAAATAATTTTTTTTGTGGATTTGCATTTGACTTATTTATCTAGGAAAAATGGCTAGAATGTTCGTATTTCTAAAGAGATGTTTATGGGATAGATGCAACATCATGAAGCTACTAGAACATACTATAGGCAAAGACACCTAACCTAAAAGAGACTATAAGCGAAACCAAGTATGCATTCCTTGGTATGATTATTGTTAAAGTTTTGTCTTATCGTGTTTGAATTGATCAATGACTCGAAACAATTGATGACACTATGAAGATTTATAGAGGAATTGTTTGAATGTTTTGCCATTGTTTTCTAAGTTTTTAGGAATCACTATAAGAATAAGTCCCTTGATCACAAATTTTACAAAATGAACTCGGTAGATGAAAATGCAATGCGATGCAATATTGTATATATGAAAATGTTAATCGATCATGTGTAATACCTCTTGTTTACTGATTCGCTAAAATCCTCACCCTTTAATGTACATAGGTGAAATGCCCCATTTTTATACTCTTCATTACTCAATATGGGCCCAACCACAGGGCCTCGAATTTCCTTCCTTCACCGGTCTTTTTTTCTATTCGGTTATCACAGTCTCAAAACCAAATCTCCTCATATATTTCATGCTCGTAGACTTTTTTGTTGTACTACCGAGCCATCCGGTTAGTGTAAATGTTATGCCATTGTTTCAAAGATCAAGTCTAGCTTCATCAAGACTTTCTAATTGAGAGATCCATGTCTCTTGATATCCCTCTTCTCTTAAAATTCCTTGCAATGAGATACAAAGACTAGGTATTTCGACTTTGAGTGTAAACCACTTCTACACCAAATACCAAAGAAAAGGGGTTGCCCCTGTCGGTTTTCTTACCGATATCCTATAGGCCCACAAGGCTAGAAAAAGTTTCAAATGTCAATCTCGTTTGTTCTCCTTGACCATCTTAAGGAGAATGGATTTTAATGTCTTATTCGTAGCCTTAGCCTATCCATTGGCCTGAGGATAATAGAGAGAAGCCGTGTGGTGATTTATCTTGAACTTTTCACACAATTCATGTACTTCCTCATTCTTGAAAGATGTTCCATTATCTGAGATAATGACTTGTGGGACCCCATACCTACAAATGATTTTGTTCAAAATGAACTTAGTGATTACAGATCTAGACACAATGGTAAGAGGAAAGTCTTATACCCACTTAGTAAAGTATTATGTGGCCGTGATTATGAAATTATGACCATCTATTGATGAGGGAAAGAATTTCCCTATCAAATCCAGGCCCCACGTGGAAAAGGGCCATGGTGTTGTAATTGGTTGCAGAGCTGTGTTGGTATGTGGATCTCATGGGAGAACTCTTGACATTTATGGCATTTTTACACAAACTCTACCTTCGCGTCATGTTCTAGCGTGGGCCAGAAATATCCCATCCAATGTATCTTCTGAGTAGTGGCGTGGATGTCGAAGTGACCTCCACATACTCCACTATTTGATTCATAAAGAATCTTCTCGATTCTTCTTCGTCAACACATCTTAAAAAAATTCCATCAAAGGCTCTACAATAAAGCACCTATTCCAAGATGACATACTTGGCGGTTATAATACACAATCATCTTCTTTGCTTCAATGTTGCCCCTTTTGGATATGTATGGTCCACTATGAAGTTAATAATGTCGGTGTACCATGTGCAAGTAGAAATGGGAGGCTTGGTTTCAACAAAATACACACACTCGTCGGGGAAGTCTAGATTTACTAGGTTGCCTCCATCCAACGGGTTGTCAACCAACCATCAAAGAATGATTTGTCCTTTGATAGATTTTTGATTAACAAATGTTTACTCAAACTCACCCATCAGAGTGATGAAGCATCCAACTTTCTTAGATAAGGACCCTTACGTGAGAAATATCCACAGGTGATCTGATTTAACAATAACCCTTATTTCTTGGTTTAAAATGTAATATCTTTAGCATTTTGTCGCGAAGACTATACTAAGGCATTCCTTCACTGTTTGTGTATAACGTGTCTCATAATCAAGCAATGTCCAACTAATGAAATAGACCGCACGTTCTTGTTTATCATCATCTTCTTGGGCTAACATGCAGGATAATGAGACATCCGTAGCTCATGAATACAAGATCAAGGGGTGATCTGACCTAGGCAACATGAGTGTGGGAGGAGACAACAAGAACCATTTAATTGACTCAAATGCCTCATTGCATTATTTCCTCCAATCAATGCATCAATTCTTTTTCAATATATTGTTGTTTGGATGAATAACAAAGGCCATATCAAGAATAAACCTTCGGATTGCACCGAGTTTTCCAAGAAAATATTTGATGCTAGACTCATCTGACGGTGGAGTCATTTCTAGTACAACTCAGATTTTAGTTGGGTATACATCAATCCCTTGTGAAGATATGATGTATCCCAAAATTTTCCTCCCGTTACACTGAATACAACTTTTTATGGATTCAACGTGACATCGTATTTGATTAAGCGAGACAGAATGATATGAAGCACCTCACTGGTAATCACAACGTTTTCTAGCTTTGGCCGAAGATCATCCATGTATGATTCCACAATATTATGGATAAGATCATGAAATATATAAGTCATCACCCGTTAGTATGTGGCACCAACGCGTTCTTAAGTCCAAACGACATGACAACATAATAGTAAGTTCCCCAAGGAGTTATGAATGTAGTTTTGGTCTGATCCTCCTCGAAGATTGATTTGGTTATATCTAGAAAACCCATCCATGAGAGACAACAACTCATAACTATCATTTGTCACATCAATAATAACATCAATGGATGGTAATGGGAAATCATCTTTGGGAAAAGCCTTTTTGATATCCCAAAAGTCTATGCAAATGCAGATTTTTCCATTCTTCTTGAGAACAGGACAATATTAGACACCCATTGTGAATAGTCGACTGGCTTGATGAACCCCACTTGCAGGAGTTTCATCACTTCTTCTTTTACCATGAGGGCCACCTTTGGCTTCATGGGCCTTGAATTTTGTTTGATTATCTTAGCATCTAGCTTAGTAACGAGGTTTTGAACTGCAATGTGTGCCATAACTCCCGTCATTTCCTTGTAACTAAATGCGAAAGCTTTTTCATGCTCCTTGAGGATTCGTATGTATTTCCACTTCCTCTAGAGTTAGAGAGGATCCCAACTTTAAGATTTTTGGTTCCTCCCCCATCCCAATGTTTATATCGATCATTCTCTCAACTAAGGAGGCATTGCATTCCCTGAACTTAGGTGGGGCCGGAGCTAAATCTAAATTCCCCTCTTCTCCTACCTCATAAATTTTAAGATCCTTCCCAGAGGAAGATTCTATCATGGGATTTCCAAAATAGGAAAAAGAATGTGGGATTAGGGAAAGATCAACCTTGTGATGAGCAAGATGCAATTATGCAAAAGCATTTAGATATCCTAGAGTTTCTTTATCATTGTCAACGTGGTTTGAGATGACAGACTCATTCTCGGCTTCTATGTATGTCAACATTGGGGTTATCGATATTTTACAAACTAAAGTTTCAAAGCACGAATCGATATCATGAATTTTGTATCTTCCAACTCACTATTTGGGGTAAAGCGGGAAGCAAAAGTTGCTATAGAGTGTATGATAAGGTTTTATTCCCATGGAATTGCTTCAATCGATATGAAGTGAAACCATTTTGTTAGATTTAACATTGCTGTTTTGTAGAGTTGTAGATGCTCAACTCTAGTCTCATATACCTCAGATACTTGATTTGCGACCAATTATGAATCACCTAACACTCTAATATTACCAAGACCCATCCTTTTGGATATAATGAGACCAAGAAGGAGTGCTTCATATTCAGCCCTCATTATTTGTACATTCAAAGTTTAACTTGAAGGAAAAGGGTAGAATATTTCCCTCAGGAGAGGTAAGGATCTCAGGTGTCACTCAGATTTCACCCTGAAATCTGTGACTACCCAATTCGAAAAATTTCGTACTTTTAAAATAATGGGTCATTTGTTGTTTTTGTTCCCTGAAAGTTCCTATATTGCGTCAAGATAATCCCAAAGAGTCATATTAGCCCTTTTTGCCAAATACCCAGATGCCCAAAATTGTTTTATTTTGTCATCAGGATTTGTCTGCGGGAAATTTGTATTTAATTATTTTGAGCCCCGTATGAGGCTATTTGCGCTCTGTTTTAACTCCATTATAAGCGAATATGTTATTATTCCTATATACCAGAAGGATTTTAACTTATTTTAAGTTTTGGGCTTTATTTGTAACTTTTGGCAATTTTTCGTGTTTTTGTGGTGTCCCGCTTGCTTTTCTCGTAAATTTCTCCGAACAACTCCTTCGCCGGGTAAGCCCGATTTTTGGCCTGGAGCAGCTGGAAAACATACACGCACATTTTGCCCGGAGGAAGTCGTCATCGGAGGTCTGGATCACTGGGAAAAAGCGAAGTCGTGCACAGAAAAGCCCCTGCGGGGATGGGCGCATTTTTGGAAAACAAAGGATTTAAGCTGCGATGGGAAAAATATAAGCCGCAGGCAGGATGGGAATTGTATACCTGCCTGGCAGGGTACTTTTTCCCGTGTTATAAAAGTCACTTAAGCTGCAGTGGGAAAAATAGAGGCTGCAGGCAGGTGGGAATTTATTGCCTGCCTTGCAGGGTAAAAATTCCCATGATATAATAAAAGGAAAGTGACTTAAGTGAAATCATGGGATTTTAGTGCCTGCCTTGCAGGGTAAAGAATCCCATTGTCAAAGTCAAATCACTTAAGTGGATCATGGGATTTTGGTGCCTGCCTGGCAGGGTAAAGAATCCCATTATGGAAAAATTCTTAAAAATAGAATTACATGTGCAAAAAAGTGCGCCCCCTTTGGTGATGGATTAAAGTGATTAAATTGATTATTTTAAATAATCTTTCTTCCTTCAAAAAGTGCGCCCAAGCTTGAGGAAGTCAAAGAAGTCAAAGGAGGAATAAAAGAAATAAATTAAATTAATTAAATTTAATTTATTTAGTGGCTGCCCCCTTCTCTCAAAAAGTGCGCCCCATTTGGGCATTATTTAATGATTTTTGAAGCATTAAATCATTAAATTAATTTCTATTTTCAGTGGCTATGGTCAAAGCACACTGTGAGACTTGAGTGAAGTGCTGTGTGAAGGATTAAATTGGATTAATTTAATTTATTGGATGGCTGTCCTTAAACATGCTATTTTTAAAGGAGAAAAGCATGATTTTTAATTAATTAATTGCCTTTAATTGTTAGGGCAATTATTAATTATAGAATTATGAAGGTTATATAAGCATGGGCAGCCATATGGATGAATTATTTAATTCACAGGTTAAGAATTGCAGCAAGGAGAAAAAGTGCGCCCCATTAGAGGAAGGATTTTGCACGATAAAGTGCTAACAAAGGCTAAAAGCTTCCGTTTTGGCGCATGCTTTGGAGAAGGTTGATCTTTGTCTGCATAGTTGTTTTCACAGTGTTACAGAGCTCAGTGTGTTGATTGAAAGGATTCATGCTCTCTTTATGTGCAAATTAAACACCAATTTTGGGCGCAGCGAGCTTGAAAAGTGCAGATTTTTATAATTTAAATTCACTATTCATGCTCCTGGTGGCCATTTTTGTCTGAATAAATTACAGGAACTCATTACAAAAAGCTTTATAAAAGAAAAGGAGTTTTTATCAATGTCCAATACATTGCGAAATATCCTCCGAATCTAAGAATTGTCTAGATCGCACTTTTGATTGAAGAAATCCGCCAAATTAGAAGAAAAAAAATTATTCAGACAAAGATTGATAAAGCCATGGCAAAAGGAGATGAAAAAGAGAGCACGATGGATTCATGCATTGCTTCTAAACTTTCAGACATAGGAGACACGGATCTAGGCCCAGAACCTCTTTCTGATTTGATTGACAGATCCAGAGCTGGAAAGACTTCACTCATGCGTGCGGTCAAAAGTAGTGGAATTATTCGAGCTGCAGCTTTCCCGTGTACAACCCAATTGCCAGAGTTTGTGATGGAGTGTGCTAGATCTTATCATCCTTCATCCAGATCGGTGATGTAATGGAAAGACAATAATTCGTTTGGATGTGGAATTCTTCGATTATTGTTTGAAGATTCCAAGATTTAAAGGTGGTGACTTCTATTAGCATTCGTGATGCGCGACAATAGGTGGGAAAAGCATAGAGCTGATTGTGTGAGCATCATGAATAGCCGGTTCATGAAGAAGCCTAGATCCCCTTCCAAGTTCCCGAGAACTCTTCCACGATCCAATTTGGTGCAGGAGGCGGATGATATTGTCAAATTGCTATGTAGGTTGAATGGTGAAGCGAATGCCTACACTTTCCGGACATGGATGTATGCTTTCATCAGGACCATTGAAATCAACAAGGTTGATTCTATAATCAGTTGGTCAGAAATTATTAGCAGCAACATCGGTGAGCAACTGCGGAACGTAAAGCGTACCTTCAGCTTCAAGATGACTTCATACTTGGTGTATGCTGCAGCTTCACAGGGTGTCTTTTCCAAGCTGGATAGATGTGGTATTCTTTCCAAGGATCCCATTTTCGAGTGCTACCCACAGCTTACTGTACCTGCGTGCGAGAAGGACTTCAAAGTGATCAACGATGGTTTCTTCTACGATTTCATCTGCAGGTTAGACAAAGACTTGAAGACTCACAGGGTAAGCAAGGAAGCATGGGAAGCAGTGTCCAAGATTGGCAGTGTATTCATCCAGTTTGCAGATTTCACATACCTCAGGGTTACGAGCTTTTCAGGTGAACCAACAAAGATGCCAAGGTACCCGAGTGACAGATTGATTGCCATGGAGCTGAGCAGGCAACTTGTGGAGTTACACGACCTTCAGTCGAAGCGGCACAAGTCTACGGGCTTCTTCCCACTCACTGTGGGATATTACAGTTGCATCAGCATTCACAGAGCTCGAGGAATGGAAGCACAAATGTTGTCCGAGTATGAGCAAGAGTTCTTCCCTGCACGGCTTAATTTCGATCCATTTGGAATAGCCAGGAAGACAATCTCCCAGGAGTACGCACATGTGCCTTCGTTAGAAGATTTCTCGGATGAAGTGCGTAAGTGAGTACGAGGTCGAAAAGAAATATTTCAGCAGGTCGTCGGCAGCAAGTATTTGACTTTGGACTAGCGCGGATACCTGCAGATCTTAAAGATGATGGGAACGTGGTACTTGACACTTACCATCAAATGGGAGGAGATAAAGCTCTACTGCAGGATAGCAATGGCGGCTGCAGCACAATAGAAGAAAGATCTGGAGCTGTGTTGGTGAGTACTTCGAGCTGGTTGCTAACAAAGGGATACTGCCTTGATGAAGTATTGATGAACCAAATCACAGGCAACTTCGGCACAGGAGATTCCCTCAAGCGAAAGCATGAAGGAGAGAGCAGCAGAAGGTCCGAGAAGTTGAAAGTACGCAGAAGATCTCAAGAGAAAGAGAAGACCACTTCTACGACCATAGCTTTGACTCCGACTTCTCCAGTACCTAAAGGATCACCAACTATTGCACCACAGCAGCAGGATGTTTCCATGCCTTCATTAAAACCAGCAACGCTTCATCTTCTCTCCGCACCACTTCGCTCAAAGACCCGCCCAGAGGAGATGTTGAAGCTGCAGATGACGGAGTTCGAAAGAGCTTTGTCCTTGGATGTTTCAGAGGATGGCAGCCATGATACTGTGGCACTTTCTGATGGAGAGGATGCAGAGCGGGAAATGGTAGTGCACTCAGCGACTTCTCACTCTCCGAGAAGTAATTTCTCGGAATGGTTAGCTTTGCAGTTGGTTCCGGAAGCAAGAGTAGAGATGAACTTAGAGGAACATGACTTGCAGCTACTTCAGGATCTGAGCAGAAGAGACAGAAGGCCTAAAGTTGCTAAAGCAACTTCTAGGTTGATCATCGAGGATTCGGGAGAGAAGTTTGCTGAGATATCAATCCCGGCGGAAGGAAAGGTAGAAGAGGAACTCACGGCAGAAGATGTGACGGTGACCAAAATACCACTCGGTCAAGCTACCACTGAAGGATTGAAGCAGGACACGCAGACGTTGCTGGATGCTTTGTTCCTTAGGCTTGACAGTGAAAAGGCGGAGAAAGAAGAGCTGCAGAAGCAAATATCTCAATTATGTGAGATCATAGCCAAGGTTGCTAAACCTTCCGTTCAGCCCATTTCAAATACAGTGAGTGATCATCTTATGCAGGAAATGGAAGATGCAAGCAATCAAGTAAAGGCTATTGACGAATGGAAGGATCTGATTATTCGTCAAGCTTCTGTGCAACTTGGGGAAGTGCCAGCCCGCCTAAAGGTTATGAACGATGCAGAAAATCAACTAAAGCAACTGATAGAAAGCATAGAAGGAATGAATACGATTGCGAGAGAGTAACTTTGAGTATTTTGGCCGAGATCAACAAGTCAGGAGATGTATTGGTTGCGAGAACAAATTGTGCTTGGATGGATCGGTCAAGAAGGGGAAGCAAATTAGAGTTTGCGGATCTTTCGTTTGGAGATCTGCAGAGTTTCTTTGAAGAGGATGCAGTGCTTGAGAGTAGAACATCGATTTGCCGGACAGTATTATTTCTTTCACTGAGGAAAGAGTGGATGGAGGTATTACTTCATACGTGCGGATTGTTTCTAACGAGGTGCATGATTCCCTGGAGGGTTCTCTTCTGATGGTGCAAAAGAGGATTGATAAAGCCACCAAGCCTTTCACGATGAACTCTATCGGTAGAGGCGGTGACACTTTGAGCAGTGCATTGCGAGATTTGGGCCAAGTTTGAAAGAAGTGGAAGCATGCAGCAAAGTGTTGAATGAAGGATTGCTGCAATTCAGGACAGAAAAGGAAGCAGTAGCTAAAACAGATGGAAAGATGCTGAATTATATGTTCGACAAGTATATCAGATATCAGAACAAGAAGAAGATGTAGATGTTACAGCTGGCATGACTTCTTCTATTTCTTTCTTCTTCTATTTTCTATGTTCCCGGATGGAATTGTAAACTTCTAAGTTATTGGTTTTGCAACCATTACTTGAAGTCATGTGGAACCTTTCTATTAGTTAAGTGATACATGTGTCACTTAAGAAGAAGTTAGTTGAGGATGATTGCCAAATGTCATCTTTACTTGTTGTTCATACTTTAGTTCAGTTTGAGTCTTCTATTTGTACTTTCCCTCCTACATTCTATAAGTAGGAGAAGAACCTACTGGGTTAATCATCGATCGAAATTTGTAAGAAGCAATCTTGTGTTCTAGACTTTGTCTTTGAACCCCGAGAGCCACTTGTTGCGAGAGGAATACAAAGAAGCGAGTTTTCGGAGAACTTTGTGTCACGCGCATCTTGTGTTTCTTGCTTTTAAATCTTAGATCTTTAAAGTAAACTTTGTGTTATTTTAGATCCGGATCTAGAACCGCCTTTGCTTTCTAATTGCATGTGTTCAAATCTATTAAGTTTCTTCTATGTGCATGCAATTAGCTCTGCTATCTACTAATTGGGATGCACATCTTCCTTATTTCTTCTCTATAATTCCTCTACTTCCTTCTTCTATAATTTTCCTTTCTTAAACAACTACTTACTTGCTTGCAGAACTTCTTAGTTATGGTTCGCAACTAAGTGGTTAAAGTAAAACCCACGATAGATAAAAACACATTTATATTGACAAATCGACACGGAGCCTCACCGGTTAAATGAGGGAGATTTATCTCATGACCGCCTAGGTTTGATGCTATGCAGAAAATCTACCAACAGATCACACCCGCCTCGATGCCAAAACAACATCTAGTTCCATCAAAATGGAGAGTCCAATTACTTACTCGTAAAAATGGATGTTGGATCATTCTTTGTATCTTCTTCCTTTTCCTCTATTACTTCCACCATACAAAATTCATCTGTGGAAGAGAATCAAGTTTTAGGGTATGTCCGATACCCATAAAATTGAATAGAAGGAGAATAGGTAAGTCCTTTTCGATAACTCGACAATCGTTTTTGTGGTTCCTAATGACATTGTCTCTATGATGATGGTCTCATCTTTTATGGTAGGAATTCCTTCAATCAAACTCGTAGTTTCTAGCTCTATTTTAAGAACCAACTTTTTTTTCTAGTCTTTGAAGTTTATAGGTTTATTTAACTAATTTATAGGAAGCTCAAACTCAGAATGAACCCCTGACCTCTTCTTTAAATTAGCTAGATGTATGTCGAAGGGTTTTGGGTCACCCTGCGCCACAAAGACCTTCCCTAAATGTAGGAACCTTACTTCCTAAAACAAAGTGGAGGGAATCACCTTCATGTGATGAATTTAAGGACGACCAAGGATCATATTATAGTTAGAATCATATAATATAAAACTCGGTTAGAATCATCTTGGGTCCAAGTGTAACTAACAACACTAAAGTTCCAATTGATGTTACTTTGAGGTTGTCATAGCCTCTCAATGTGTTTCGTGTTGAGGAGAAATTGGTCTCTCCATAACCTAACTTTTGAAGAAAAGAGAAGGGGACTATGTTGATCGCTGCCCCATCATCAATCATCGCACATTTTACATAATTGTTGTAAATCCAAACTTGTAAAAACAAATTCGGATCACCTCTACGAGCTATTTTAGTGTCCATGGGCATCTTGTTGATGTCAAATATGAATCCAATGTCTCTTTCAGGCTGCCCTGGAGGATAAACGTCAAAGTCTATGTGATTTATTTGTGCTTGGTGGAGGGGTGACATTAATCAGATGCCCAATATGTAATGCTTCTAATAAAACAACTCGTGAGCGGTGAATTCTTTAACATATCCAAGAAGGAAATGTGAGAGAAGGTTTTGGTTAGGTCATTGATCAAGTCATAAGCTTCTACTTGGCTTTCCTGGTGTATCACAAATGTCATTTGATATAGTTGGGTAGATTAGGATAGGATGTGAAGAATAATATTTGGTTCTAGTGGCAGCGTTAATCTAAGGTTCGATGTCCAACTCTACCAATCCCACAATTTTTGTTTGTTGGCGACCATCCAAAGGAGGTGTCACCTATGAGTTTGACGAAGTTGAGGCTTCATGATCATTAGTTCATATTGCAATGCCTTTGTTTAAACCATTGGGATCTATTATACCGTCTTTTGGGTGCATGGGGAGAGGATTGTTAAAAATCCTAAGCGGTGTGTTCTGTGGGGATACCAGTCCCATGTAAGTGTTTTGAGTTGGCATTGTTGGGTTTGCTAAAAACATGTCAAAATAATTGCCTTTGATCCTCTTGAAAATGCTATAGAAATTTGTTGTAATTGTGGCTTGCTCTTGCATCATGCCCTATGAAAACCGCAATAAAAATCGGGATCATAATCTCGAGACCTTTGGTTTGCACCTTGTTGCGGTCCAAAATTACAATTATTGTTCAACCGCTGATTGTTATAGTTAAAATTTGGGAACACTCTACCCGTGGTTTTGAAATTGGTTTGGATACCCACCGGGTACCGATTAGGGATTTGGTTCTACATTTGTCTTGGTTGTTGAGGTTTTTGTTGTTGTTGTTGAGGATGATTAAAATCCACAGTGTTGATTGAGGGCGATAAATTATTATTCCTCTGATTATTTCCATTGTTGTTGTTATTGGTAGTATTCGTATTGGGAAAATTAACAACATTGGGTTTCTTGGGTTGATCGGTAACACCGTCAGTTGTAACCCCGTGATTATTATTAAGGACCTTTGGTCCCTGATTATTGTTTGTGTTGTTGGAGTAACCAAGGTTATTTTGGTTAGGAGTGACTAACCTTCCATTTGCTCCATAAGTCTTACGACCACTTTCAATGGTTGTTTGATCAATCCAAAGAGCACCCTATAACACCTCTTCATAGCTCCTTAGCAGGAACTTTTGGACTTCTTCCTTCGTCTCTCCATTGAGAGAGTGGAGGAACAAATCAAAAGCTCTGTCTGATCCATATTTGGAGCACTTACGCAGAGGAGTAGAGAACTTGTCACACCTTTGAATGAAGTGGGCTATGGACTCGTTGTGTTCTTGTTTGATATGAAGGAATTATCTTGATTCTTGTCCTTAAAAGTTTGTTCATATCAAAAGCCTTTATAAATTCTAACACGAGTTGCTTGAAGGAGTGTATTGAAGCCTCTAGTATCCTATTATACCAATCGAGAGCAATACCTTCTAGCGTCTTAGGGAAAATCTTTGCAACAACTACGTCCCATGGGAGTAGCTCTCGAATGGCCATTGCATAAGCTTTGATGCGAGCATTAGGATTGCCCTCCCGTTGAACTTCTAAGATCAAACAAGGGTCTTGGGAGCATGACGGTCTAGATGGAAAGGTCTAGTGTCTCTTTAAGATATTCAGAATTGGTCCCCATCAAGCGTATGTTTCAACCATCGAAGATCCTTGTTAAGGAGGTGGAGGTTGCATTGGTTTTTGAAATGGCTCAGCGTAAACATTTTTGGGGCATATGACATCCCCTGTGGCTATCCATATGGACATAGGTAAGTGTACATATCCCCTTGTGGTGATTTAGAGTACATGTGTACGTAAGGGGGTTACTACTTTGATATGGAGTCAAAGGCACAAAGCCAGGGAATGTTGCATTTCCATATGGTAAGGCATTTGAGAACACACTTCCGACTGGTACCTGATTTAGATATCCATATGTGGCGTGAGGGGGCATACCCAAGGTGCTCATCCTAGTCAACAAATCTCTAGGGCTTGGAATGCCCGTATAAATAGTAGTCTCATGCAAGAGGTACTTGTCCATAATTCTGCGGATAGTGAGAAAATCTTACTTGCACTATGTATGAATTTTGAGTATGTTGGGAAAACGTTAACTCTTTGACTTTATCTACTAATGCCAAGATGACGTCACCCATTGATGGGGTGGTGTTTTGTTTTAGTTCTTATTTTTGAACTTTTGGAGGTTGTTGAGGAGTGTGGTATCTTGCTATGAATTTTTCATTGTTTTGCCACCCCTCATTGGCAATGTTTTTGTTGTTGGAGGGGTAGTGTTATTGTTTTGGAGAAAGACATCAACATGTCCTTACAACCTGTCAAAATCCTGGTTTATATTCTGGAAGCGTTGTTTGCTTCTGGCGTATCATGCTAAGTAATCCTCATCTAGAGGCGGGAGTTGGTCCGACTACATGCTAATGGGATGTCAAAACAAAACCCGAGGAGAAAAACTTGTCTTCCTAGTGAAAGTCATGTTGTTAGAACTTGATTGCTCAAGAGGATGTGTCTATGTGATTTTGTCAAGCTCCTTGATATGTACAAAGGAACCAACATTGGTTCCCTGAAGAAGAGGATTTTGAGCCTAAGCAGTTGAATGGTTATCTACCCATGTAGAGAGTGAAGGTGATTGTTGTTGTCTACTGTTTGATTATTATACGTATTGAAACCCGGATGGGTCAATCGTACTCATTGTATTCCGACATATTTAGGGGGTATAAGAATACCTTAGAATAAAGGACGAATGAAGAAAGTGGAAACGTTTAGAGACTAGCTATGTTGGGCTCACCAATTTGTATGAAAGAAAATCAACACGTGACCTTCTTCGCACCCGACTTCCCAAGGTCATGCTTTGAGACAACCGATGTAGAATAGAAATGAGTGTATGTGTGGTGATGATGGACAAGATAATGAGGCAACCTTATATCTTTGACATGCAATATTGGGATTTATGAGTCTAAGGCAAAGAATTCTCTCCTAACCTGAAGTGGTGTGATGGATCGATCTGATATAATAGCTGCTCAGAGACTCCAGTCAATATCAAGCTCTACCGAGATTCTATCCATTGGTTGTTAAACACATGGAAAGTGACCTGCGAGTGCCTTGTATAGATTTCTAGACAAGGTCATGGAAGTGAGAACGAGAGGTGTAATGAAACCACAAGGACTATGGGTAATTTTTGGTCTAGTCCAGAAAGTCTTAGCTTTGATCGATCGATGTTATGTTCAAAAATGAAAGTTGTGCAATTTTATCGGTGGAAGTGCTTTGATGATCTAAATACTGATGCACGTAAACTAGTGTCGATATCTAATTGGTCAGTAGGCCCGTTGGGTTATGGGACCTAGGGATCACAACCGAAAACTCGTGGAGGTTGTGGTCCTTGTATGGTCATGCGCGTAATCAAACCCTGTTTCCAGGAGTAGTCCAATAATCGTAGGCTTGATTAACCGCAATGTTTAACATGTTTAATTGTTCAATATTTTTTAAATACCTAGCAGGTGTGCGTAAAACTAACAAGCGTAAACCCGTATCAATGTCGGTCAACAATTCTGGCATGTTGGGTTGTGGGACCAATGGATCACAACCATACGTCTTTTCTTGTTGTGGACCGTTGATGGTCATGTAAAATGAATTGAATTGATTTGATAAAACAAGCTAACTATCAAAGGAAATTTAATCTATGTTTTTGGTAGTTTTCACAGTATATCAGAACAAAATAATGAAAGCAAACTAATCTAATAAAAGTAAATGTTTTTTTTATCTTTTCTAGTTTTTAAGCAATGCTTCTAATCTAATAAACAAAACTAAATACAAATAGTTAGCCGGTTGTAGCTAACTACTTGAGCAGAATGTGTGAATCTAGATCTAA
This sequence comes from Taxus wallichiana var. yunnanensis, assembly GCA_018340775.1. Lineage (NCBI taxonomy): Eukaryota > Viridiplantae > Streptophyta > Pinopsida > Cupressales > Taxaceae > Taxus > Taxus wallichiana. The sequence continues at coordinate 133,582,681 of CM031243.1, forward strand.
AACAACTAATCTAATTTAATCAAACCCTACCTCAGAGGTGGAGAACAAATCATAACCCTAGAAGAGCTATTGTTCCCCACTACTTCCCTGGTAATGTCAAAGAGCAAACTTTCTAATGACTTACTCTACTTGTAATTGCTTAATCAATTGAAATGAATAATTTTACTACTCTATTTGATATGTGTTTGAAATGAATGATTTATAATTGATAATTTAACAAATGAAGCAAAAAAACAAATAATTCCAACCTAGATAAGAAAGAGCTTTGGAAAATTTGGTTGTATCTTGTATTTATCCCCTCAGTTTGTTCCTTTCTTTCTCCATGTGTTCATATGAGTCCAAGGGATTGGGAATGCAAGAACAACAACAAGAGAAGATGTTTGAGCAATGGTAGCTTGAAGGCATTCTAGTTGTAATGCAAGTAGAAGAGAGATAACACAAGAGATATGAGCTTGGCTATGTAATTCCTAGCAGGATTGTGGCAGTAATACTATGCAAGATACACAAAAATTCTTAGGCCCTTTTGCTTGAATACAAGCATGGAATATATAGGAATTGGATGGGATGTGCCTTCATGCACAAGGCAAGAAGAGGTAGTTCAAACTAATTAAATATATTTAAAAATAGAAGAGGGAAGGAAAACTAAGCAATCAAGACTATTTTTAGGCAATTTGGTTCACAAACGCATCCTAAAAGTTAAGTTAAATGAAGCGTCGCATGTCAAAAACACGCATGACGGAATCTAGAAAAACATTTCAGGACCGCTACTTGCAAGCAGGCGGTGGTCCTAGAACTACAGTGCCAAAACATGCACATAATGAAGTGGGAAGATAGAAAAAGTGTAGAAAAGATAAGTAAGGGTATCTAGGTTATATATATACACTGTGAATTGGTTTAGGAGCTCGAACATATTTTGAAAGGACATGAATCATCATCGGGGACTTTTGTAACCATTTTTCGACAATGTAGCACATACATTTTTGGGTGCGTACAATTTCCAATCTCCTTCCTCTTGTTGTTCATGACAAACAAGTTGGGTTCATTAAACACAAGTAAATTCTAGACAACATCGTTGTTTTTTGGGAAGGAATGTAATGGGGATGTGTCTTAAATTAGATAGCGTTATTTATAAAATTGACTATGCCAAAGCTTATGACTGTATTGAATGATCTTTCATTTTGGCTATGCTTCAAGCTCTTAGATTTGGGCTAAGATTTTTTCATATTGTGCATATGTTTTTAACAATGTTGGAGCTTGCATTACCATCAATGGAGCTCAATCTTCTCGGTTTGGTTTGTTCAGATCCATTCATCAAGGGTTTCCTTTTGCCCCCTCTCTTTATATACTGATAGTTGAAGGTTTTATCTACCTGCTAGCCTATAGTGCTTCTCAAGGTTTGATTAAGGGGATTTCATTACTAGTCACTAATCAAATCATCAATGGCCATTTTGCAGATGACTCTTTTCTTACTCTCCTTGAGGAGGAATAGTCTATTCAAACTCGCTGACTTTGGGCTATCTTGACACTTTCTTCTTGGCTTCTAGATCTTCCATTCAATGGGATAAAACCCAATGTTATCGGCGCATCCGGTCCCTACTCCTCCCTTACTTGAAAGGTCTCAGTAATGGAGTTGGATTTAGTCGGTTACCCAATTCAAATTATTCAACATTACATTTTCCTTCCAAGCTAATTTTACACAACTTTGGAGCTATGTTGTTCAACGGGTGGAACAAAAATCTCTTATTGGATTACCAAACCACTTTCTCTAGTAGGAAAATTTTAGATTTGTTCCAAGGTGTTAGTTTCCACTCATGTCTATTATTCCTCTTGTTGGGCTCCTTCTAATGTTTCCTATGCCAAGCTTGAGAAACTTCTAAGGGATTTTCTTTATGCTAATTCTTAGGGTCATTGCGTGGGAAATATGTTCTAGACCCAAAGATGTTGGTGGCCTTGGGCTACTTGACATTAAACTTCAAGGTCAAGCTCTATGTGTCAAATGGTTGATTTGTAGCCTAGAAGGTAATGAAGCTTGGAAGATTTTACTCTGGCATTACATCTATCAAGGTTCTCCTTTGGGTAGACAAGCTTGGAAAGGTCTCAACTTCTAATCCCTTCTTCTCTGCCTTGTTTTTGTTAAAATTGGGGGCACTTTCATTGCTCAAAGTATTTAGAAATCTTAGGAGTTGCTTAAATCACACCTAATTTGGAAGGGGATGGATTCAAATCTTTTATGTCTATTAACTCTTACTCTCTTTGGTGGTCATCTATTTTTACTTTCCATGATGCCCCTCTTGCTTTGGCTCCATGGGTTAAAGCCATTAAGATTTTTAGAAAAGGTATCAAAGTGGTGGGTGATTTATTTTGCAAACACTCTAGATCTTGGCTTTTGTGGGGTGCCCTTGCTATTAAATTTAACCTTCAACATCAAGATGTTGAAACAATCACGAAAATCATTGCTTGCATACCTGATGAATTTATTCACAAAATTGGTGTCACTTCGGCATTTTGTGGTGGCGTGATTGGAATTTTCCTTCTACTACTCCACTCTACCATTACAAACCGTGTTTGGGTTACTCTTTTCCTCCCCAATGATCGATGCCCATGAACTCACTTAATTGACGTTGTAATATTACCTCCTAGGATTTTGTTTGGAAACATCGGTTCTAAAGGGTTTGGAATTTCTTATCGAGCCCAAAAAAGCTCACTTTTTATGGTGAGTTACACTAGGGGATCCCACAGGGGATTGACTTAAGCATACTTGTCGTAACACCACGTGCCCGGTCTATCACCAACTAGAGTCTATCATATATGTTTTTCATTCATGTCCTCATGCTCAATTGACCTGGAGATGGATTCATTCCCTTTTTCAACCCTTCTCTCTAGATTTATTTACCTGGAAGATGGTTCTTTTGGGGGACTCGACCCTACTTCCTGTAATTTACAACAAATTTTGGCACATATTCGAATCGATATTCTATTTCATCTTTGGAAAGACAGAAATAATGTCATTTTTAATAATGTTCCTATGGATAGAATTTTCTATGTTACTAATAAAGTGGCTACTCTCTCCACTGTGATGCTCCAAATTCTGATGAACTTAAATTAACTAAGATGTGGAGTAATAATGATAGTTAATTTGATCTAGAATGACATGTGAATACACTAAATAAATGTAGTAAATAAATATGGAAATGACCCAAAAAACTATGAAAATGGAAATGCTAAAACCTAGAGTACTAAGAGAGTTAGAATGAACTCAGCTGATTAGAGGAGCTCACTGGATTGTGTCGTAGAGGTGGTTAGAGGAACAAGAAGTAGGAAAATTTGTGTAGAAACCTTGAAAAGGATGGATTTGAGCTATATAGCTGGATTGGAGTGCCTAGAGAGGGACTAGGGCACATGTGGGTGCCCTGGTCTGCAGAATGGGCACCCTGATCTATGCAGAAGGTCTAGAATTGAATTTCACGGAGTTTGGCGGTGGTCTGAAACCCTCATTGTTTGTCACATTAACTTCACTGTACTTGATCTAAGTGTCACCGACAATCCCATATGAGTAGATGACCCGCAAAATACCAGAAGAAGTATCAAAACCCTAAAAAGAAGAATGCATATGAATATGTCAGACTAACCTCATATGCCACAACAATGGGCTTACTAACTGAGCGATGCACTACATTCCAGACCGAATGTAGTTCTAGTGTGTGTGTGTGTGTGAATCATGTGCCCTAGGTGCTCTTGTGCTAGTCACACTTTTTGAAGTAGCGAGCAATAACTAGATGTAAAAATGTAGTAGAATGGTGGATGGAATAGAATAAAATCCCCTCCTATGCTTGTGTGATGCAAATGAACCAACCTTGTCCTTTGTGATGGAGCTAAGTGAATGCAAATGATCTCCAAATGCCTTAGATGAATGTAACCCTAGGTGGATGATAGTAGTGACTAGTGCTTGGTCCCTCATTATGGTCTCATAACTTTATATTTATAGGGTTCTCTTGATCTAATTTTGTAATTAACTGAAATGGCCGACCACCAAAAATATAAGAAGTTGAAATGGCTAGAAAGTGCCCAAAAAGTGGCGGAAAGTTAAAAAAGGATTGGGGCGCCCTTGGTGGGACCAGGTGATGCAACCTAGAATCTACTATATAAAACCCGTGCACACCGGCACATCACCCATCCCGAGCCGAGCTTAGTGTGATGAAGATACATCATATTCAAAACCATAAATAACCATAAACATTCCACATAACATATTCCAGATCTAGATCTTAGAGAATCATGAATTAAACAATAACTATAATAAGATTAACCATACAAGAACCAATTACAATCATGTTTAAAACCATTATCCATCCAATATACTCCATTACATTAAACACTGTAATACATAGAAGCTTCTTACATTATAAAGCATCACCATAAGTCATGCATGCATCATATCCAACAACATAACTCTACAATAATTCACTACTAGCTATATCCCTCTAACTACATAGTTCACTACATATTTATAGGGGTGGGGACTTTCCCTTCACCACCTACGCACTTCCCAAAATAGGTCACATGTTGATAATAGCCATGTGCCTTTACAATAACATGCACACATGCAAGTGCGCTAATAATAGACATCCTATAGTTAATAGGAAGAAGTAATCCTATTATTATCTTGAACTCATGCATGGTGCTTATCAGATGCTCATTCCCAAAATAGCATTTGCGTGTCACACAAGTCTCCATCCCAATGTGTGCTCCACACGCTATCTTCCAAAAATAGCCCGCATCCATGAAAATGGCTAAGTCCCGAATCAACTTGTCCTGGCACACATTTCCTTTCCTATCCTTCCACGCCTTCAAGTATGCCTTGTTCCCACATGTGAATCCTTTTTGTGTGTTTTCTCCTTATCACAATATTATGTCTTCTCAACATTACCCCACACTAAAGTACATTTCATCCCGATAATGGGGATTCTTTTTGATGTTCCCAAATAATAAAGAATAAGAATGGAAAGAATGTAAAGAATCACTATACAAAATAATAGACCTTTACTCTGCAACACCCTCTTCTTCAACCAGGGAGGATCAACTCTATGGATATTTTGTTTTAATCTCAGCCTCCAATGTCTTCCAAGTCATCCAGCGTGGTCCTTGTCTTCTCTGGAATGTTTGTGGAAATGGCTTCCAATTCATCCTGAGTAATCTTTTCCTTTTCATTCTACAGTACTTGGACAACATTGGCCATAACAGTCATCATTCCCTCTAGAAGATCCATCTTCTATGCTATGAGCTTCCCAATCTCATCTATTCTCTCCTTATGTGGGTCTTGGGCTGTTGCAAGGGCTTCACACTTTTTTTTCACTAGTGCCAATCTTTCTACGCACATCCCAGTGTCTCATCTTTCATGGCCTTTAGAACATCATTATCTTCAACTAGAGTTTTGATCCTTATCACTTACTTCTAGTGCCACACAAATATTTAGAGCTTGGTCAACTTTCTTCAGTTCATCCTTCGAGTTTGGAGCAACACCTCATAATTTGAAATTTTCCTAACCACGGAGGCCCTTTCTCTTTCTGCTTCTTGTTCAAGATCCTTTGTGCATTGGCACATTCAAATTGGCCCATCTTCTAGCACCAAATCAACCAATGTGCGCACATAATGCATAGCCAAAGGAAACTTCTCAGGTACCTTAGACTCAAGATGAGGTCTTGCTTTTAGAACGTAATCTCCAATTTCTTCTGCCATGCTAATGAAGGCCTCATTATTTTTCTATTCTAGGTCCTTTTCTCCTTTTAAACACGTTATTTCTATAGTTTTTGCCTTGTTATCTTCAAGTAACACTCTAATGGTGGTAGCCTTATCAATGTTCCTCCGCATGCCACCTCTACAGATACCTTAACCAAGGCATTTCTCACCTGCTCATTAGACATTAGAGTAGGCTTTACCATCATGTGTCTACTTTGGGGTGCCTTCTTCACTCTCCTTGATACACAAGATTCCTCACACATGTCAAAATCTGGCTCATCCATATGGGTCTGCATGGACCAGGATAATTGTTTCCTTGTGTGCATGGTGGCCATGTCTGATCCATCAGCTCCCATCCATACAATTCCTTAAGGCCCACTATGCTCTGAAACCGGGCACGATGATTTTTTCTTGTGTCCTCAACATAGCCCATACTTGGCACAACATATTATTCACTTGTTCTCTTTGTTCTTGGCCCCTTAGGAACTTGAGCACCAAGGTTTGGAGTTGGCCCTTCTTCATCTGAGTAGTAACATGCACATGTGGGTTGCTCTTGCACCATCTCTTCTACTTCCTTCACCCCTTCCTCTTCATCTTTCATTTCTTCATCTCTGGTTCCTCCACATCTTCTGGTTGCACTGGGTTCCAGGCACATGCTCTCCTCAGACTCCTCTACCTCCTCATTCAACTTCAAATTTCTCCTTCTCTTCTCCTCAGGTGCCTCTTTTTGAGGGGAGAGTCTAGGTGATCTTCTTACAGGTTGTGGTGTTCCCACATGCCTTGGGTCCTGGTTCTTCTGAATACCCTCTTAAACCGATGCTCTTCAGGGACTACATCCATGTCCAAGTCCTCTTCTCCTTCTTGCACCTGTGGTGGAGTATCTCGTGCTCACTCTCCACTTTTTTCTATGGGCTACCTCTAGCCTCTATGATCCAAGCCTCCACTATCTTCGTGTTCCTCTTCTTCCTCGTCTATCTATATGGTCACATAGGATTTGGAGCTGGCACATTCTCCATTGTATGTTTTCCCTTAGGTGGCCCTTAGGAGCATGAACTCATTCTCCACATACTTATTATTCTCCAGCCTAGGCTTGAGCTGAAGATATATGAGCATGGATCCACTGTCCCCAATAGCCAAACTTACTTGGCTTCATATTTATGACATCTTAAAATGAGCCTCTCAATGTAGGTAGACCGACTTGGATATACATATGTTTTCCTGAGGGTATGGTAGTCACAATCTACCTTGTCTACGTTGAAGTTTAGATGACGCACATCAAGTAAATCTATGAACTAAGGCCTAGAAGTAGTGTGTTGTGAAGGCATAGGAAGTTTTGCACCATGGACTCCATGTCCCATCCTTCATGGAAAACCATGTGATGCAAAAATGTTGATACACCGCAAATTGTACTGCCTTTCCTACTACCGAAGGTAGTTCCTTTGGAATGTGCCATTCCTCCTCAAACACCACGTGAAGTCGGTCATACCACATTTCTTCCCTTTGCTTGAATGGGCCACTCATTGATCCTTCACATAAATATTTCTGAACCTTTCCATGAGGGACTTCTTCTCAATGGGGGTATTCCCAAATTTTGTTCTTTGGCCCATCGGGCACTCCAATTTCTACAAAAACAAGAGATAAGAGGATGGCGCCAAAACTTATCTTTTCACCTGCGCGCTTCCTCAACAATGGTTTCTACAATATAGCCTACTAAATTGTACACTTCTCCCTGGGACATTTTCTTTGCAATATAAAGCCACATGGTGTTTACCTGTGACCATCTCTCTTGATCATTCAACTTGGTGAGAAGATGCGCATTTTCTACACCACAGGGTACTTCCTCAATTTGTAGATGTCCATTCCACACGGACCCTTGGTATACCCCAACTCCTTGCTTATGGCTATAACCACTTTATCAGTCAAATCACTAACAATGTCTGTCCCTGTGCCCTTCAATCTTGTTAATGTCGCAATTAGGGCCGTTGTGATCCTAACCCTCCATCTAGAAAAATAGAAGAAGTCCTCATGGACTCTTCTCATAAGCCATTGGTATAAAGGTTCATGTTTTCCAAAATATGGGAGCTCATACAATTGATAAACTCCTACCTACTTAAAAACTTTTCCCCAGCATCATCATACATTGGCATATCTTCCACCATGTGCTTGTTGGTCTTCTTATTCAACAAAGTGTCTAACTCTCCCTTGTTATCAGTGGTGCGGTGGTTGTAGTCACTTACTTTGCATATTGGATGTGGGAATCCCAATCTTGTCTAACTATTACTCCTTCCAGGTACTATCTCTAAAAATTTCTCTCGGGAGTAATTTCAACCTCAACTTCCACCTTTTTCTTTCCTTTTGTGCCTACTTGCAGGTGCTTTCTTTGGTGCCATCATAAAAATCCTGTATTTTTTCTTTTGTGTCAAGTAAGTTCAAACCCTAGCTCAAATCACATGCCCTAGCTCAAAACCATGTGCCCTAGCTCCTTCTCAATGCTTCTACTTCACTCAAACCCTTCACCAATGGGGACACAAGCCTTTTCCACACAAAAATCTGCTCTCCACATCTAGTTTCACAACTCTCCACACCTCAATATGATTCACTTGGCTCGGTTGCACTTAGCTCACTTGAATACTTGTGATTGCAAAGGTAAAAATGAACCCACATCATGTCCTTATATAGATTTTCAAAAAGTTAGTGCATTTATTGCTCCTTCACCTACCAACAATCCTCTCATTAATTGACCATTTTCAAAATTTCTAAAAATTTCCATGTGGTACAATTTCGCGCCCAGCTATAACCTTCTAGTGCCTTCCTACCCTCTAGGCTATATACTTCTCTTCTACATGCTTTCATGCACCAAAGTACCTCACCACTTGCACCCTCCCATAGTAGTTTCCATGACCATTACTTACCTCATGTTATATTATATCCCTTCATTCATTTCCATCTATGGTCTTCTTTAGAAGAAATCTCCTTTCTAACAACTCTTTTCCATACTTGAATAACACCTTGTAATAGTTTGTTCTCATGTGTACCCATTTGTGAATAACAAATAACAACCACCCCACACCAATGGTATGTGCAGTCCTTATGCATAAAAATACTTTAGATTGTAATTAGCTTCCAGATGCAGCAAATGCACTTATTACACAAAACACCAAACTAAATTGACAAAGCATAGTGATGAAAAAGGAAATACATTAAAGGAAATACAAAAAGGAAACCTATACTAAATGGCAACACTACCTTATTACAAACACCAAGAAGACTTATTTATAGTAGGGCTTCAGCCTACTCCCATTAAAGTAACCGGGTAACCACATTCCATCAAGCACCTCCTCTAACTAGAAAGCACTGATTCAAGTATATGAGTGATAACATACGGTCCCAACCAATGCACCTTAAGCTTTCCTAGATGGCGTAAAACTTAGAATCATAAAGTAGTACCATCTGTCCAACCTCAAGCTTCTTTTCCCTGATGTGTCGGTCATGCCATGCCTTCTTCTAGCCTTTTCCTGCTTTTGACTCCAACGTGTGTTATGGTGCACCTCTCATCCAATGTATTAACCTATCAATTCTTTCTTCTAATGCTTTCTCATCAGCTAGACCTCCAAACACACAATACACAAAAGAAGGTAACATGAATTCCATAGGAAGAACTACTTCTATGCCAAACACCAACTAAAAGGGTGTGGCCTTATTCAACCTCTTGTAGGTTGTTCTATACGCCCAAAGCACAACAAAAAATTTATCATCCCAATATTTCCTTCCAACATCACAATTTTTGTTAAGGTCTGCTCAATATCTTGTTGAAGGCCTCAACAGTACCATTTTCCTGAGGATGATAGGGTGTAGTCTTGTGGTGTGCAACCATAAATTCATCCAATAATATCCTGATTGTCTCATTCAAAAGTGTGTGCCCCTATCACTTGTCAAGCTCAACGGACATCCATACCTAGTAAGAACATTTTCCCATAAGAACCTAGTAATGTTGTAGTATGTATAATCCTTTGTAGGTGTTGCTTTTCCCACCTATAAGATAATATGTGCAAGTGATGATATAACGTGATCCAGTTCTACGCATGGTGGTGAAATAGGACCTATAAAGTCTATAGCCCATTTCTCAAATGGCTCTACACTAGCAATAGGCCTCAAAGGCATTTCATCTCTTTGCCTAGGTTTTCCAAGGTGCTGAAAATGATCACACACCTTACAATACTCTTTACAATCCTTGTACAAGGTCTCCCACCATAATCCAAGTGAGTAGAATCTTGCACGCGTGGCGTCACTTACATAGTTGCCCACTTGCAATACCACCATGAGCCTCTTCCATGATATCTATGCGCTCATGTTCCAGTACACACATCGACACAATACTTCATCTTGCCTAGTTTGTATAAATCTCCACTGATCAACATAAAGGGTGTCACATGAATTGCAAGTTGTTTCTTCTCCAATGCTTTCATTCCTTCTAGCACCATACCCATGTGTAAAAAGACAACAATATCCTCCAATTAAGGTGCGCGTGATGTAACCTATACAACTATGCATCTGACATTGTATCTTTAATTGTTTGTGCATCCTCCCCTTGACTTGAATCCTTGATAAGTGGTCTGGGCCAGAATTACTTTTACCTGGTTTTACCATAAATGTGAAATCAAATTCCTGGAATAAGAGCACCCATCGACATATGTGCCCTTTATAAAATGGGCTTATTTACCAAGTATTTTAATGCCATGTGATCAGTATAAAATACAAAAGGTGTTGCTAGTAAGTACTGTCTAAATTTATGTAGCGCGTAGATCATCGACAAGGCCTCACGCTCTGTTGTTGTATAATTCTTCTCTCTACATGAGTCAACTTTCTACTAGAAAAATAGATAGGATGATCTATAATACCCTCTCCAGGTTGAGCTAACACTGTGCTAATGGTTGTGCTAGAGGCATCCACATGTACATGAAATGGTTGGTTCCATGAAGGAAAATGCAGAATAGGCATTGTTGTAAGTCTCTCCTTTAATACCTCAAATGTGCATTGTTGTGGTTCTCCCCAATAGAACATCCCTTTTCCTTTTAGTAACTCTTCCAGGGGTGTGAAAATCTTCACATATCCTTTGATAAATTTTTGTAATACCCTATGTGACCCAAGAATCCACGCACCTCACTCTGACTGGTAGGCTCTTCCAGGCCTACAATAACTACAACCTTAGTTGGATCCACTAACAAACCTTCCTTGCAGATGATGTGCCCTAACAAAGTTCCAAAAGGTGTAGCAAACACACACTTCTTGATGTTTAAAGAGATGCTTAACTGTCTACATCTTTCAAACATTAGGCATAAATTGTCACAATGATCCTTAACAAGTCCATACACCATCCAATCATCCAAGTAAACCTGCAGGAAGTTGTGAATAAAATCTTGGAATGCTTGAACAACTATGCATGAAAATACAATAGGCATATTTTTCAAACCAAAGGGCATCACAATATATGCAAAAATTCCCCATTCAGTGGTGAAAGTCATCTTCTCTTGATCCTCCTATGTAATTCTAACCTGATGATACCCAAAGAATCCATCTGTAAAAGAATAAACTTCACGCCCTACAACACCTTCTAATATTTCCTCTATGAAAGGTGTAGGAAAAGGATCAATCACACATGCAACATTTAGTTCCTGTAATCCACACAAAATCCTAATCCGACCATCTTTCTTTATACTAATCACCATGGGGCTAACCCACTCTGATTCCTCTAGGGGCTTGATGATGCCAGATTTCAACATTTTGTCAATTCTTCCTTAAATTTTATGTAGGTTAGGGTTCATCCTGTAAGGTCTCTTCTTGACCGGGCACACCTTCCTTTAGCTTAATCTTCATCTCTCCTAATGACTCATGCACTCCTTTTAACTCATGGTAGCCCCTAGGAAATAAGTCCTTGAAAATATCATAGTAACTCAATTATCTTTGCCACTTCAAATCAGTCCAATAATCCCCAATTATTTCCTCCTTAGGTTCAAAATCCATGTGCAATGTTCACTTTCTTGGTCTTCATAGGTTCATGATAGATGTGTGCATTTTTTATCTGCACTATCTAACACCTCACGTACTTGTTGAATGATCTATATCTAGATTTTCTACTTCTTCATCATCCACTATGTAGACCATCTTACCTTTTTCCTTCTCAAAGCAAGCATGCTTAAGTAGTGTGGCATATGTCTCTTCTACTTCATCAAAATGTGCTCCTGAGTCTACCTCACCAAATAAATCCTGAATGAGTTCTTCAGCCTTTGCACTGTCTCCCATAGTTAAGCAATTTATGACCCTTAATGCCTCTTCCACTCGGAGGTTTAGTAGAGAAGTAGTCAAAATTTTGGGTCATTCCTGCAATCAAGTCCTACCAATTTCCAGTCTCCCTATGCAGCTCTGCATAAACATACCAAGCATGCACAACCTTGTAAAGTGGAATAAAGTTTGTGCACCCATAGTGAAGGTGGTAAAGCTTCCTATCCTCTCTATCCTAGAGTCTCTCACACTATTGAACGTGGTGCTAAATAGGTTGATTACCATGATACATGTATTTTGAGTAGGTGCATTGCTCCTGAAGAACCGAGTGGTTAGAGAAATTCTAAATTCATTCCATTCTATGAGATTATCCATGTGAACCATCCACCAGCATGTTGTTGTCCCACATAAGGTATATACTAACATATTCCTTCTTTCCACTTGATTTGTCCATTACTTCTCCATGGCACACAATAATACCATAGGGTCTCCTTCTCAATGTACTGAGGTACATGGTTGTTACCTATCCTCCTGAATACATCAAGGTTTTCTTCTCCACGCAAATGCGCTTCTTACTTCATGCCCAACCATCTCATAGGTGTCCATGTGCCCAATTTTCACAAGCAATACTTGTAGTATCACTAATAGACTATGCATCTTCCCACTGGAGGATTCCTTCCTTAGATGGCTCAAGTACTTCTAGGGTCTTAAATGGTGCATACATAAATTTTGTTCAGGTCTTCCTCACTCAAAGGTTCAACATAAGGTGCAAATTTCCCATCTATCAAAGGGATAATTACTCTTTCTTCCTTGTTCTCAAAACTTATATACCCCTTGTTGAACCATAAATCAACATTATTTGCATAACACCAAGGGTTCCCAAGTAGAGCTAGGAAGTTGTTCTTCTTCTGCAAGTGCTAAGACCTCAAAGTCCCTAGTGAACTTGGCCCCTTGTATAGTAATGGATGCATCCTTTAAAACTCCTATGGGAGTGGCCTTAGTTCGATTGGCCATGAATAATACATTAGAGGATGGTTGTAATGGAGGTTTTCCCATCTGTACCCATGCATCTAAAGTAAGCACATTAACTTCCGCACCTATATCAATCAATATATTACTCAAGAGCCACCCATCCACAACAACATTTAGAGTGATCTCCTTGTCATAATCCAAACTATGAGGGGAAGATTAGCATGCAGGATCTACCTTCCATTCTCAATACTTACGCGTGAGTGTTTCCCTTTAGCCAATTCCCTAATAATGGAATGATATTCTCTTGGCACAACATCTTACATACCTCTTTTAAGTCATCAATATCTGATTGACTATCTCTTTGCCTTCTTTTATTCTAACTTTCCGTGATTGTTCCTTTAAACATTGTATTTCACCCTAAAGATTTTTGAGTACCTCCATGGTTTCCTAATAAACCTCCTTCTAATGTGCAGGATCTGGGTACCTTACATGTAAAACTTCCTCCTTGGTGATGGTAGGATTCTGTTGTAATGCCTCTCTGTACACGCATAACTTTAACACGTGTAGTAATCTTCACAGGTAATACCTCAAGTTCCGGTGCTAGCTTTGGCATCCACTGATTTTCCACAACATGCGTTGTATTCTAACCATCCATGTGCCCTTGTTCTCCTATTTATGTTGCTTGTTAAGATGCTCATATAAGTCCGGAATTCCTCATAGTTATGATTCTTCCCACAAAAAGAACAAGTAATATTCTGAGGACATTCACGCATGTAGTGGTCAGGAGATCCGCATGTAAAACACGTTCCATGAGGGAACTCACCTCATCCACCACCACGACCTTGGCCCCGAATCCACCACGGTATCCTCGACCTCTGCCATGACCTCCTTCAAAGTGCCCTTCATTCCGATCATAGCACGCTTGAGTGTGATCATGATCATGGTGCTCACTTTTTCCTTTAGAGTTATCTGATACTCCATTTTGTTACACACCAATATCTATGGCATCATGGATCTGACCAATCAACCTGTAATCTTCTATATCGTGAGTCGTGGACCATAAAAATTTTACAATAGCAAGATACATTCTTCCTTATCACGTGTTGTAATAATGGGCAACGGTTGACATCATGGTCCAAATGACATATCTCATAGTCTAGTAAATAATGAGCACACTTGACCTATGGGGACAACTATCCTTAGTGTGCCCTTCCACTTCACAATCTGTACACCAAATCCCAGTGTGCATCTCATGAGCTGAATTGGCCGATAGTTTCTCCAACTATTTTTCCATAGCTACAATCTGTGCTTCTAGGAATGGGCTTACTCCAGTGTCTATACTTCCAACTACCTCAACACGCAAAGCTACTTCAAGTGCTTTGCACAAGTCCATATATGTCTTATGTGACAACACCCTCCTAAAAGGTGTGATCAAGCCCCCAACAACCACTTTGTGCATGTTGGCTTGCATGAATATCATAAGAAAGTTTAGACAATAATGTCTTAAAATGAGCATCATATTCCCAATTCTCTCAAGTAGTGCCCTACTTAATATCCTTGAGTGCACTTATACTCTTCTACTCAAACTCAAGGATATGAAACTCCTTAAGGAAAACATCCTTTAATGTTGCATAATCTACACAAGTCTGATCAGGGTCAAACTTCCTATACCAACTATGTGTGCGTCCCTTGTAATGTAGTTATAAACTGACTTACCACGCTCAAAATTCATAACTCCTTTTGCATGCCATAGTATCTCACACATGTGCATGTGTTCAACAACATCTTCTATGCCCCTATACTCTAGGAAGATGAAGAGACATCTCCATGTAAATATTCTAGGGTTGGTGCGGACCTTTCCCACCTGATCCAAAACCTCTTGTGTTACCTCTACCTCCTCCACCAATCCACCAGAGATAGAGCCACCTATACCCCCTGATCCTCCACTTATAGTTGAAGTGGACCAGTGGATGTACTTCCTGTGTCCCAACAATGGTACTAAAATGAACTCCTACAGTCTGTGAAGTGGTACTACTCCCAGAAGTGAGTCCAAAATTCTATGTGCTTGAGTTCTATGTTGATGATGCCTGAAAAGGTACCTCCAAACAACAAAGAAGACATTTTCCCTACCATATATGTACTTTCTATCTGACTTACTCCTTCTCTTCTACTACCCAAACTAGCTTGTTGACTACTTGGTTGTACTAGATACTAGAAATCCAAGCGTAAGGGCTAGGTTGCCAGGTAGATTCAGATGTGCACCCATGGCCCATGTCATCTCTCTCTAGCACTCCCATGTGAGGCCGAGGAGGGTTCCCTATAATATGCTTTCCCAAATGGGGAGTTCCAGATGCTCTGCTCCATGCCTCTTACATGAGCTTCAAATCCTTCACGAGCCATCTCTCTCCTCAATGCCATCCGCTTTGCAATATCACGTTGCTTCTCTATCTCCCTCTCACATGCCTCATTATACTTAAGCCACCTTTCTTCTCTCTTCCTCTCTTCGTAGGTCTTCCCATCTTTCACCAAACTTGTTCCTACCCCCACGCGTGGTGGGGTTTAGCTAGCCATCAATTTTTCTTCCAAGTTTAGGGTTACCATCAAGATTTTGATCACTAGTGGAATGCCTTGCAAATAAGTTCCCCTTGGGATAACGTAGAAACTGGAACTCATAACTACCTCTTGGGCAAGAGTAAGTGGAAATTGAGTACTCCAAAATATATCTATTCAAAACACCATGGAACCAAGTATCCACAACACATGTCCAAATCATATCAACATCATAAAGGGCCTAAATTATTCTACATCTAGACAAGTGTGCGATACCTCCAATTCCTTTTAGATGCATAAGCAACCAACCACTCATATAAATCTACCGAAAAGATAGAAAAGAAGCTCTCATACAAACAATCATACAAATTATGCTCCACCCACGTGCGTGCATCAAACTCAGATCCAGTGTTGAACCTCCAAGCGTACTCTTCTTCCAGATCCTTTATCCACTCCTCAACACTTGCTAAGGTCAACCGATATGTCTTCATTTCACAAACATCTTGAAAAAAATGAAAAAGAGGTCCTGGCAATGGAACCAATGATGTAGCCTAGAATCTACTATATAAAACCCAAAAAAACCAAGCGCATTGGGCACATCACCCACCTTAAGTTGAGCTGAGTGCTCACCCAAAGTGCATAAAGGTACCAGGACCCTCTTTAGAGTTGCTTGTGCATGATGTTAGTGTGATGAAGATACAACATATTCAAAACCATAAATAACCATAAACATTCCACATAGCATATTCCATCTAGATCTAGATCTTAGAGAATCATGAATTAAACAATAACTATAATAAGATTAACCATACAAGAACTAGTTACAATCATGTTTAAAACCATTATCCATCCAATATACTCCATTACATTAAACATTGTAATACATAGAAGATTCTTACATTACAAAACATCACCATAAGTCATGCGTGCATCAGATCCAACAACATAACTCTACAATAATTCACTCTTAGTATATATCCCTCTAACTACATAGTTCACTACATATTTATAAGGGTGGGGACTTTCCCTTCACTACCTACGCACTTCCCAAAATAGGTCACATGCTGATAATAACCATGCACCTTTACAATAACATGCACACATGCAAGTGCGCTAATAATAGACATCTATAGTTAATAGAAGAAGTAATCATATTATTAACTCTGAACTCATACATGGCGTTATCGATGCTCAATCCCAAAATAACATTTATATGTCGCACAATTATCCATCCCAATGTGTGTTCTGCACGCTATCTTCCAAAAATAGCCTCGCATCCATAAAATGGCTAAGTCCTGAATCAACTTGTCTTGATGCGTGTTTCCTTTTATTTCCTTCCACACCTTCAAGTACACCTTGTTCCCACACACATATTATTTGTGTGTTTTCTCCTTATCACAATATTATGTCACTCAAAAACCTTCCAAATAGTAGTATAAGACCGGGACTAAATAATGTCTAAAGTGCATGATTTTGTGTCTACATTATCCCCCACTTTGTGTTGGTGAGCAGAAAGCTCGATAACATAAAGTGGATAGAGTTACGCACTTGATGTCCATGAATATTGTAGTAGAAATCACGTTGAATGACTAGAAAAAGCGTGGAATGACAAAAAGATGATGAAGCATGGAAACTAAAGATGAAAAAGTGAAAAAAGTGATGAGAGTGAATCTAGGGAGGAAACGCATGTGTAGATTTTGATGTGTGTGATGTACTTGCATAGTTAGTATGGTGTGGGAAACCATGAAATGTTGTTGTTGCTGCCCCATTTGTTGTAGTTGTTTTTGACTTGTTTCTTCTCATACATATAGATCTTCAAGGAGAAAACAATCAAGTAGTCAAATACGCATGTGTAAAAACGTAATGTAAGAGATGCATGTTTATGTACGCAAAAATATGTAAATGTAAAAATATGTAAATGAAAATGTAAATGGAACATGTGCACCTGATCCATGTCAAGAAAGAGAGTGTAGAAGGATATCCTGTATTGCCGGGGTTTTTTGGGCGATCCGATGTCATAGGCCAAAGAAGTATAGGGAGGAATTTTTTTGTATCCTCCAACCTTAAGTAATTGCTTCCTTTAACATGTATAAAGAGATCTCTGTACGTCCTATTTTTTAGGGTGATCCGATGCCACTGGTCAATAACTATATGGAGGAATTCCATTGTATCCTCCAACCTTTAACTTGCTTCCTAGAATGCTAAGGACTACCATATCCTTTAAAATCCATGTTTATAGGGTTCGTAGACTGGTCTAAACCCATTTATTGTATGTAACCCAAAATTCTAAGGGAAGAAAGTGAATTGAATTGAACCAGTGTAGATGCGTTGTGTAGAATTTAAAACCCCAAAAGATGCCCCCCTCTTTGGGGTGCATGCGCGAGGTCGATGATAGGAGAATGCGACACCAAAAGAGGACCGACCGCATGAACTCTAAAACTTTACCCTACAGGGGGAAGGGAATGCACTTGGTAGAAACCAAGGTGTACACAAACAAGAAGGCTAGCCAAAGACAAGTGTTAGTACAAACAAGCATTAATGTAGAAAGTAATGTGTAATTTGTGTAAATAATGTATAAGTTACCAAGCAATGTAGTAATGTAAACATGCAAGAAGACAAATTAAACCTCACAAAGTAGGCTACAAACATGGGACATCACTCATGATGTCACAAGACACATAAGGACATCATGGCCACATATAACAAACAAGTGTGCACACCAAACATAAGGCAATGCAAACAAGAGAAAACAATAGAAAATCAATATAACAAACAAGTATGGAAGCAAATAATATTGAAAACAAATGTTGCATATGAAGCTCCTGTTAGCATGTTTGGAAGATAACTAGTATGTCAAAAGCATGTATAACCAAGTAATGTAAAGTGCTAAGTACAAAATGAAATAATAGCACCGAAGAAATGAATGTGGATGCCCCCAAATGACAATGTACAAAGGGTAGAAGGTGAGCATCCAGATTTGCGTGTAAGAGACCCGTATCTCGTGATCACAACTAGAGAAAGACATGAACACAAATGTGTGGATGATATAGATATATGACATGTAAGTAATCTAACTAACATGTGTAATAAAGTGACTAGAACAAACAACAAAGTAAGCAAGATTAAATGCAACCATAATATGTAGTATGTCTGTGGATGGATGGAATGGAATTCAAGATGGATGGTAGGAGCCGCATGCCTAACGAGTTAATGGAAATGTATGTAGTGAGGTTCATTTGGTTTTCCCCCTCAACAGTCAAGAATGAACCATAAATGAGAGTGTGTCATCAAGAAATGGTCGAATAGTGTGTGTTGTGTCTAGCGTGTTGTGATGAGTATGTATGCATAGTGATGATGATATGTGACATATAGAAGAGATGTGCATGAACCTTATAGCCTAAGCATATATCACAACAAAATGAATGTATGAGTGATGATTTATCCCTAAAGTGTGTGTCACTACAAGATGAATAGTAAGGAGTGGTGATGTAGCCTAAAGCGTATACCACTACAAGATGATAGAGTAAGTGACGATTTAGCCTATAGTGTGTGTCACTATCCTAGAAATATCGCATGATGAAAGGTCAAATGATAAATGTGTGATGAAGGTAAGGTCCATTTTATTTGTAAACCCTCGGTAGTTGAGTATGGACCGAGGAACTAAAGTGTGTCATAGGGTAGTGAGTGCAACGCGTAGAAGATGATGTAGTATATGTAATGAAGATGATAAATGACCATGTGATGTGTATGTAGTGTATAGTATTGAATGCAATATGTGTAGTGTGCCTAAGAGCATATAGTATGTAGGATGTAATGCTAGATGAGTATGATGTATAGATATGCAAATATGGACTAAATATAGAATGTATGATGCAAGATGTGAAACACGATGTGTTATGTCTATCGTGTAGTATGTGGGGTTCATGTGTAGTAAGCCCTCAACATTCAAGTGTGAAACGAAGCAAAAGAGTGTATCATTGGGTAATGATGATGCTAAGATGTATGTATGACTATGCAAGATGAGATAATTCTAAGATGGAGGAGGGGGGAAGTGTATTATATTTTATGCCCCCCAAAGTGTACATGAATGAAATTAACTAACCAATGACAATGAAGGATGAAGGTCCTCCATTCAATGCATGAGATGATGAAAGTGTATGACTATGCTCTAACAATGGTGGTATAGTAGACAAACATTATGTTGATGAATGAAGTCTATGTGCATGTGATGGATAAATGTATGATGAAATTCGTGGCGTAGCAAAAATGGCATCAATGATGGAGATATACACAATGCCAAGCATGAAAGTTATGAAGATCCCCGTGGAATAAATTGAGGGGTGATCGATGTTGAGAGGAAGTGACTGTCCTAGGAATGGGCCTATACCTATGTGTAGGGCTAGCGGAGTAGTGGGGTCATGTAGACACTACTCGAGTAGGGGAATTAGGCATAGATTGTGTTTTGAACAACATAAAATGTGATGTGCTAGAGGAATTAGATGATGTGCTAGCTACTATATAAGGAGATGGTAATTATGAAATAGATGGAGGGACACCATCAATAGAAATGAATTGTTTGTTGTGAATAAATTTGAGTCATAAATGATTCATATAAATGATTGATTGAGAGCGATGGATCCAATTGAGACCAAGAAACATGTCGCATTCATCAACTGTGTTTCTAATGAGGAAATGCACAAGTAATGTAAGAGGACCAACCGTAACATGTAGCTTAACAACACCAAAGGGTTTGTTGAAAGGGTATTCAATTTGTGATGGAGGATAACGATAGCCTTGAGAAGTGAAATAGAGCATGCACTAATGGGCCATGATGGGTCAACCTTAGTGTTGTTAATGGAGGTCGAGCCAATAAATGCATTGATATGTAAATGATTAGATGTAAAATTTGCATGATAATCGACGTCGAGAGAAAGAAATAATTGGTGGTGAAGTGTCAATTTTTGCAACTAAGAAATCAAGAGCTCCCGATCCAAGAGGAGGTACTTTGTGATATGTATAATTGGCGTAAGATTGAGTTGTCTTCTTGTCTCGTTGATGAGATTCATTATTAAAGAGATTGAGGTTACCCACACCGGTCGGTGCAGAAATTAGTAGACTCTGAAACTCTAGTTTGTTGTCATCAATTAGATCTTGGATGATTGTACAAAGTTTCAAACATCTATTTGTAGAATGTCCCATGCATCGATGATACTCATAAAGCAAAAATTTTCATTATAGTTCCCACCTTTTAGTTGTGATGGGTCAAACTCGAGTGGTGGAGGAAGGGTAATAAGATTGCTCTCGAGAATTTGTTTCAATATAATATGTGGTGCCATTTGAAAGTTACTAAACATGCGTCGATGTTGTTGTGGATCGAACCTCTTTAGTAGGAGTGATTGTGTTGTCGGTGATTTTAGTGTCAATTTTCTTAGTTTTAGATTGTTTGAATGACGTCTTTTTTGGGAAATGAGTGGAGGATGAAGCATGTTCCTGATACTTAAGCTTGCCTATGGATAGAAGTTTGGTCTCACATGAAGCTTAAGAGTATGAAAAAGTTGATCAAATGAAGGAGATGTTTCAAAGATAACACTCTCTTGGAGAGGTGGTAAGAGAATTTGAATGAACAAATCTTGAAGCTTAGATTCCACAAGCACATTTTTCATCTTAGATAAATTGTTCTTATATCTCAAAACATAATTAGCGAGGTGCTATTT
The DNA here is from genome assembly GCA_018340775.1 of Taxus wallichiana var. yunnanensis. Lineage (NCBI taxonomy): Eukaryota > Viridiplantae > Streptophyta > Pinopsida > Cupressales > Taxaceae > Taxus > Taxus wallichiana. The sequence continues at coordinate 133,603,932 of CM031243.1, forward strand.
TGATCCCTGTTTAAGTTGTGCTAGCTAAGCGTAAGAGATCTTAGAGCCGATATTGATGGAGAAATGAGTAAGAAAAGCATCGCTTAATGCGTGAATGAAGTTACCGAGTGAATAGGTAGGTCGTAAAACCAATGCATCACATAATCGTGGAGACTACGAGGAAAGAGTTTAGCTAAAAGAATATGATCATCAACAAAATCAAGACAAATGACATGAAATGCTCTAAGATGTTCTTGTGGGTCACCATGTCCATTGAAAATGGGAAGCTTAGGGGTGATGAAGCTAGGAGGAAGTAGATAAGTAGAGATGGAAGGTGTGAATGGAGTATGCAACAATAAAGTAGAATCTAAAGATGATGATGCATGTGAAGTGGCCTGTTACAACTTATGAATTTGAGCTTGAAGGTCGTGATAAAGAGAAGTTAAGTCTTGATTGCCAACAGATGAAACCTGTCATATATGAGAAACTAAGGGTGGCATAAAATGATTGGTAGGAGTAGTAATAAAACAAGAATAATAGAGATAGGTGGAAGAGTGGAAACAAGTGGTTGAGTGACAACAAAGGTTGGTATAGCCATGGAAGTGTTGAGTTCTACCAAATTGGTAGCTTCCTCATGAGCCACATGTAAAAGTAAGTCTAGATCTTGAGGGTGCTCAACAATATGATCATTAATGGCCTTAAGATGTTCTTCAGTAAAATCAATATGAGAGTGAGCCATGGCGAAAGGAGAATAAACCCTAGAATGATAAGGTATGAATGAATATCCTATAAGTGTGGAGATCGGGTTCACCAAAATGATTAACTAAAATTAACTAAGATGTGGATGAATAATGATAGTTAATATGATCTATAACAACATGTGAATATAATAAATAAATGTAGTAAATAAATATGGAAATGACCCAAGAAACTATGAAAATGGAAATTCTAAAACCCTAGAGTACTAAGAGAGTTAGAAAAAAACTCAACTTGATTAGAGGAGCTCACCTGGACCGTGTCAGCGCAGGGTGGTCGGAGGAACAAGAAGCATGAATGATTGTGTAGATACCCTAAAAGGGTGGATCCGAGCTATCTAGATGGACTGGAGTGCCTAGAGAGGGACTGGGGCACATGTGGGTGCCATGGTATGTGTAAGAGGTCTAGAACTAAATTTTATAGGTTTGGTAGGTGGTCTGAAATCCTCACTGCTTTTCACATTAACTTCGTTGCATTGCTCCGTGTTTCGTTGATAATCCCATATGAATAGAAGACCTATAAAAGACTAGAAGAAGTATCAAAACCCTAAAAAATAAGAATACATATGAATAGGTCGGACTAACCTCATCTTCCACAATAGTGGGCTTACTAAATTAGTGTCAGCACTTCATTATAGACACAAATGTAGTTCTAGTGTGTATGTGAATCATGTGCCATGATGCTCTTGTGTCACCACACTTTGTGAAGTAAAGCAAGAAATAACTAGATGTAAAAATGTAGTAGAATGGTGGATGGAATAGAATAAAATCCCCTCATATGCTTGTGTGATGCAGATGAACCAACCTTGTCCTTTGTGATGGAGCTAAGTGAATGCAAATGATCTCCAAATGCCTTAGATGAATGCAACCCTAGGTGGATGATAGTAGTGACTAGTGCTTGGTCCCTCATTATGGTCTCATAACTTTATATTTATAGGGTTCTCTTGATCTAATTTCATAATTAACCTCGAAATGGCCAACCACTAAAAAGATAAGAAGTTGAAATGGCTAGAAAGTGCCCAAAAGTGGTGGGAAAATTCAAAAGGATCGGGGTACCCATGGTGGGATCAGGGTGCCCATGGGCACTCCAAGATTACTAGCCCTGGCACCCCACCAAAACTAAAATAACGTGAAACGACAAAAACTAACTGGGCATGCGGGTGCAAGAGGTCGGGAATGACGAAAGAAAACAAAGTAAGATGGCCAAAAGATGGGGGTTAATTAATACTTTCTTCACTCAAAAACCTTCTAAATAGTAGTATGAGACCAAAACTAAATAATGTCTAAAGTGCATGATTTTTTGTCTACACATTCAAAACTAGGCTAATAAAGTTCAACCTAGAGGTTGACCACCTCCACCGCCCGCTCGACCAATGGGCCGCTCGCTCCCCGCACGGTAGTAGTCGGGTTCCTCCCGATGCTCCTACTTGTTGTCACTCGCCACCTCGGCCGTGTCGCTCCCCTCCGCCCCGGGGGGAGGTTTCACGTAAAATTCTCTCAAAGATGATGGAGCCCCTCACCTCACTATCGATGGTCCCCTCACTATCGAACCCCTTTCCCCACCCATGACAGGGTTTTTGGTCACATTGGTTGTTCTGGTGGAGTAGACTGGTATGGCTCTTAGTAGGGAAGTTTCTGGGGGTTTCCCTTTCCATTTCTCCCTCTCGGTCCTCTTCTCGATAATCCCGTAAAAACAGTAAGATGAAAGTGGATAGGATCTCATGAATGACTTAGCTCACCCTAGTTTTGGTCAGGGTGATAAATCGATAACCCTCCTCCTCCCCCGATCACCATGTTTGTCGTTGTGGCATAGTTTTTCGCTCTTTGTTTTGTTCCCCCTTTTTGATTGATGAACACACTTTTATTATATTTTTGATGTAATTGGCCTCCTTCTCGAGGCCTAGCTAGCTTGATGAAATTGGCATTCTGGGGTGTTATTTTTCCACCCATCTTTTGTATGATCAACGTTGTATATCGCTGCTTTTTATGAATAAAAGCGTGCTTTTCAATCCAAAAAAAATTCAAAGCCTCTCTCGTATTTTAATTTGAAGGGTTATTTTAAGTAGATGTTGTGTAAGTGACATTTTGTATATAACACTTTACCCATGTTAATGACCTTCTCGTGACATTTCCAAATTTCATATAAAAATATATTTTATACTATATTGGTTTTAATAAAATAGATTGGGATATTATGGTGTCACTATGAAATTTTTATTCTCATTATTAAATTTAACGCTTATTTGATGTTACAATGAGACTATCCATAATTTTAAAAGTAGATTTTTGTCATCATAACAAACAAAATGTAAAATTCATAACAATAAGTAGTATTCAAAAAATAAAATTAGAAAATAATTAAAGGCATTGAGAATTAAAACTCCTAATTCCAATATTCAATAACATGATTTACTAGGTAGCAAAAATTGAAAAGGATATTGCTTGTTATAAAATGAAAAGAGTGATCTAATTGTTATTCTCGTGGCGATATATATTCTTTCCCAACATTTTTCTATGGGGTTTGTGTGAAGTGGATCAAGAATAAGATTTATTTGTTAATATAGAAACTATAAATTCAACAAACATGAATCATTATTGTGAGATTATTTATTTAATGGGTCATGTGTACTAAAATAAAAATTAACATCTTTAAAAATTAACCTATCATAATATTTTCATGATGGGTGGTTTATTAATCGGCCCTTCTAATGAAATTTAAACATATTTGATTGTCTTTTTGTGTTGACGATTAATTTTTAAATTTAAATTTTCTTTTGAAATGTAATTTGTTAATTAGACTTCTATGACAAGTTAAGAGTGTATACCTCGATTTGATTACCTACTTAGATGTGTTAATTATCTAAAAAATCTAATCAACAATACTTAAACAAATGAGATTATGTTGTTGTCATCGAGAATGAGAGGGATAATCATGGGTTCTTTCATCAATAAAGCGGGCTAAATCTTTCATATATGAATCTAATATATGTGCACAAACACTTTAAAAATATTAGTTATTTTTATTGGTTAAAGGATCTCCTTTGATAGATCCCTAACCCCTTTAAGGTGATAAAAAATAGTCATGAAATTTAACTAATAAAGGAAATCATATACAAAATAAGAATACATGAATTCTTACCATGTACCTTAATTTGATTTGCCAAATGGATTTTTCCATGGGTAATCTAGATGTAGGTGCCATAAAGTGCATTTTGTGGTGCAAGATCAATCTAACAAAGTCGTGTTGCTTTGCAAGGTGGAGATGGATGATTTTGGTACGAAATCTTATACAAAATAAGAATACATGAAGTCTTACCATGTACCTTAATTTGATTTTCCAAATGGATTTTTCCATGGGTAATCTAGATGTAGGTGCCACAAAGTGCATTTTGTGGTGCAAGATCAATCTAACAAAGTTGTGATGCTTTGGGTTGAGAGAGAGAGAGAGAGAGAGAGAGAGAGAGAGAGAGAGAGTTGAGAGAGAGAGAGAGAGAGAGCTTAGAGAGAGAGAGAGAGAGAGAGAGAGAGAGAGAGAGAGAGAGAGAGAGAGAGAGAGAGAGAGAGAGAGAGAGAGAGAGAGAATGGAGTTTTTATGTAATTTTGAGATTTTGAGGAAGAGGGTGTATTTATAGGGTCACGGGGTGTAATTAATGGATATGGCTAATTAATTCCTCTTAAAAATAATGAGAAATTAGGTAGGTGAATAGTGATGAATAGTGCATGAATAGTGACAAATTTTGAAAGTGGGGGAAGTTAGTAGTGAATAATGAAGCATCTTTGAAAATGGAGGGAAGGTGAGTGGATAGTGAAGCATCCTTGAAAATGAAGGGAAGGTGGGTGAAATAGTGGAACAACTTTGACAAATAAAGTGAAGGTGGGTGAATTAGTGGTACGTCTTTGAAAATGAAGGGAAGGTGGGTGACATAGTTGAGCCAGTAATAAAATGGATTATTAATTAGATTATTATATTAGGCAAATGAGGGACATGGGGATGGAAAAAGGTCATGTGGCTGATGATGTGGTCAGTAGTAGGATGTGATTAGATTAGCTAATCGTAGATTAATTATCTTCTAATTACTCGTGGATTTAAAGTGGGATGAAGAAATTAATTAATCGATGCATTGTTAGAATTTTGAGTGTCTACAGAGAGATGTTTAAAGGGCATTGATGATTTCAAATTTGATCTCAAAGTGTAAAAATACACCAAAGTTGACTATTTGTTATTGAATGTGTGTGACACCTAAATTTGGACCTATTAACATTTACAATTTATCATTAACATTTAGCTCACCTATAAATTATTGTTCTCAAGAATTTGAATGATTCCTACATTTCTTTCTCAATAACTAATACCAACCACTAGGTCACACTTCTCATCCATTTCTAACTAATTAAAACCTTATTTTTAAAATATATGACACCTTTTGAAATTCGTCCACCATCTCCAAGAAATAAATTACATCAGTGCACTATGTTTAGATGAAATCGCTCTACAAAATAAATTTTCATGGTCAATTTGTCCAAAAGTGACAACTTAGTCCTAAAAACCCACACAATCACATTTTCAATCCACAAGCTACTCTAGTTGGTCATATGTCATTTGATATGGATATCTTGTCACAAAAACCACTTATATAATCCCATAACCCTAACATATTTTAAGGGCCTCGCACTTCACATATTTGGACTATTAGAAAATAACAACAAAACACCCAATCAGTAGAATCAATATTTCAAGTATATTCAGCTATTGATTTAACTTAATGGTTAAATTTATAGAGGGTAGTGATTGATGGTATACTATTCTAATTAACTAGTTTCAAGCTAAATACAATAATATTAGGATAATATATGAATGAAGATAAATAACAATATTTAATGAAATGAAGTACTATAAATAAGAGGGAGAAGAATATTTGGATAATATTTGTGTTGATTTGGGCTGACCCGATGACCGGAAAAGGTTGGAAATAGTCCGACAAGGCTTCATCTCTCGAAACTATACCCTACTGAGCTGCCTCAGACCAAAGTGTATGGCATGGACCAATGCATACAACCACTATGTTCCTTTCTCGTATGCCTCGTCCCTTTATGTTTTCAGCTCCTAAAACTTTATGGGTCCTGTGCATTGCTTCCTAGTCTATGTTTTCCATAATTTGGACCTTTGACATCATGTGATGCTTGTTGTGTAGTTGATTAATTTAAAAAAACTTAGATGGTGAGAGAGTCCTACAAAACAAACATTAGTTGGGTTATGGGTACCCCTATGCACAATAAATGTTACCACTACTCCAAATAGGGTTCAAACTACACATTATCTCACCTAGCATGTGATATCTAGAATGTATGCAATCAAATCGATAACCATGACCTTACAACAATGTAATTGTACTTAAACATTTTCCCTATTTTGACTTGAATTTGATAATGTCCCTTTTGTGCTTGTAGACATGTTTGGATAACTGTCGATAATGAGTTTGTAGAGTATATGAAGCTCAAGAGATTCTTGGACTACCTTTGCATGTGATTGCTCTTAGTGTTTACTCATTAGAATGTTAGGTGCCAAGTCAAATATAATGCTCTCCTTATGATTTAATATAAATAGTTTTAAACATTTATTTCAGAGTAGATATTGTAATTAATGATATTCGTAATTAAGTACAAGAATGCGCAAGAAATAAGCATTCAAAGATGTAAAAGCCTTATGAAAATGAGAGGGAAAGATGACTTAGCTGATTTTGTGCGATTCATAAGTGATCGATTGTGTATATGTTGAAGAGACTGATAACATCATCATAATGGATTGATGAAGATTCAAAAGTATAAAAATATGCATGACATAAGTGCTCCTTAGAGAACATGAGCATCCCATGCACTAGTGATTGATCCGGCACTAGTGTTCGCTTAGGTGCTTAGGTTCTAACTTTTTCTGGGTTGGAAGGTCTTCACCCCAATATTCTCTTTATTGCTTTGAATTCACTATTAGGGTTCTAATCGCTCATGTAACCTACAAAACATATGACTAGCTGCACATGCCCATAAACCAAATCAAATCTAATAAAAATATGCAGAATGTGGAGTCATACTGACCCCGATGGTCACCCGAAGAGTGAACTTACAACCGATCATTACAATACATCTCAAACTCCATGTAGTTCTTTGTGTATGTGTGTATATCTATGTCCCATGTCCTAGGTTGCCCTTGTGCAAGTTGCATGATGATAGCGAGCTAGATCTAGATTTTCCCAAATATGCAAGATGTGTGCAATGGAATAGAATGAACTCCCCTCCTATGCAATGTATGTAGATTAATGCATCCCTTACCCCCATATGGATGTGCTAAATATATGCCTTGTAATGCTCTTGTTCCTTTGTGCAAGCTTAGGTGATGATAGATAATTCTTATAGTAATTGGCCGCTTATTTAGAAGAAGTACCTAAGTATATATATGATTTCCTTGTTTGAATTTTGTAATTAACAACTGAAAGGCTAACCCAAAGTGTTGAAAGGTGACCAAGAAGTGAAAAGGACCCAAAAGAGTAAGAAGAAGAAAGAAAGAGACAGAGTTACCCAGATGGACAGAGCCGCCTGACGCTTCTCCTAGCTAGGTGTTAATGTCCGAGGCCATAAAAAGGTAAATCACCAGTTCCAATAGAACTATAAGATGTGTAAAGCTAAAAGGATGCTCACTCAAGCTCGGATCATGAGGTGCAAAAATAAGTAAACAAAAGCCCAGAAGGAGTTTTCAATCACTATTTTTCTTGCTTATGAATCATGTATACATTAGTATGCTTTAGGACCTAAAAAATGTACCTAAGTGCATATTTTTTTCCTACATTCCCCCACTTTATGTTGTTGCATGAATACTCAATAGTATAAAGTCGATAGAAGATGCGTACCTTGTAATCTAGAGAGGAGTGTAGCCAATAGCATGCTTGAGTGGACAAGTAGCCATGTGAAACGTGAAGTGATTTTAATGTGAAGTGTGGAAACTAGGAAAAGGAGGTAGACCCTAGGGGTGAATCGTATGTGTAGTTACATGTTGGAGCTTGTGCTTATTGATGTGAGCTTCTTCTTTTTGCTTGTAAGGAGGGACTTGCATAAGAAGAACAAAAGATTAGGTAAAGTCCCGTATATGAAAAATCATAGTAACATATGTATAAGCAAGTAAAAAGTGTGTAAAATTAGTAGCTAAGGAAAGTGTGCACCTGATGTATGAAAAAAATATAGGATTGAAAGTTGTCCTGTTTTTTTTGGAGATGTTACAGATTTGAGCATCCTGCCATTAAGGGTGAGGTTTTTGGGCGATATCATACCAAGATCAAGTTTTTTGGGTGACCTCATATTGAGGACAAGATTTTTGGGCGATCTCATGCCAAGAGAAGAGTGTTGGGGAGAGAGGTCTATTTTTATCTCCTTCCATAATGCTTCTCAAATAATAAGAGCCACAATATATTGGCACATATTTGATTTGTAAATAATATTATAACCGAGTTGTAGAATTAAATTGTAATCAGAATCGAATCAGAATTCTAAATCCAAGTGTCTAATATTATAAATCCATACTGTAAATTTTTGGAAACTGTGTTGAACTGAGAAACTATTTGTTCTTCCCCTAAGACACAAGTTCCTAGGTGGGACACAAACACCCACCATTTTTATCCGATACTAGCGCTAGTGTTTGATATGTGTTTATGATCCAAGTATGATTATGGACCACTTTGTAGAATACGTTCTTTTGTCAATTTTGTAGTTACTATTATGTTCCGAGTTTTGATCGCTGTAAGAAGGGTGATTTGTTCACCCAATGGTCACCCCCTTGTTTGGGGTGCATATGATGAATGTAGGAGGATGCGGCCCAAATGAGAGGACCTAAAATTTATATGCATATCATAGATTGGAAACTTGCAGGGAATAAGGGATGTGCAGGGTAGAAACCAAGGCATATGAAAACAAGATACACTAGTAAAAAAGTGTTATTGTAAAAGAGACAACATACAATAAAAGACAATGTAGCAAATAAGTATGAAGAAAATAGCTAGCTACCATGAAGAGTGGGTTACATACATGGGACATCACTCACAATGTCACAAGACAATCAGGGTCAAGCAACCATAAGAAAACAATGATCAAACAAGACATAGGGCATAACCCTTAAACAATAACAAACAATAATCAACAAGAAAATAACAAATACCGATGGTTGTATAAAATCATGTAAAAAATGCTACAAATGAAGCACCCATTACCATGTTATAAAGAAAAGTAGTATGTCAAAACATATATAGAGTAGTGAAAAGTAAATGGCAATAAGTGGTAGATATTGTGACAATAGAACCTGTGAGTGTAGTCTAAGAGTAATAAAGGTAGATTCCCTTAGGATCCTCGGTGGGACTGGCAAAGAGCGGTGTCGAGCACCATGCATCATGTAAGAATATGTAAAAGTCATGCATTCACCTCAAGATACCATATGAACATGAATGTGTGTATAAAAAAGATAATGACATACTAAGAATTTGGATAACATAGGAAATAAAGTGCAACATGTAAATAGTATAAGCTAAAAAGAGTAAATACAACCAAGATGTGTAGATGCCGTGTGAAAGTGATGGTGTGTTGCGATATGCAAGATGTGTAGATGAGAGGGGCCACATTTCCCCAACAGATGTGTGTGACATGAGGTTCATATAAGAATTGTTCCCTTAATAGTCAAGTATGAACCATATAACAAGAGTGCGTCATCGATAATGAAGATATTATATGTGATTAAGATTAGATTCTAAGAAAGATTTATCATGAAGCACAGAGTGTGAATTGTAGTAGATAAGTTATGATAGAGACAAAAATAGTGATGGAGGGGGAGAAAGTATGATGCCCCCAAGTGTGCAGGTGAGGGTCATTTAATGCCCTCAATAGTCATGAACGAACCTTGAGAACACAAGTGTGTCATCGTAATGAGGTAGAGTATGTAGTAACAATAGTGCATTGTTGGATAGGAAGAAATGATGGTATAAGAAGCAAGTGAGGAAGGGGGGAAGTCCGATGCTCCCAAATGTGTATCTCAGGAGCTATTGGCAAATAGATGTGATCATTGTGAGTAAGAATAGCTAGATTATGTATAGTGAATGAATGGATGTGTACCATATGTGTAAATTAGTATGTGTGGTATGAATAGAAGGATCCATAAGTAAGCATGTATGGAGTGGTAGAGGAGTGAAAAGGGAAACCATAATCATAGATAGATGTAACAAGGTGTGCTTGTAGTGTAGATAAGTGAAAGTGATACTAGAAAGGCTGACTTGAAGCGCAAAGAAAAAAAATAAGGTATATGTGTGTATATGAGTAGTATGGATAGGAAACTACTGATTATAACATGTGACTATCGATGTCCCCGAGTGTGAGTGTGATGGAGATATATCAAATGATACGAGTGAGACCATAAAATAGTTATGATGTTGAAATGTGTCATGAGAAAATTTATGGTCATCACAATAGTAGGTAGGAGGAAGGGTACGACCAACATCATAATTTGGATCAAAAGGAGGAATTATAAGTGGAATTGGAGTAGTAGGTGGTGAGGGGTCATAACCTTGGTGAGGAAATTAGGTGTTCTTTCTTTGATGGGTTGGCCTTAGATGGTACTTTTTCGTGGTGACTCATACATTACTGGGGAAGGAATAGAAGTGACTATTGTGTGATACTCACTAGACATAGAGGGATCATATTTGGGAGCCCATTGGGGTTTAGTAATTAGAGATGGGAATGTAGCAGAATGTTGTGTAGCAAATGAAATAAAGCCTTAATGCTCAAGTTTCCTGATTATTCATTCTAAAGCATAGAAATCATTGTCACGATGTCCATTAATTCTATGATAATTACAAAAGGGGTGAATTTTTACTCTTATAATTTGATAAGGAGGGTAGTAATGAGTAGGTGGCAAGGTGATTAATTGGTGATTGAGGAGCTCAGAGAGAATATCATGTTTCCTAGCATTTCGATCAAAATTGAGAGGTGCTTGTTGTGGTAAGACCTTGACCTTCCTTGTATGAGCACATGTAATAGATATGGGATTAGGGGACGAGTTGTAGAAGAAGAACTAGTATGGACCTCGAGAAGAATCTTTGAGATGTTGGATTTCAACTATGAGGGATGTAATCATGGTTTCCATAACTTGAAATTTATTTTGAAAAAAAAAAGGTGTAAAGCTTGAATTGACTCAAATATGGACTGATTGGTTGTGTTATTAGGAAAAAATAGGAGGGTCAAAGATACGATTGAAAATTGCACTTACTTGTGAAGGTGGCATATTGAGAGAGGAAGATATGTTGTATGCATGGATTTAATGAGAACATCTTTGCAAACCATGTGATTTTGAAGTAATCGATACAAGGAGACTTGAGGAACTCAAGAGGCCATTATGTGAAAGAAAAGATAATTTTTGAAATAAGACCCTAGAAAGTGACCTAGAGGAAAGGACCAAGGATGAAACCCTAGGAATAAATATGCAGTCATATATATGATAGACAATAGATGGAGACATGAACCTTGATGCAGCTAGGGTTTGGGGTTAGGAAAGATAAATTTGATAGAATCGGTAAAATAAGGATCCGATTGGTCAATCATGAGTTGGGGTTCTCCAAATGATTCAATATAAATAGATTTAAACCTTTATTTCAGAGTAACTACTATAACAAATGATATTATGTTGATTAAGTATAGTAATGCGTAAATAATAAGCATTCAAAGATGTAAAATCCCTAAACAAATGAGACAGAAAGATGACTTAGTTGATTATGTGTGATCCGAGAGTGATCGGGACTATGTATCTGCTTTGGAACACACTAGAACAATGTCATAATGCCTCAATGAAGATTCGTAGTACAAAAATATGTAGGACATAAGAACCCACTAGAGGAGAGATGTGTCCCTAGCGCTAGGGACCGATCCGGGTGCCAGGACCGATTTGGGTGCTAGTGTTCACTTAGATGTTCAGTTATAACTTTTTCTAGGTCGGAAGGTCTTCACTCCAATATTCACTTTGTCACTTTGAATTCACTATCGTGGTTCCTATCACACATGTAACCTAAAAATAGATTACTAGATCCACATGCCCACAACCACATCATATCTAATAAAAATATACAAGACGTGGATTTGGACTGACCTGTGGTCACTCGAAGAGTGAACTTACAAATGAGCATTCTAATACATCTCGGAATCTATGTAGTTCTTTGTGTATGTGTGTAAATCAATGTCTTGTGTCTTAGGATGCCCTTGTGTAAGTTACACTTATAGTGGGCTAGACCTAGATGGTCCCAAATATGCAATATGTGTGTAATAAAATAGAATGAACTCCCCTCTTATGTAGTGTATGATAAATGCATCCCTCTGTCCTCAATGTGCTGTTTAGATGTATGCCTTGTCCTCTTGTATCGATGATAAATAATGCTTATATGAACCCTTATTTAGAAGCCTAACTAATGATTCCCTATTTGAATTTCATAATTAACAACCGAAAGGTCAGCCCAAAGTGTTAAAAGGTGACTTAAGTGAAAAATATCCAAATGATAAATAAAGGGATAGAGAGCCCTTATAGTGCTAATAAACCCTTTATCAACTTAGAAGAAGTAACTTTAAATAAACATTACATATAACATATGATTCCCCTATTTTTACTTTAGAGAACTTATTTTACATCCATAAGAAGATCACCTCCTCATTAAAACCCTATTTACCAAGGGTAAAACCAAATCACTTGATTTTTTACACACCTTTGATATATTTCCCGAATATATCAAATGAGGACCTAAAGTCCTTTTATATAAGGTGATCGGGTATGTCTCCCAACCCACCTTTTCAACCTAAATGGTTGACACATATACCTAGGTGAGTGTATTTAATAAATATAAACATAAATGATTCACATTATTAAATACTTACCTAATGTATATTACCTAGGTATGAATATTTAATAATAGAAAAGTATTTCATATTATTAAATATTTAACCTATATAATAGTGATGGACCCATATTAATTAAGGGTTGTCCAGACCACTTAATCATTATGTTCCAACACTCCCCCTTAATGTTAAGTGGGATAACATATGCCAATAGATTACTACTCGTGGTACACTACAGATTTACAATCCTTAAACCATAAAGGTTTTAGGCTAGCATATCGGGTGAAGGAATTATAACACCTTCATCATACTCAAGTTACCTTTTGGTACAAAAGGATTTGGAATCCCAAAGATCATCCCATGATCAGTGGCTAAGTATGATTTGTGAGTTTTACATATTCTCACAGGTTCTCATAAAAGGTTATTGAACCCAAGCATATAGGAGCCTTTTATAACCAAGGACCTCCTTAATAATATGCTTGTACTAGATGTTTACTAGTAAACTCAATAGCACTAAAGAGTTTACTTGAAGACCGCTTTAAGATATTTCTACACTTCTTTCTAAAAAAGAAGCCGAGGAGGTATACATGCCCGAAGGTCTTTTTACATTTCTCAAAGGTCTTTTTACAAATGCCCGAAGGTCTTTTTACAAAAACCAAGTTCCATTAGGAGGTGACATTGTCATGCACACTCCCCTTAATGGAAACTCCAAAATCCAAGATTTTCACGAAAGTGACAAAACTTTACAGCACTCAGGGGCTTTGTGAAGATATCAACAACTTTGCTCTTCAGTCGGCACACGAACTTGAGATCTATCTCACCACTTAGCACCTTCTCACGGATGAAGTGTATATGTATCTCAATGTGCTTCATCCTCTGATGTTGTACTGGATTATGTGCAAGAGCTATGGTGCTTTGGTTGTCATAAAACAAAGGAACACTACATGGATCCTTCATCTTTATCTCATCGAACAACCTCTTTAGCCATAGAGCCTCTTTTGCAGCTTCCATTGCACTTCTATACTCAGCTTTTGTTGAAGAGATAGAAATAGTTGGATTCTTTTTTTGCACCAAGTAATGACACCTACACCAAATTTAAACACATAACCAAAAGTAGATTTTCTATCCAATACATCACCAACATGATCAGAATCACAAAATCCATATAAGTTAGCATTTTCATTCTTAGTATAATGCAACCCATAATTGATTATACCTTTAATATATCTAAGAATCCTTTTTGCAAGATTCCAATGATCTCTATAAGGTTCTGCATAAACCTAGAAGCAATTCCTACTACATAGGAAATATCTGGTTTGGTGATAGTTAGATATATCAAACTACCAACTAACTACCTATATAAAGTAGGATCAAATTTTTCACATGCAGGTTTAGGATCAATTTTTAGTCCAACTTCCATAGGAGTAGAAATTGGTTTATAATCAATCATGTTAAACTTTTTCAGTACATTGGTTGCATATTGTGCTTGAGAAACAACAATAGAATGTTTATCTTGAAATACAACCATGCCAAGAAAATGATGTAAGAGACCTAAATCAGTCATTTCAAAGTATTGTTTCAATTTTTCTTTAATTCTACAAATTAAAGCAGGATTATCACCAGTCATAAGCAAATCATCAACATATATACAAATAATGATAATATGTGATCCTTCTTGCTTAATGAATAGATCATTTTCGAAGAACAATTAACAAATCCTAACTATTTAAAGAAAGAATTAATTTTCACATACCAAGCTCTAGGAGCTTGCTTTAAACCATACAAGGATTTTTTCAATTTACAAACATAGTTTTCTTTACCAGTTTCTTCAAATCCTTTAGGTTGAGACATGTAAAGTTCTTATTTTAAATCACCATTCAAAAAGGCATTTTTCACATCCATTTGGTGGATTTCCCACCCAAATTGAGCAGCAATTACAAATAAGGTCCTAATAGTACTCATTTTAGCTACAGGGGAAAATGTCTCAACATAATCAATACCAGGTTTCTGAGTGAAACCTCTAGCAACAAGTCTAGCTTTATGTTTGTCAATACTACCATCTATATTATATTTTACTTTGTATAACCACCTAGACCCTATAATACTTCTTTTCTCTAGAGGTGGAACCAACTCCCAAGTTTGATTTTGAATTAGGGCATTATATTCAGCTTGCATTGCATTGATCCACTTCTCATCTGAGAAGCTTCTTCAAAACTTTGCGCTCAGGTTCATACAAGGTCATTAATGCATGGTACGTATGATGGCTTTTGGTCATTTTCCTAAGATCAATAGGATTAGAACTCTCTAACACAGATTGAGCCCATTTTGGTTTCTTAACTAGGGAGTTAGGAGATTTAGAAGCATCTATAGTATCAACACAAGAAACATCATCATGACCATTTACTATATTCTCATTATCAGAATCATAACCATTATTAGAAATATTGATAGAGTTAGGAACATCTTTACCATTATCAGATGAACAAAAGTATTTTTCCAAAACCACCACATTGCGGTTTTCAGTTACTTCCCTTTTTACAGGGTCATAAATCCTTAGACCTGTAGTGTTAATACCATATCCAATGAAAACACAAGAGAAAGAAGTCATATCAAGTTTCTTTCTTTTCTTTTTAGGAATGTATAAAGAAGCAGGACTACCAAAAACTTTTAGATGAGAAATATCAGGTTTTTGATTTGACCATTTTTCTAAAGGAGTTGAAAGATGAATAGATTTGGTGGGAACCCTATTTAGAATGTAGACTGTGTGTTCATTGCTTCTACCCACAAAATTTGGGAAGACTAGTAGAATGAAGCATAGTGCGAGCCATATCTAAAATAGTCATATTCTTACGTTTTGCAACACCATTAGATTGGGGAGAATGAGGAGAAGTTAATTCCCTTTTAATACCACAATCAATACAAAAAAATTTTTCAAATGCTTTGCTAACATATTCACCCCCATTATCTATTCTAAGTCTCTTAATTTTATAATTTGAAGAGTTTTCAACAGATGCTTTAAATTCCTTAAATTTCCCTAAGTACATCAGATTTATTTTTAAGAAAATATGACCAAATCATCTGGTGAAATCATCAATGAAAGTCACAACATATAAAGAACCATTTAATGAAGCTACTTCAAGAGGTCCTCTAACATCACTATGAATAAGTTCTAGTGGGGAAGAGAAACTCTTCAAGATGTGAGTGAAAGGGTTTAACACTTTGTTTTGAGCGTAAACACCCTTCACACACATCATGAGAAGAAGAAAACATGAAAACCTTTCACAAGATTATATCTAGCCATTTCATATAAACTTCTATAATTAACATGTCCTAATCTTTCATGCCATAGTTTTGAATTATTCAAACTTTGAGAAACAAAACAGATGCAAAATGGAAATCATCAAAAATATATAGACCATTTCTTTGAATTCCTTCAGCTATTATATTATCATTACTATCCTTGATATACCAAGTATCTTTCAAAATTTGAATAGCCAAACCATCATGAGTTAATTGAGAACATGATAAAAGGTTCTTTTTGAGCTTAGGAACAAATAAAACATTATTCAACACACCATTAGCAAATTTTACTTTCCCTTTCTCTATTGCTTCTAAAGATGAGTTATCACCAAGATACACACGTTCATTGATTTTCACAACATCAAATAAAGAATTTGAAACACCAATCATATGATTTGATGCACCTGAATCTAGAATCCATTCAGAATTAGAGGAAGAATACAATGCAACATATAATGCAATCATTTTAGGAATATCATTAGAGCTATCCTTTTTCCTTAAATTATATTTTGAAGAAACAATTTATTTTTATTTTTATGGATAGGTTTCTTAGTTTTGTAATCTTCCTTTTTATGTCCAAATTTACCACATTTGTGACATTTACCACTAAAGCTAACACATAATTGATCAAAAGAAAAAAATTTTCTTATCAACAAAAGAAGATTTAGATCTAAATTTTTGATCTAGAGAAGGGCTTGCGAGGTTTGAACTTTGAATTCTGAGCAAGAAGTGCTGAGAGGCATTCTCCTTAGAGTCAAAGTTCATCATCACTTGCTCTTCTTATATCAAAAGTGAACTCAAGGTATTTAAATCAGGTAGATCATTTTCGTTTTGATATTTAGAGTTCAAGATAGAAATAAAATTCCTAAATCTTTCATGTATATTTAACTAAACAATAAAGTAGATTAATTTTTCACCAATTAAATCACAATTGCATCCATCTAATTGTGCTTTAATATTTTTAATTTTGGCTAAGAAATTAACTACTTTTTCATCTCCTTTCATAGGAGTTGTAAGCAATTCTAAAACTAATTTAATAATTTTAGATAAATGCGTACCTTCATGCATGGATTCTAGTTGTGTCCATACCTCTTTAGGATGTTCATATTACCAATGTGTAGAAGGTACTCATCATTCACATTACACAAAATCATGGAAAGAGCCTCCTACATTCATTGCGAGATGTGCATTCATGTTATCTATAGTTGCTTGATGACCGGTGGGAGCAACCTCAGATCCAAAAACAATTGTCCAGAGTTTCCTTGCCATAAGTTC
Organism: Taxus wallichiana var. yunnanensis; assembly: GCA_018340775.1. Lineage (NCBI taxonomy): Eukaryota > Viridiplantae > Streptophyta > Pinopsida > Cupressales > Taxaceae > Taxus > Taxus wallichiana. The sequence continues at coordinate 133,621,142 of CM031243.1, forward strand.
TGATTTGACCCTGATCTTCCAAATGTTGTAGTTGGTTCCATTCAGGATCTGGGTTTTGTCAAGATAGAAATAGTTGGACGTCATTGTTTTCCTGAACCTGTAAAACACACCCCATTATAATATACAATGTACCACAAGAGTTAGATACATATTTATAAAAAAAACACTTTTTAATAGAAATAGATCTAAATTTTATAGATCTACATAAACTATTTAATCATAACTAATTTTGTCATTACAATGCATATTAATTAACCTCCCATGATCAAAATAATAACCCATAATATAAAAGGCTTTGCATTATACCCCAGACTTATATAAAAAAATTTCCGACCATATAGAAGTGAAGAAGAAACCCCTAAGAATGCAAAACAACTTACAAATTTTGGAAAAAAATAATGTAGACAAAGATCCAACCAACTTAAATTTGACGTCTAAATGACCGTCATACTTTGACCGTCAATTTTAACAAAGTGAAAGTTTCCTTATGTTTGATTCAAATGTCATGACATGATGGTCATTTGACCATCAAATTTAATGGAGTCAAAACTTGTTGTATTTCCAGAATGTGAAATTCTATATAATATAATTTTTTCTTCTATATAATATTAGGAGGTTATATTTTAATACATTATATTAACCTATTATAATTTATAATGTAAAAATATATTCACTTTAAAAGAGGTATATAGTTTATATAATGTAAATAAAAAACAACATATAGTCTATAAAAAATTATAAACTATAGTATATATACTTAAAAAAAAACACATATAACCCTTATTATAGGGGCCCCTCATGAAAAAAGATTTAAAACATTTACCAGGCCATGTAATTTTAAATTCTACATAAACCTTAGAATTTACAGAGGAGACAACATTTTTCACACATCCAATGGAAAAAATTCAAATCCTATTTTGATGGAGCTTTGTCTCCTCCTTCATTTACCATTGACAAAATTCAACTTGCACATATTAAAACTATAGAAAAAAATATTTCAAATATTTTACCCTTACCTCTACACAAGTTTTCACGAAGGTAAGAAGTTTCCAAATTTTCCACCTGTGAATTCACCTTGATTCTTCAAAAAGTAAAACTTTTAGGTTGCACTTATTTTAAATACCCTTCCAGGTTGGTTGAAAAAATCCATACAAATTAAATAAATAAAATACAAAATATTTGATCTTAATTTATTTAATTTACCTTTTTGGGTTGGTTAAAAAAACCATACAAATTAAATAAATAAAATACAAAACATTTGATCTTAATTTATTTAATTTACCTTTGGGTTAAAATTAAAAAAATACAAAATCGGTACAAATTAAATAAATAAATTAAATAAATAAAATACAAAACATTTGATCTTAATTTATTTAATTTACCTTGCTCTGTTACCATGTTAGAATTTGAGGATTCTAATAAATACGGATTTAATCAACTTACATATTATATAATGTTACAATAAATATTTAAATAAACATTACATCATAACATAAGTAAATAAAGAAATACTTACAAGAAATAAATAACACATGTGACACAATATTTATAGTGGAAAACCCCAAAAGGGTAAAAACCACTTTGAAAATAACCTTTTACTTCAGAGAACTTATTTTACATCTAGTAAGATCACCTCCTCCTTAAAACCCTATTTACCAAGGGTAAAACCAAATCACTTGAATCACACACCTTGATTATATCAAATGAGGACACATATAAGGTTTGATATCCCGATTTAAATGGTTGACACATATACCTAGAATATATCAAAATGAGGACCTAAATTACCTAGTCCTTTTATTATATATAAGGTGATCGGGTATGTCTCTCGACCCACCTTTTAACCTAAAATGGTTGACACATATACCTAGGTGAGTGTATTTAATAAATATAAACATAAATGATTCACATTATTAAATACTTACCTAATGTATATTACCTAGGTATGAATATTTAATAATAAAAAGATTTCATATTATTAAATATTTAACCTATATAAATAGTGCATGAGATAAAGTAACCCAATTAATTGCATCGAAGGAAAGGGACCAAAGAGGCTAGGTCGACCCATATTATGTGGGCGCTATGGTCCTTTCTAGGAACTATGGTCACAAATACACGTGTGAGTTATTTGAAAATTGGGATTGTAATATGCGAGGGTATATCCTAATTTGATGAATTAATATAAATCATTATGTAAACAAATAGGTTGTGTATGCAAGAAAGAATGAATGAGATATAGCTGAGGATAACATAATTGGCCAAATTGAGAAAGTGTGGGATAGTTCAAGAATGATGTACAATTTGTTTTATTGCAAGACATGAATTACTAAAATGAGTGTTTACATTTCCACCTTTAATATGAAATTGAAAATTATGTACTTAAAGGAAAAGTTACCTGAGTATGTAGACACACTTTGTCTTCGCTTACATCACCTTTTTCTTTTGTTAGGAATTTATATTTGATTTGGTTGTGTTTGTTTATCCAGGATGAGTACCTATAAAGAAAAGTGTAGTTAATGTCCATAGTATAGGAAATCAAACTTTAACTTGAAAATTTTGAACTTGGTGTGAAAATAACAATATGCAAATAGAAAAGAAAATCAATGGAAAGAGTACACCTGATTATTTTTGAGGGGAGAAAGTAATCTTACTACATTGTTGTCGTGGATATTTTTTGTGCTTTGTGTCGAGATGGTTATAAGGACTTGGGGGTGATCAATCCCTAAGTGGTATATTGACAGGGGTTCTTCAACAAAATTTGAGAACAATCCATAGAAGGAAGAAAAGTCGTAGATGGAATAAAAGTCACTTTGAAGTCTAAAGTAAGCCAAAGAACACGAAGCATATCTACTAAAGACTATAGAAGCCACCAAATACTACATTAATCCAAAGAGGTCTATCAAAAATCATAACAAGAAGAAGACAAGACCAAAAGGAGGACTTAGTCAACAAAGTCACGTCTAAAAGAAGTGTCTTTTGACTATTTTGTAGAACATGCTATTTATTATACTTAATTACAAAAGTGTATGTGTGGTGTAAGAAGGTGTGGAGTAAGAATTTACAAAAGGAGAATATGAGTGAATATGTAATTGAGAATGTATGTGAAAGAATATGAGAGTAGGAAAGTGTGTGAGATGGATGTGAAAAGCAAGTAATATTTATAATCTATAAATAAAGAATGATGGTTGATGCAATGTGTAATGCTTGTCATATTTAATTAAATTCTTTATGTTCATCTTGTGAATTTAAATATTGTTCTTGACACATCCTTAACGAAAGGGAAAAATTTCTTAACCCTCACGCTATTTTTGAGGCTTAAGGTCAACATTTTAGTGTCCGAGCATCGAGTTCCTTTTGTTAGCAGATGTTTAGAAAAATTTCACTACCTCAATATTGGAAATTAGTTTTAATGGAGATCAAGATTGGTGGGAAGAACAAATTGATATATTCATTAAAAAGGAGGCAAAGAGACTTAGAGCATCTTATAAAGGAACTAAAGATGATTCTTTGGAGAAACTAGAGAAGAATTCTTGATACAATTTCCACACCTATTATGGCCTTGCATTTTAGCACATGCAAAAAGAACACAAGTGGTCAAGGATACAATTACTAAAACCATTTGAGTGGACTTAGAAAATGTTAGAAACTCTGAGATTTAGAAAAACCTTGGACAAGAGCAATAAATTACTGGTTTGAAACTACATTAGATTCATATATTATCACTTGGGTAATTCAGGGTTGGACTAGTTTTGATCACAAGAAGATTGAATTTCTAAGCCGAGCCAAAGGAAGATTTCTTAAACAAGTTCCTTTCTCAACTGGATTTTGTTGGTGGAAAAAGGATTAATTAAAAGCATAGAAAAGTTTCGTTAGGGAACATGCACCGCAAGAAGATGGCATACGTGAAGGGGATGATCCAAGTGACATAACCGATTCAATAAAATCTAGATATTTTATTAAAATCTAAATGCAAAGATCTATTATAAATGATATACAATGAAATATAAATGTTAAATAATTTATTTAATTTTAACTATGAAAGGAAATGAGAGGGGTAAGGTACTTATCTTAATTTTTCTTATCCTATAGTGAGTCTAGACTGGACAATATGATGAAACAGAAGCACAAACCATCATAATGAACCATAGAAAAATGCAACAGAGGTGGAAATGGTTGGACTAGGGTGCCTGGAGAGGGACAGGGGTGCTCGCAGGAGCCCCAGTCCCATTTCCGGATGCCCGGGTCTACGGAAAAGATCGGAAGCTAGTTTCGATATGATCATTAAGGATTTACACTTATTCACCTTTGGTCACTTGTATGTCACACTTGGATCTCCGAGGTACGTATAAACTTCCACAAAAATATGCTCTTGCAAAAACCTTAAAAAGACATCAAATCATAAAAAATAAAGATGCAAAATAAGGGGTCAAACTTTCCTCAGCTGTCACAATGGTGAACTTACGACTTAGCGTTGGACTACATCTCGAGACCTATGTAGTTATGTGTGTTTTTGTGTGCAATAGTTCTCTTAGGTCGCCCTCGCTAAAAATGCCAAAATAGTGGGTGGTAGCTAGATAAAATGCAAATGTGTGGATGGAATAAAATGAACTCCCCTTTCTATGCAATGTGTATGCAGAATAATGTACCCAAATGGATTACCTTGGTATATGTAGATAGCTAGATCATTATAAGAATTGTCCACCCTTATAATGGTATGTATGTTGTATTTATATAGGGATATCTTGCTCAAATTTCAACACTAATGACCTGACATGTCGACTAGTACCTTGGGATATGAGAGGGAAAACTGAAAAGATTGACCTCAAATGTCAAAAATAAGATCAAGCATAAAGAAGACATGGAAACCCGGGATGGATAGGAGTGTCCGTGCTAATGTCTAGTACTTGGTGCTAGTGTCCGAGGCAAGTGATGAAAATGAGTGAAGACCCACCAACATGGATCTCTCGTGACTTGACCATAATTGTATATATGGCCGACAAGTGTGAAAGATAAAAGCAATAAAGACCAACAAGACAAATGGATGGACTATGGAATGGGTCACTAGTGAATAATTTTCTTATGCAAGATCCATATATAAAATAACATACTTGGTGGTATAGTAAATAGTAGTAAGTGTGTGATTTTGTGTCTACATTTGCCCCCACTTTATGTTGGTGAGTGAAAGCTCGGTAACATAAAGTAGATAGAGATGCATACCTGAGAGAAGTCTAGAGAATCCCATGTTACAGAGTATGCACAAATGTTGTAGAAGTAAGTGTTGAAAGAGAACACAAAACATGGTGAATCATGGATCAGTGTGTTGATTCATGAGGCGTAATGAGAGATGTGGGGCCGTTAAGAGGAGGCCTAAACAAGATTGATGATTGGAGATTTTGATTTTTTTCATTGATGGAGATGTGTTGGGGTAGGGAGTGATCAGTTCCCAACCCGATTGTGTGTGTGAAAAATTGAGGATTTGGGCATCCTACCACTAGAGGAAGAGTTTAGGGAGAGAGGTCTAGTTTTACCCTCTAACTTTAACTACATCCTCAAAATATCTAGTTAATTCAGCATGATACATCAAAGATCAGATTTTTTTGATTTGGATCCATTTTGATTAAATATGATAACCCTTATAGGAGTAGTACAGAAAGGAAAAGACGTCTCATTTGCCACACTCTAGGGGTGTTTCGTAATGTGTATATGGTGGCTGCCATGTTAAGTCATCCGAAGTAGTCACAAAGTGTAGAATAAATTCCCATGTTAGGTCATCTAGGAAAGTGGTGATATAACTCCCAAGTTAGGTCATCTGGGAGGATAAATACGTTGTGTTCATGTTGATTGATTGATGTGATTCAATATTGTCGATATTTGAATGTATGTGATTGGTTACTCATGGAGATATTTTACACTTGTTGCCCCTAGGTTAGGTCATTAGGGGGAATTACTAGAAAGTGATGTGAAATGTTGCATGGTGTACGAGTAAATGTTTGATAATGATGGGTTAGAAATGTATATTGATCACATAATGGTGTAAGGGAAATTATAAGATGAACCCAATGTATTCCCCCTTTCGGTGAAAGGGGAGTGGTGATGAAAACAAACGCTGAGCCAAAAATAAGTGCGTAATGATATAATGGAGAATGTATGATAGATATTACAAAAGTGTGTGTATCGAATGGAAATGATGTCAAGGAAGAATATTATGTGTGAAATGTGTACAATTCAAGAGTAGGCAACATTCTGAAAAGAATGACGTGAATGGGATAGAAATCAAAGTAATGACGCTCAAGATATGATTTAAATCATGCAATGTGTATTAGTTACAAAAATGAGTGCTAATAATGACCATAGTAAGGTAGGTAATGGAAAATTACTATATATAGTAATGTGCAAAACCGAATAGGAAAGTCATATAATTATTGAGCTCACGTAATTTTGAGCTCGGGTGTGCAAAATATGCCTCAAATGAGAGCACCATGGTTGAGTTGGTTTGAGATGGTGGTAATGATTGTGGCATCACGTGCGAAAAAAAACTAGTAAGTGTGATTTTTTCCAAAAAATGTGTTGATATTAGTTGTTTTTGATGAATTTTTGCAAAAAAATTTTTTTTGAATTTATCGGTGTTTTGACCAGGCAAGAGCGGTGAAGGTGCTAATGACCCCTGAGACACTAGCTCCCAAGTATTGCACTAGTAACTCCGCTCTTGGGCACACCAGTCTTATTTCCAGGGCATTGACATCCCAAAAATCTTGGGTTGAGCCCATAGTGATGTAGATATGAAAGTTGATGTGTGTTGATGTTATAGGTAGGTGTATTTTCATATTATGATGTTCTATTGCCGCGTTTATTATTGTTTTGTGGTGTGCAAAGGGACATCCATTTGAGAGAGTTTTGTGGTGGCCTCTATTTGAGTACATTACTAGGATTGGGGTTATTAGATGATGAGTGGGATGTTCTAGACTGTGCCGGATCATGCGGCACATAGCTTTGTGTGAGAGGTGGTGTGCATATACTTGCACCTTTTGGTTACCTACAAGGGAGATGACAATGACTCTTGAGGATGTGTATCGAATACTACGATTACCTATTGTGGATGATGCACAAATATAGATGAGGGCTGTTATGTGGTATTTTATAGGGAATCGAGTTCACACGGTGAGGTCTATATTAACATGGATGCTATTATGATATCGGTGTTCCATGATTGGGGAAGTTCATTTCCGTTGTGATTTCTTTGTCGATTGTAGTGGAGGGTGGTGGTGTAGGCATCTTGTATAAGATGCATGATATCTATTGTCGAGATAGAGGAGGAGAGCACGAGGTATGCCTGGGCATGATGTGTATTGGCCCACCTGTATAGGGATCTATATATATTTACATAAGAGGAGCATGGGGTTGGTATTGAGCTACCACATTGTTACATGTATGGGCCTATGAGGATATTGTGGTATCATGCGGCCACTTGGTAGACCACAAGGAGATCAAGCTAGGCCATATATATTTACTGGGAGATGGGTAGGTGTTCACGGTAGTAAGATGAATACATACACCTATAGAGTGATGTTAGATTGTACGGGGCCAAAGGTGATAATATGGAGGCCATACTGAGATTACGAAGGATGACCAGAGGATGTAGTAGAGCTATGATGCGTTTGATAGACTATGGTTAGAGGACCGCTTTTAGGGGTGACCAAGTTATTTTAGATGGAGAGTGTGTCATGACAGTTTGGAATGGCCTAGGATGTGCCCCTAGAGCCATATGTATGGGTGAGATCCATTAGGGCATTAAGAATGCCAAGAGCTAGACCAGGGCCCACAAGAGCACAGTTAGTACCTCTTGCGCTAGACGAGGTAGATGTAATGATTGAGCTGATAGATGTGGATGATGTGAGGTGCATAAAGGCCTATCGTGCATGGTGGGCATCACATTGATGGACATTTTGTTTCGGTTTTGTTGATATGGTGGGAGCACTATAAGGAGGAGGAGTAGAGAGGAAAACACATGCCCCGATAATGTAGTAGCAGATGATAGCCGAGCATGAGAATTTGTATAGTTATGTTTACGATTTGTTATTCTCGTTATGTAATTATCATTGTTGTCTACTTATGGATCTATGGTCAGTAGGTGATGCATATTGGTCATCGATAATGGCACATCCATATGCACATCGACATGGAATGTGCCCACCGATGTACTCGTGGGTGGAGGTATGCTTTGAGCGTATGGACGCTATCAATGGCGAGCATGCCGATTTATTCGATCTAGTGGTGATATCATCAATGGCGTGTCTTGCACTTTCGGGTGAGATGGATGAGGTGCACAAGGAGATATGATGATCTAGAGAGGTGGCTAGTGGCGGTCCTCTAGTGCATGATGTATTTGCGTAGTTCATCGAGTTATAGGGTCATTTCATAAAGTAGTCAACTTAGGTGACATTATCAGTAGAGGTAGGTGGAGAGTTATAGGAGCCACGATTAGTGGCATAGCGTGAGCAAGTGACACTTCTAGTTCTAGATCTCTCACAAAGGCGAGATAGTGATAGCGATGACAAGATATGATATGTACTGATGTATCTATGTAGGGGAGTTTCCCCAGGATGATGAGATGTTTCAGTAACTATGATTATGAATTATATATATATATATATATATATATATATATATATATATATATATATATATATATATATATATGGACTTATTGGTGTATGATCATTGTATTTGATGTTTATTAATGTGATGATTGGGACTCGTATCTTGATGTATGATGCATTGATTATTGTTGATATGTATGCGATGCATGATGTGTTGAGTATTATTTGTAATTGTTGAATTGATTTGCAATGGGTAGTTGTTGAGATTGAGTAATGTGATTATAGATAGATAAATGATGATATAGTGTATATGATGATAGATGATGTATGTAATGTGATTATGAAAAAGTGGATTGTATATATGAATAAAGTTATGATGAATGATAAAGTAAAAATGAATAATGTGTAAGAGTATGAGATGGTCATAATAGTGTAGTGAAGCACATGTTAGTATGATGAAGATGGGGGAAGAATAGTGATGCCCCCCAATGTATAGATGATAAGGTTCATTTATATAAGACCCCTCAATAGTCAAGAATGAACCGTAAAGTAAGAGTGTGTCATTAGGAAGTGATATGATAGTGCACACGAGATAGATTGATTAATGAAGCATGTAGCACAAGAGATGAAGCGAGGTTATTATTATAATAGATCCCTTAATAGTCATGTAATAACCATAAGAATACGAGTGCGTCATCGGGAATAAGGTGATAGAAATCACTTACCAAAGACCAAGATGACATGGAGCAGTGGAAGCATGTGGAATGCAAGTAACATGAGTGTATGTGCCAAACTGAATGTCATTTGGAATGGTGTTAATGATGGGCGATGCAAGAGTGGGAAGTGGAGATGCCTGTTAGGTTAATTTATGCATTGTATTACCTTAGGTAATTAATTATTCATTAAGGTAATTAGTTGTTGGGTAGTTATATGGTTTTATAAACAATATTTGTCATATTATTCATGCAGGTTTATTTGTTACATAGTTGTAACAAATATATTTGTTTGTATTTAATTTATGTTGCTTCCCAGATGTATTTTGGAAGCTATTGTGATTACTATTGTACCTGTGCAACATCTCTTTTGTCTACACATGGTTGTTCAATTCCTATAAGAATTGCAACCCATATATTGTAAATTGATTGGATTGATTATCAATAAAATAATTAGGCTTCCGTCCCTATTCTTCAATTTACATTTGGTACCGAGCGAGGTGAATCTGGACCTGTGAAGCAGAGAAGGTTGAAGAGAGGAAGAAAAAAGTTTTGGAGAAGATTCTACACTCCAAGAGAGCTTGTGTTGCCTCCAAAGAACTTCCCGTAACACCCAAAACCTCCTTTCATTCTCCAGGTGTTTGTAAGGTAATTTTTTTTTTCCTTGGTGCCCCCTGCACTAGGAAAATTTTCTCCCTGAAGTTACATTTTAAAAAAATTATTATTTTTCCCCAACTAGGGATTTACCTCTACATTTAGAGGCCATGTTAGTATCGATTAAAAAAGAGAGCAGATTACCAGGTTTGGAGGTTTTCCTAATATATTTGGAGGTCTTTGCATCTTGTAGGTAGAACGAGCTATTAAAGATAGGTGAGCTTGTTACATTGAATGCACCTAGCCCATTCACATGGTGAAGCCATTCACTTGTGATTCGAGTTGGGAGTTAAAGCTACTTTATTATAGGTGAGTTGTTCTTTATAAAGAGAAGTCAGGCTCTTTGGACGGTTCTGCATAAACACCGAACACTATTTAGAGTTGATTGGGCCCTCCCCGTGACAAGACTAAGCTGATTTTCATTCATTGGATTGAGCTATCCCCCAAACAACCTTGCAATAGCAATACATGGTGGAGAAAAATCAACACAACACTTCTGCAACCCCACAACCGAGGTCTCCAATCAACGAACCTGCAACAAATAGCAGAGGTCTTCTTAAACCAGTAGGCATATATGCCCTAGAGTATATTCTCATGCAAGCCCTTCAAATCAAAAGTGTCATGCACTTCATCTAACTAGTGAACTTATCATCACCCTCAGTTTCTAGTATCTCGTTCATCTTAACATTATAATGATGAACATCAAACTGAGTTCCTTCGACTGCCATTCTCACCATGATCGCACGCCCTTAAATAAGCTAGTGGTAAAAGAAAAATCTTTGGAAGAGCCAAGAAAATAGCAAAATGGAAAGTTTGAGTAGCAACAATAGCACAACGAGGATAAATAACTAAGCTGCGAGCATAAAAAAACAAAACAACGGTGAAAAATAAACAAAAGCAACAATGAAAGGAAGAAATAAAATCGAAGATCCATTTTCTCTGGCATGCAATTACAAAGGCATATCAAAAAAAGCACTCAGAACCACTTCTAAAGGAATCCCTAAACCATCAAAGCCACGTGGATCTCCCTGCCACATCACTTTTTTTAAAGGTTAGTTGATTTTTTCTTTGTATAAAGATTTTAACCTCTATTTCATGCCATAAGCGCTACATGCGCCAAGTTGGATAGTGCAAAGGGCTTTGGGTGTGGGAGGTTTGGGGTTCGACTCCCACCCTCAACATATTTTTCACACTATTTTGACACTTAGGGACCAATTTGGCAATACCGCCAACTTTAGCAACCGAAACCTATGCTAAACTGCCTAGTGACAACTAAACCCTAAACTATATTTAGCGAGAAAAACCCTAGTTAGGGTCAATTTTTTTCTCCTACTATGCTTAATTTTTCAAACTGAGCACTTTTTGCCAAAGGAGGGGTATCGGAAAATTTCATTTTGAGCCAATTTTTACAGTCTTTTGCTCAGAGAGTCGTATTGGGCTCTGGAGGCCACCAGGCCCCGAAAAACAATTTTTTTGCTTGCCATTCAATTTTTCAAAATTTTTGAATGTAATTGTATACTTCAATGTATTGTACTAATTTTTAGGTTGCCATAGTCAACCACAAAAATTGTAATTACTCAAAAAATGGCAGATAATTGTAATAAAAAACAATGAAATTTGGTTCTAAAACACTCACAAGATCCTAGATCTCATTCGCAATGTTCGGTATAAATAGTGCCTTTGGGAAGCACTTACGGGTAAAGCCATCACGAATACTACTGCACTTAACACCTAATATAGTTGCAACAACATCGTCGTCTAGGCATCAACCCTTTAAATCGATGGGGAGTAATAAGGACATAATGCACACACTATGAGCCCTCCCATCTGTTTGTGAATGATTTCTCGACTTAAATCCGAACTAAGAAATTATCCGAGTATATAGTGAAGTTACACATGCATATGAGGATATTTCTTTGATCCGGTGTCAATAATTACACGCACCCCTTTCAAGATCGTCTTGGTACCACGTATCAAATTCTTTCACGTATGTTAATGTCTCTTTCACGTACCGCGGTATATCGAAAGGATGAGCTTCTTCCACATACCGATGGGTATATCAGAAGGGAACGTATATATAAAGTTTTGGTATATTGGACTGCTGGTATATAGATTGGGAGACCATATACCTAGAGTGATAAGAGCCTAACCCTATCAGTGGATTCTATAAAATGGGCACCAATGCCCCCAAATTATTTCTTCTAGATTCACAACTACTCAAAGGAAACAACTATGCTACATGGAAGACAAAAATCAAGACACAACTTGAGTTTGAAGAGATATGGATTGTTGTGAATGGTATTCGACTAGATCAACAATTGATACAACACAACAATGATAATTTGATAGATCGATCAGAAGGCCAAGATAATCATCTTGTTTGGAGTGTTTGATGATGTGCAACCCCACATTCAAGATGCCAAAACAACCAAAGAATCATGGGATAAGTTAAGCATGGTGTATGAGGCCAAAAACAAGAATGTCATACTGAATTTACAGAGTCAGTTACACACATTGAAGTTTAAGCAAAATGAAAAAATATAAGCTTTCTTGAGAAGAGTTGTAGAGTTGAGGGCTTCACTTTTAGCCCTAGGAGAAGTAGTCATAGATGAAGCTCTCATTCCTATTATTCTGAGAGCTCTCCCTTCTTCATACCACATTTTTTTGACAACACTAAACTTGTCATATATGATAACTATTTTTGACAAGATGGTAAACCTATTGCAACAAGAGGAAGCAATGTACAATAAAGATGATGAAGAGGAGCAAACACTTTATTCTCATCAAAAATGGAAAGGAAAAGGAAAATGAAAACCTAATTCCTATCAAAATTCCCAAAATAAGTATCAACATCAAGGGGAAAAATAACAAAAGAAGAAATGTCCTATCTGTAAAAGAGGACATGAATTGAAATATTGTTGGTATAATACTTATAAGAAAGGTTCATCAAGAAACTTTGGACCTCAAAATCAATAATCTTACAAGGGACATTCTAACTACAATCAAGGGCAGAAGAAGGGGAACTAGAAAAGAAAACCCCATCAACAAGGAAATATTGTTGAGCAAGAAGAACATTCAGATACTAAAGACTACTTGTACACTACTCAATCAAGTGAACCCTCCACATCATCTAGTGATGTCTGGTATGTTGATTTGGGAGCCACTCGACACATGAACAGCCACAGAGACTGGTTTACTTCAATGAGGGACACACCTTTGAAAAACCATGTTTCATTAGGTGATGATTCTTCATACATAGTACAAGGGATTAGGAACATTTCTCTACCCCTTGGTTCATGTAATTGTAGATGATCAGATGTGCTATATGTCCCTGGGTTGACTAAAAATCTTCAGTCATTCAATCAAATCCTTGATCATAACTTGAAAATTGACTTTGATAGTCATTCTGACATAAAAATGTGTTTAATTTGAGACAAATAACGAGGATCGAAAATAGTTGCAAAATCCTCAAATGTCAAACGCATGTTGTATCTTGATTTTTTCCACAGAGATGATCAAGCACTTGTGGCTAAGAATTCTACCTCTGCATAATTATGGCATCGAGACTTGGTCACATCAGTTTCAAGTATCTCGAAACACTTCACCGACACAATATGGTAAAAGGATTACTATCTCTCAAGAAGGATACATACAAGTGTCCTCACTGCCTAGAAAGGAAACAACACAAAGCTTCATTCCAGAAGAGTACTTTTTGAGCTCATGGTAAGCTTGATCTAGTTCATACCGATCTTTATGGTCCAATGCAATCGAGTCATTTTGAATTTTAGTACTTCATGTTTTGTGTTGATAATTATTCATGAATTTTTTTGATTTTTTGTCTTTGCAAGTAAAGTGAAGATTTTGAAAACTTCAAGAAGTTTAAAGTAGTTGTTGAGAACAAAACTGGTCAGTCATCACATCGAACTATCCACTCGGATCGAGGGGGAATTCACCAGTGATGAGTTCAAAGACTACCTACAAGCTCACGAGATTCGTCGACAAATGCCTCCTTCACACACACCACAACAGAATGGTGTTGTTGAGAGAAGAAAGCATACTATCATCAAAATGGTGCAATGTATGATCGAGGATTTTGACTAGCAAATACATTATAGGCATAAGAAACAAAAATAATAATGTATTTGTTGAATAAAGTTCCCACAATTTCTATTGATGAAGTAACATCATATAAAGCATGACCAAAGCGAAACCATCTCACAGCACACCTTAGAGTATTTTTGTGCAAAGCAAGTATGCACATACCCAAATAGAATAGAAATAAATTGGATATGAAGTCACAAAAATCATCTTCATTAGGTATAATGAAGAGACTGTGGGTACAAATTGATGGATTCAAGACTAGGAAAGTCTACACTAGAAAAGATGTTGAGTTCTTTGAGAAGAAGGAAGAAAAGTCTCCTCCTCCAGGATCACCTGATGTAGATTTTTCACCAATTGTAAAAATAAAAGCTGATGTTCCACAAATGACAAAAGTGATGATGGCAATGATATGATAAAACCACGACCCATGGGAGTAGTTCAATATATACCCAAGTGGTATACTAGTATGCAACAAGATGCAAGAATGGATGCTCCACTCAAATACATCCACCACTTTGAATGAAGGAATTGCAGTAAAGAAAGAAAGAAAGAAGTAAACTTTGCTTTGATGAGTAGAGTTATTGAATCTGATGAGCCCTCTACAGTTTAGGAAGCCCTATAGTCAAAATCTTGGAAAGATGCCATGGATATTGAATACAACTCAATGATGAAAAGTAACACTTGACAACTTGTCAATCTTCCACCAGGAAGAAACCCATTAGATGCAGATGGATATTCAAAATAAAGTACAAAGTAGATGGGACCATAGACAAGTATAAATTGAGACTGGTAATAAAGGGGTATACACAAAAAAAAGCATTGACTATGAGGAGACATTTTCTCCCACAACTAAGATCAAAATGATCAAGATGATATTTTTTATAGCTACATAGTTTGGTTGGAAAGTCCATCAGATGGATGTAAAAAGTGCCTTCCTGAATGGAGATTTACAAGAAGAAGTCTACATGACTCAACCTAAGGTTTATATTGTACCTGAATTACAAGTAAAGGTATGCAGACTCAGGAAATCTCTATATGGCCTTAAACAGGAACCCCAGGTATGGTACATCAAAATTGATGAGCATCTCGTACAACATGGATTTGTTAGAAATCCATACGATCCCAATCTCTACCTTGAAAAGCAAGGGGCGGGGGGGAATTGTGATTTTCATTGTCTATGTCGATGATCTAGTCATCACTGGTAGTTCAGTGAGGATGATCGATGCAATGAAGAAATATCTTAATCGATTGTTTGACATGAAAAATCTTAGGCTGATGCATTATTGACTTGGATTGGAAGTATGGCAAAAAGAGAATCACATCTTTGTTTCTCAGTTGAAATTTACCAAGACAACGATCGAGAATTTCGAATGATGGTTTACACACCTATTTCTACACCTATGGAGAACAGATTACAATTATCTCATTCAAATCCATATCCTGCGATAAATGCCACAATTATCTCATTCAAATCCATATCCTACGATAAATGCCACTCTTTATCAGAAGTTGATTGGGAGTCTCATTTACCTGACCTACACTAGATCAAATATCAACTTTGTAGTAAGCTATCCATCCGGGTTTATGCAAGAACCCAAATTTTTTCATTGGAAGGAAACAAATCACATCTTGAGATATCTTAAGGGAACAATGGATCTTGGTCTAGAATACAAGAAGAATGACAACTTCTTCTTGTCGTGATATTCGATTCGATCATGCGAGCAACATTGATGACTGAAAATCCACTTCAAGGTATATGTTCTTTATGGGATCTAGACCAATATCATGGGAAACAAGAAACAAAACTTTTTTCTCGCTCTTCCACAAAAGTTGAGTATCATTCTGCAGATGAAGTCATGCAGAAGCAATATGGCTATGTTGCATATTGGAAGTACTTGGAATATCATAGGACAAACTAATCACCTTGTATGTTGACATTGAAGGTGTTCTCAAACTTGTTTGCAATATGGCTATGTCGCATATTGAAGTACTTGGAATATCATAGGACAAACTAATCACCTTGTATGTTGACATTGAAGGTGTTCTCAAACTTGTTTGCAATCCAGCTTTTCATGAAAGAAAAAAACACATTTAGGTACGGTACATTTCATACGCGAGCATGTCTTAAAGCACAATATATAGCTTATATTTTTTCCAACAATTGAACAACGAGCATATATTTTCACAAAGTCACTTGCACGTGACAAGTTTGAGTTGTTCAGAGAATTCCTCTCCTCATCCCTTGAGGAAATGAAAAATTAAGGGGGAATGTTAGGTTAATTTATGCATTGTATTACCTTAGGTAATTAATTATTCATTAAGGTAATTAGTTGTTGGGTAGTTATATGGTTTTATAAACAATATTTGTCATATTATTCATGCAAGTTTATTTGTTACATAGTTGTAACAAATATATTTGTTTGTATTTAATTTATGTTGCTTCCCGATGTATTTTGGAAGCTATTGTGATTACTTTATTGTACTCTATGCAAATTATCTTTTGTCTACACATGGCTATTTAATTCCTATAAGAATTGCATCCTATCTATTGTAAATTGATTGGACTCATTATTAATAAAATAATCGAGGCTTCCGTCCATGTTGTTTAGTTTACAATGCCGAGGGTTTTGGAAGCCAATGAGTATTAGTAACATGATGCTATGAATGGGGTGGTGTAGTGGTGGACAGATGAGATGGAGAACACGCATGGGCAACAACTTGTGGTGGTGGAAAAATAATAACCTTATAACTAAATGAAGGAGATAAATCAAGTGGAGTAACATCACACCTACGTGGGAGTGGAAATATAGACCGCTCACAAGAGTGAGAGCCAAAGGAAATGACACCATTATCTTCTAATTGTTACAAGTGATCATGAAGGGTGCAAAATCATTGTCGCGATGGTCATTTATACGATGATAGTTGTAATAAGGTCTATCATGTTGGCATTGCAAGCGGTGAGGTGGATGATGCTGATTAGAAGGTAAGTGAATCAAATTCTTGTTGAGCAAGGTATGCAAAGACATCATGAGGTCTAGCATGATGATAAAATTTAAATGACTCCCATAAAATAGGTGTAGAATTTTGAGGTGTAGCCTGACGCAGAGGAGGAGATGAAGGATGCTTATACAATGGAGAAGACTTAACTTTATTATGAGGTGGAGGAGATGGAGACCATGGATAACACTCAATATATGGGAGAAAAGAAGAACTAGATGATGTAGTAGTAATAATGATAGGAGGAAGATCTATAACATGTACAACAATGAGATCTTGTTCTAGATCAATGACCTTATAGCATAAGAGCGTGAATGATTCACATGTGTCATATTGCAATCATTGTTTTAAAGTAGGAATCAAACCACGACAGAAGATAAATTGATTCTCTAAGTCAATAGGCTAGAAGACTAATTGATGCATGCAAGCATTGAATCACAAAATGTAATCAATGATAGGTTCTGTTTTGCCTTGGTGTAAGCCAAGTAGATGATCATATGTGACTCTAGGGCCGTTGTTGAGTATGAAACGATGAAGAAAAGCTTCTTCCATCTCACAATAGGTACTAATAGATCTGAAGGGTAGATGTGTGTACCATTGGAGAACATCATTAGTAAGGCTATGGTGAAAGGATTTGAGCAACAATTAATCATTAGAGTATGAAGCCATAGCCATACGATAATGTTTGAGATGTAAATAGGGATTTATAGTACTATCAAAGCATGAAAATGTAGGCATAATGAAATCCTTAGGAAATTCTGAATTTTGAATCTTTTTCGAATAGGGTTGCCATGTAAAAATTGGCATCGATAGATGCATAATAGGATTTGATTTCAAGTGTGAGAGATTGGACTTGAGATTCTAATTTTCCAACAACATGCATGAGTGATAAGATGTCCTATGGAGGAATGGTAGAGGATGGCAATAGTGTATTGAGTGGTTGTAATTTTCCATTATGAGTGATCATAGGAATGTTAAGAGGAGACATAGAAGATGCCGATGCTAAGGGCACACTAGATATGGGTGTCAAAGAAGTAATAGGTGGTGAAGAACATGGAATGTCAATAGAAGCGATAGGAATAACATTAGAAACATCATTAGGAGATGATGTAATAGAAGGAGATGAATCATGCATGTTATTAGAGACAATATCAGAAGAAGATGAAAGCAGTGGGGAATTCACACTCAATAGTATGCGATGCATCATGAGAAACATTTTCAGAAATGGAAGGAATATGAGATGTAACTATAGAATCATCTGAACTAGTATGAGAAACAAAATCATGCACATGTTTATTGTCTTCTTGTTTTTAGCTAAAGCATTATCATCAAGATTAAGCATGAAACTAAGAATAACATCATCTAAGTTCTCATTAGAAATAACAAAAGGAGGAGTGTGGCTAACTGAATAACAAGGTCTAAAACTAGAAAATCTTGCCGGATCAGAAACAATGCTAATAGTAGAATGATCAAAGCTAGTAGGAAATTACATTCATGTGCTAACTTACCTTTGAGTATCATATGGAAGAATAGTGTTGCAATATAAAGCACTAAGTTCAGCTATGGTTGCTTCATCATAGATAGGATTAATACTCACATGAGGCATGACTAGCCTAGGAGGAGAAGATCTATTCTTATCCATTAGGGTTTTAGTGGATCCTAAGGCAAGGATTTCTAAGCTATGGGTTCACCAAAATTATTCAATAAAATCTAGATATTTTATTAAAATTTGAATGCAAAGATCTTCTATAAATGATATACAATGAAATATAAATGTTAGACAATTTATTTAATTTTAACTATGAAAAGAAATGAGAGGGGTAAGGTACTTATCTTAATTTTGCTTATCTCATAGTGAGTCTGGAATGAAAAATATGATGAAACAAAAGCACATATTGTCACAACAAACCAAAAAAATGTAATCGAGGTGGAAATAGCTGAACTAGAGCACATGGAGAGGGACAACAAATCTGTGGCACCCTAGGACCATTTCTAGGTGCCTCGGGTTTGCAGAAAAGGTCAAAACTTGGTTTTGATATGATTGTTAGGGCTTCACACTTGTTCACCTTTGGTCACCTGTATGTCACACTTGGATCACCGAGGTACTGTAAACCTACACATAAATATCCTCCTGTAAAACCCTAAAAAACATCAAATCCTAAAAATAAAGATGCAAAATGAGGGGTCGATTGTCCTCAGCTGTCACAATGGTGAACTTACAATTAAGCACTGCACTAAATCTTAGACCCAATGTAGTTCTATGTGCTTAGTGCTCCTAGGTCACCCTCGCACCAATGATGCTAAGATAGCGGGGGTAGTTAGATAAAATGCAAATGTGTGGATGGAATAAAATGAACTCCCCTTCCTATGCAGTGTGTATGTAGATTAAAGTGCTCAAATGCAATCTCTTGGTGTATGTAGATAACTAGCCCTTGATAAGAATTATCTGCCTTATAATGGTATGCATGTTGTGTTTATATAGGGATCTCTTGCTCGAATTTCAACACTAATGACCTGACATGTCAACTAGTACCTCGAGGATATGAGATGGAAAACCAAAAATAATGACCTCAAATGTCAAAAATAAGATTAAACATAAAGAGGACACTCTGTCTATGATGGACAGGGAGTACTTGATGTTAGTTTCCGAGTCTTAAGTGCTAGTGTTTAGAGACAAGTGACGAAAAATGAGTGAAGAGTGACCGATAGGGAAACCCGTGACTTGACCAAAAATATGTGTATGAATGACAAGTGTGAAAGATAAAAGAAATAAAGACCAACAAGACAAATGGATGGAATATGGAATGGGTCACTAGTGAATAATTTTCTTACGTAAGATCCATATATAAAACAACATACTTGGCAATATAGTAAATAACATTAAGTGTGTAATTTTGTGACTACAATAAATGATCAAAATTGACACAAAGATGGTTGGGGAACAAGAAATATGACGACATGAAGAAAATAAAAAACCAAAAAAATTACATAATTCATAAAAAAATTTTAAGAGAATTAGGCGAATTAGTAACTAAACAAAATACAACAATGATGAGGAGATCGGAAGAGAAGGCTAGGATAGCCGCAGAAAGAGTTAGAAAAAAACAGAGAGAAACATAGGTAAACAAGGGAGGAAAAGATAAAGAAACTAAATGAAAGAAAAGAAAAATTATATAAAGTCTAGAAAATAGAAAAAAATAATCTCACTTAAAGCGGAGGCTGCGTATATGGTTACCCCAAAAATGAAGGTAGACATTCAAAGTCTTGTTATTTTTCCCACACAAGGTGGTGACTAACAAGTTTTGTTACACTACAGATTCCCATGGGACAATGTCATTACACAAGAGAATATAACATTCCTTATCACAACAGAGCCGATTAATGAAAGATTTACTTGAGATAGTATATAGAATGGAACTAGAATAAAATGCAGATCTTGGTAATGTAAGAGTGGGAGAAAGATAAATGAGAAGCCCCTATCTTGCTTATGGAAAAAGGTGAAGAACAAGAAGAGGTGATTAGAGTAGAAGAAATAATCAAGGAATCATAATAAAACAAAACCATAACATGAGACGAAGGAAAAAAACTAGTTTAGAAGAACAAGATACAAAAGAAATAGAAAATAAAAATAAGAAAAGAAGAAGTGATGAAGGATTTATAGGATTAGAATAAAATTATAGGTTAAGAGATGTTAAGGGAAGGAAGTTTTTGTGGAAGAGGATAATTATGAAAAGTCACCAATAAAATATGTGCCCCAACCATCATACTATCCTAAAGGAGATGAACCCCCCAGATCAATCAACATTCCATGAGCCACTTCACACAATGCTTAGTAAGATACAAGAGGAATAAAGTTTAATGGAATCATACAACAAATTACAAGAAAAGGGTAAAGGAAGAGAAGAAATTGTGAGAGAATTCAGAGATTTATTAGGAGAAATCTACTTTGATATTGAACTTTCAAGAGATAAAGAAAAAAGGAAATCAACAAAAATCCTGTAGCTAAAACAAAAAATTAAAACCTCTAAAGCAACAACAACCAGATTCAATCAAAAAAACCCTCAATCAGCTTAGAAGAATGGCCCGAAAGATCAAATTCTCATTATTCGGTGAATATACAAATAACACGAGATGAACATATATTCATTCTAGACTCATTTTGGAAAAGTAACAAAGTGAAAAATCCCACAACCAAGCTATATGACTTTGTGGGAACATTAAGAGATGATACTTTAAGGTGGTATATGAAGAAAAATCCTCAACACAATAAAGGTTGGGATGCAATAGAAAAATAATTTAATACAACTTTTCATTATCTCAAAGCACCTACGAAAGATTCATTAAGATGAGGGAATTAATCCAAAAGGAAGAGGAATCGGTGAAAGAATTCAAATACCGATTCAAAAATGTTACAAGAAAGTTAGAAGAACCCTTGATAGACAAAAAAAGAATTGAATGGTTCACTTCTGGTCTATTACCTTACCTTAGATCATCCCTAGATGGAAATACATTTACAAGTATCTCAAATTCCATATAAATGACTATAAGGTTAGAGGCACAACCATGGAGAAGAGAAGGAGAAAACTTGATTAAGACAAAGTTAGAGAGGGTGCAACTAGAGCTGGCCAAATTAAAATTACAATAAGAGATCCAAAGAAAAGAATACCTTAGAAATAATTCACCACCTAGGAACACCATATGACTGAAATTTGGTGCACACTATGTTATGCGAAGGAAATAACAAGACAAATTGCCCTTATTTAGAAAAAGCTAAAAGATCTCATATCAATAAGACAACATTCTATGGAAAAAGCTTCTTCTAGTAACATAACCGCAATCGAATGAACTTGGTGTGGTATCTATAGATTATGGGATCAACATACACAAAAACTTTCCCACTACTAAAACTACCCCCATAAATAAATTAATGTAATATACAAGATGTGGATCATACAACCACAATCATCATGTTTATCCCGCAATTGAAGCCATTAAGGACTTAAAAGACTAAAATACCCGTAGAGTAATGATAGCTAGACAAAATATAGTACCTCCACCTCCACCCCCATAACTATCGACCCCCACACTAAGAGTTCAAAACCCCCTACAATGAAAGCACCAAAATAACCGCACCCCAACAATACCAAGGATATCAAGGAGGGAAACCATAATATGGAGGAGGATATCAAGGAAACAATTATAACCCTAATTACCAAGGGTATGATGGAGGATATAAAGGGGGATGCAAAGGTGGATATTGGGGTGGATATTGATTTAATTTTAAATCAAATTAATTAAATCGATTACAGAGTAACTATTTTTATAAATAATATATGAATGCTAAAATATAGTAATGACACAAGTAAGTAAGCATGTACAATATGAAACCCAAAGAAAGAAGGAGAGATAATAAGACTTAGCTGATTTCTAAGTGAACATGAAGCTAGCGAAAGTGGTGAATAGACTATAGACAGGGGTCTTCACTACTCACCGTAAATTGGAACTCGGGAGAACAAAACTAGATAGGGGCGCCTAGTGTAGGGTGGAGGTGCATGGGCACTTTGTGACTAGACATAGGTGTTGGTAATTGTGTAAGAGTTCAATATATTCTTTCTTCTATGTTGCAAGGTCTTCACTATTATATCTTGTTCATCACTTGATATTCACTCCTTGATTGCTGAAGGTACCTATAACCTACAAGAAATAATTTCACTTGCACATACCCATAAGCCACACAAAATCTAAAAAGGAAAATGCAGAATGGGGATTTAGATTGATCCCAATGGTCACCCAAAATGTGTAATTATGACCAGTACTACACTACATCTCAAAATTCATGTAGTTCTTATGTGTGTGTGTGGAGAAATGGTTCCCTAGGATGCCCTTGTGCAAGTTGCACAGTGATAACAAGATGTAGCTAGAATGTAGCAATGTAATAGTATGTGTGGATGGAATAAAATAGACTTCCCCTTCCTATGTAGTGTATGTAGAAGTGATGCAACCCTTTTCCCTTGAATGGATGTTAGATGGATGCCTTTGGAGTGCTTTGGTGCCTTTAGAATGCAATCTTAGGTGATGATAGTGATGCTTAGTGCTTGGTCCCCCATTTTGAAAGCATATCCATGTATTTATATGATCCCCTTGTTCAAATTTCGTTATTATTTTCAACTTGAATTCCGACCCATAAGTGAAAAATATTCCCAAAAGATAAAAGAGACCCAAAAAGAGTGAGTAAAGGTAAGAAAGGGTTAAGAGCACCCAAGGGGGATAAGAGCACTTAGGTGCTACTTGTCCTAGTTGGGAATTAATGTCCAAGCTATAAAAGATAAATATGTTAAGTTCTAGCTGGGTTGTAGGGTGTGTAAGACCAAATAGAAAGCAAGAGACAAAGAAAAGAGGCCAAAGATAGTTGTCAACCACTAGTTTTCTTGCTTAGGAATCATGTAAATGCTAGCATGATTTTAGGACCTAAAAATGTACCCAAGTGCATGATTTTGTGTCTACATTTGTCCCAACTTTATTTTATTGAGTGAATACTCGATAACATAAAGTAGATATAATATATGTAACTTATGATCCCACTTAGTGTATGCAAATAACATGATGAATGGACAAGGGAAGCATGAAATGATTGCAAAGTAAAGTGTGGAGACTAGGACAAGAAAGTGGACCATAGGGGTGAAGCATTTATATTGTAGCATGTTGTTGTAGCTTTGTGTGTGCTACTTCTTTTAAGGATGAACTTGCAAAATAAGAGAAAAAAGTAGTAAATATTTTGTATATGGTAGATCAAAGAAACATGTGTATAACTATGTAAAAGTGTATAAAAGTGTGTAAAAAGGAAAGTGTGTACCTGATATGTAAGAGAGTAAAAGATAGAAAAGTGTCTTGTTTCTTGGAGATTGCTGATTTGAATGTTAGAAGGTGAGGTTTTTGGGTGATATCATGCCAAGAGCGAGTTTTTTGGGTGATCTCATGCAAGTGCAAGTTTTTGTGTGATCTCACACCAAATGCAAGTTTTGGGTGATCTTGCGCAAAAGATCAAGAGTTGGTGAGAGAGGTATGGTTTTACTCTCATTCCTTAACTCTGCCCGATAAGCACGACTACAAATGGTACGTCCCAATTTGTTCCTTTTGTCCCAATTAGTTCATGATTATACCGATTACGACTAATAACATGCATTATGTAATCAAGGTCTATACTTGTAATCGTAGAATGCTTTGAAAACTATTGTAGAGACTATCTTATACTTGAGGAAATATTTGTGTCTCCTTTCAAGACATTAACATCTAGGGGAGGACATGAGCACCCGGGGAACTAGTGTATGGGTCTGGTGCTGGTGTTTGTATTATGTCTTGGAACCAAGTCATATTTTGGGTTGTTCTTTGATTGTGTTGTTGTGCTTTTTCCGTATCTTGTGCTGATTTGATCTATAGCTTTGAGATACTGTAGTAGTGATATGTTCACTCATTGTATGCCCCCTCATTTAGGGTGCATGTGACGATTGTAGGAGAATGCAGTCTAAAGGAGAGGACCCGTGGTGTGTTGAAGTGGATGCTTATAGGGGATATGGGATGTACATGGTAGAAACCTAGGCACATAAAAATAAAGTGGGCTATAAATATGTGTTAGTAGTAAAAGTATCTATCATTCAAAAGAAGACAATATAACAAGAAAGTGTGCAAACACAATGAACCATGAAAAATGGTTTTCAGACATGGGACATCATTCACAATATCACAAGATAATCAGGGTCAAAGTGGAAAAAAGCATACAATGATTATATAAGACATAGGGCATAGCCCACAAACAATAAAATACAATGGAAAACAATGTAAAACAAAGTGTATTAGATAAACATGGTGGCATAGAGTCTTGTAAGGAAAATGATACACATGAAGCACCCATTATCCTATTAGAAAGATAAATTGTATGTCAACAATGTGTATATAGAAGCAAAAAGTAAACTAACGTAATGAGATGTAACAATAGAACCTGTGTAGTATGTGATAATGATAAAAGTAGATGCCCTCAAGAGCCTCGGTGGGATTGGTAGAAGGTATAGTTCCAAACATCATTGTAGCATGTAAGAACCTGTAAGAGATTTACATTCACCTAAAAATATCAAGTTTATGCACATGTGTATATATAGAAAGATAATGACATATTAAGAATCTGTCTAACATGGAAAACAAAGTGTAACATGTAAATAGAATAAGCTAGAAAGAGTAGATGCAACCAAGATATGTAAATGTTGTGTATGAGTGTGATGATGTGGTATGTAAAATGTGAAGATGATAGGAGTAGAGTGCCCCTAGTGTATGTGTATGAGACAAGGTTCATTTATAGGAACCCTCAACAATCAAGAATGAACCATAAGAAAAGAATGTGTCATCATTTAATGGGTTGTGTGAGAATAAATGCTAGGAAGATATATTGTGAAGCAAAAAACATGAAATATGTAGTGGATGTGAGGTTCATTTCAAAGTATATACCCTCAAAGAATGAGTATGAACCATGGAACTAGAGTGCATCATATGGTAATGACAATATAATGGGTGTATTAAAGGGTGCAAAAATGCGTGGGAAAGTTAGTTATGATGCATGAAGTGTAAAGTGTAGGAATAGACACTAGAGAGAAGTGATAGTGATTGGAAGGGGGGAAGAAAGCATGATGACCCCCAAGTGTGTGAGTCGAGAAAGCTATTTGATGATAGATAAGGGTGAGGGCCCACCACCTGAAATCTTAGGAGATAAAGGCATGTGACAATGCTCTAATATTAGTGGTGTGGGAGAGTAATTGTGCACATGTGAAGGAGACCTATATGGTGGAGGAGGTGGTGAAAACTTATGTGAAGCGGTTTCATGAGTAGGGGACTGAGGTCAAAGATGTGGAATAAGACACCTATGAGAACAAAAAGTTTGTGAGGTAGGTCATGTATGAGTAAGAGAGCTAGGTGCGGAGTTGGATTTAGATTTGATAAGCATTGGAAGTCTAGATGTGATGGCTGGTGTATCCGCAAAAGTGGGTCGAGGTAATGTTGTACATGGTGGAATGCCTTTGATAGTAACTAATTATTTTTTGTGAATGAAATTGAGGCATAAATGATTTATGGAAGGAATGGATTGGGTGGTGTGGAGCCGAGAGAGACCTAAGATCTTGTCACAACCTTTGATTGAAGATGTAACATCGAATGGTACAATCATAGTAATAGGACAGACTGTGATGGGAATCCTCGACATAGCTAAAAGATTTAGGGACTGAAATGAGACATTATATAGTGGATAATTTATAGCTAGGAGGAGTGCAATAGAGCACACATTGGTAGGAGCTGATGGATAGATCATAATGTTATTGACAATATATGAACCAATAGAAGCATTGATGTGTAAGGAATTAGAAGTAAATATAGCATGATAATCGTGATATGAGATAGTAATGAATGGTAGTGATGCATCAACGAAGCAATAAGGAAATCAAGAGGGATTGATGAAAGAGGAGACACAAAATGATATGTATGATTAGTAGAAGAATCGGGAGCTTGCTTTTCATGCTTGGGAAAAGGGTCATTAAAGATTTTTAGCTTTTTATTATCATTGATCGATAGATGGAAAGTAGATAGCTCAGGGAGTTTGAGTGCATTATTGTCAATGAGATCTTGAATAATATGCTTGAGTTTAAAATAAATATCAGGTAGAGTACCCAACACATTACACGAGGGTGAGAAGCGTCCAAGATTGATTGGCGGTGGAAGAGTTATAAGATTTTTTTCGATGAGCTATGAAAATAGAAACCAAGGTACATAGGGTAACTTTGGTAAAAGTACACTTTGGAGGTTGCAATTGAATATTTTCAGGTGTAGAGATGTCATTAATAGTTGCCTTTACTTGATCGACTTAGGAGATGGCTTGAAATTATATATATTATGAAACCGATTAGAAGATGAGGATGAAGCATTGTCATGATATTTCAATTTTCCCATGGATGAGAGTTTGATTTCACACAATTTGAGCGTATGGCATAATTGATCAAAGGATGGAGAGGTCTCAAAAATAACACTCTCTTGTAGTGGAGGTAAGAGACTTTGAATAAAAAGATCTTGCAATTCAAAATCAATGAGTACATTGGTCATCTTAGCTAGGTTATTCTTATAACATAAAACATAGTTAGCTAGATGCTCATTAGATCCTTGTTTGATTTGAGAAAGTTGTGCATAAGAGATCTTAGTGCCAATATTTATGGAAAAGTGAGCAAGGAAAGCATCGACTAATTACGCAAAAGAAGTTACTGAATGAATACATAGTTCATACAACCAAGGCATGTCGTAATCTTGCAAAATTTGAGGAAATAACTTAGCTAGTATTATATGATCATCCACATAATCAAGACATGCTACATGAAAATATCGAAGATGCTCTTGAGGGTCACCATGGCCATTAAAGGTGGGCAACTTAGGTGTAATGAAGTTGTGAGGAAGGGGATAAACAAATATGGTGGGTGCAAAAGGGGTGTGAAGGAGTAATGAGGAATCAAGAGATCGAGAGGAACGAGAAATAGCTTGCTTGTAGTTGAATATGAATTTGTAGATCCTAGTATAAAGAAGCTAGGTCATGAGTTCCTGAAGAGGAGCCAAGTTGTGTGTTGGTGGTATTAGGAGTAATGAGGGGAGGGGTAGTGGTAGGAATGGAAGTATGAATGTTAAGGGGTTGTGTGGAGGCCATAAAAACCGAGGAAGAATCCATAAGAGGTTGAGAACTAGTATCTCGAGCATGTTTAGTAGTGAGTAAAGCAATGAGGATGTGGGATGTGTGTGGGGTGATCACGTAAGGTAGATTGAAAATTAGTAAGCTTATCTAGTTTCTTTCGATCAATGTTGGTGTCCTCATCATATGATTGTTCACTATCAAAAGTTTCAATGTTTTCAAGAGGAACATTGTTGGAATCAAGCAAAGGGTTAGAAGATTCAACCATTGATTGGGAGGATTTACGACCAAATGGAGGAAGCTCAATATGCTTAAAGGTACCAAAATGACCACAACGGGTGATGGGCATAAAAGTAAAACCCTATAAGGAAGGTTGTATTCAAATGATGGGTTTACCAAATGATTTAATTTAAATTGAATTAATTAAATATGATTGCAGAGTAACTATTGTAATAAATAATATATAAATGCTAAAATATAGTAATGACACAAACAAACAAACATGTATAATATGAAACCCTAAGTGAAGGAGAGATATGAAGACTTAATTGATTTCGAGTGAACATGAAGTGATCTAGGTAGGTGAAAGTGTTGAAAAAATGTAGACATGGCCATCATCTGCTCACTCAGTAAATTCTGAACTCGGGAACAACACTTTGGACAGGGGTTCCCAATATAGGTAGAAGTTCTGTGTGTTGGTGACTATGCAAGATATCATGATTTGATTTCTTCTATGTCACAAGGTCTTTGTTATTGGCTTTTCTTGATTGCTTGATATTCACTCCTTAATCGCCGTAGGTACACTGTAACCTATAAGACATAAGTTCACCCGCACATACCTAAAAACCAAATCAAACCCAAAACATAAAATACGAGAATGGGAGTCAGATGACCTCTTCGGTCACCCGAAGAGTGAACTTATGACCGAGCGCTACACTACATCTCATAATCCATGTAGTTCCAGCACGTGTGTGTAGAAATGGTTCCCTAGGATGCCCGTATGTAAGTTGCGCACATGATAACAAGCTATAACTTGAATGCAACAATGTAATAATATGTGTGGATGGAATAAAATGGACTTCCCCTTCCTATGTAGTGTATGCATAAGTGAATCATACATTTTCCCTTGAGTGGATGCTAGATGGATGCCTTTGGAGTGCTTTAGTGCCTTAGGAATGCAAGATTA
This sequence comes from Taxus wallichiana var. yunnanensis, assembly GCA_018340775.1. Classification (NCBI taxonomy): domain Eukaryota; kingdom Viridiplantae; phylum Streptophyta; class Pinopsida; order Cupressales; family Taxaceae; genus Taxus; species Taxus wallichiana. The sequence goes on from CM031243.1 coordinate 133,650,098, forward strand.
GGTGGTGATAATAATGCCTAGTGCTTGGTCCCCCATTTTGAAAACATAACTATGTATTTATATGATTCCCTTGTTTGGATTTCATAATTGACATCTCGAAGGCCAAACCACAAGTGAAAAATATTCCCAAAAGATAAAAGAGACCCAAAAGAGTAAGAAAATGTAATAAATGATTAGGAGTGCCCAAGGGGATAAGAGTGCTTGGGCACTACTATCCCAAATTGATTGGCACCGATATCCGAAGCCATACACGATAAATAGGTTAAGTTCCAACTAGGCTGTAGGGTATGTAAGACCAAATATAAAGCAAGAGATAAAGAAAAGAGGCCAAAGATTATTTTCAACCACTAGTTTTATTTCTTAGGAATCATGTAAATGCTAACATGCTTTTAGGATCTAAAAATGTACCCAAGTGTGTGATTTTGTGTCTAGAGATATAATAATTACCAAGGTGACAAAGGTTATCAAGGATCAAGGGAGAGAAAAATAAAACAACTTTGGGGCTGGATTTTAGGAAAGAATACCTATAAATTACTATAAATACGGAAAGACAAACACCTAACAAGGAATTGTATAGAACCAAAACCTTGTGGATTTTTCTATGAACAAGAAACACATGATTCCTTCAGCTACCCTAAAACCACACAATTATATAGAAATGGTGGAACAAAATCAGAATCATTAGGGAAGGATGCCCAAAAGAATGTCCAACACATAACTAAAATACCATGGGATGAAGTAGAATCCTTAGAAGATGAAAAAAAAAAAACAAAAAATAACTAGTTCAAGCAAGAACAAACTAGAGAAGGATAAGAGAAAGGAAGAAACAAAGGAAAATTACTTCAAGAAAAAAATACTAAGAAATAAGGAAGTGAATTATAGGAACCAAAGTACATAGCCATAATAACCATAAGAAGCATTGGAAAGAAAGAAAAAATACGTGGGAAAAAGAAAATGATTAGACTACCGAAAGAAGAAGAATCATCTAGTGGTGAAGAGTGGGATCCAAGAGAGATTTGATAAGAACTACACAAGAAGGAAGTGTAAAAAAGTATAGTAACAAAGAAAGGTCAACACCATGATGAAACAAAGTAATATTTTTTTTGGAAGAAGAGATAACTACCATCAAATAAATATCTAGAATCACCCTTAAATTTGGGTTAGTAGATATGCTAATGTTGGGAATTCAGACTCTGCGAGAATAGTGTTATGATTCAATAAAAACTCCATCATGCACACATGATATAAAAAATTCCCCAAAATCTACAGCAGTGGAAGTATAAACTAGAACAATCCAAATCAAAACAAAGTGCACAGACACATAACACAACATGTACCATGATTCACCCAATGCGAGTTATATCCACCAAAGATAAAGATCTCATATATATAATATAATAAGAGTACAAACCAAATCTTTAATACAAGAGTACAATGCATCTCTCTAAGAGTATCTCCTCTCCTCCAGATCTCTAAATGGATCTACATAAGTGCACTACAACCATTCCTCCAAAAACCACCAACATATCTCACATAACCTGGAACTACTGCATCTTTGAACTACTACCAAGTTCTTTGTGGATCTGTGACAAGACCTCTCGCATGGGTCTACCAATGTGTAACCATGACTGTGCACCAAGAAGTAAGTTTGTCTCTCCATCACTACATAACATGTGCAAACATGAAGACAACCTCCTCTACAATATCTAGATCTACATGGATCAATAATACAATATGATCTCATGGATCTACAATACAATATCTCACAATAACTTGTGGATCTAACAATATAAGACTAGATCTACATGGATCTATAATACAAGATCTCACCAACATGTGGATCTACAAGAAGAAACTCTATGTGCTTTACATACTATGCAAGCCATTACAATGAGACAATAAATATACAAAAGGAAATACAGTAGAAGATGTTACCCTCTTCTCACCATTCAGATGTACCTACTATTTCCTTCTGTCCAACTCCTCTCCATGGAAGCTCTGTCTTCATGTAACATGTTCTTTCTTTCTCTTCTTCTTCATCCTCTCAATCAAGGATTCCACATGCAATAATAATCAATTACATTCCATCATCACATCTAACCCTAGATTTCATGCTTATATAATCATCTACAAAATTAGGGCACCCGAACTATGCATTTACAACCTTTAGATCAACTTTATAAAAAAGTTAGATCTAATTCCCATGAGTTAAATATAAACTTTTAGGCACAGTAACCAACCATCACGCTTACCCCGATCGATGGTGGTTCATTTGTTGACCGATGGCGCTTATGTTGATTGAAGATGGTTAATATGCTTGACCGATGGCGGTTAATATGATGATCGATGCGGTTACTATGTAAACCAACCACATGTAATGCATGCTTATTGTGAAGCAATCCAACTCCACAACCTAACATCTAAAACAATTTTGTAAATATGGAAATAAGGAAGAAAATAAATTTAACATTTAGTGGATTGAGGTTGTCTATAACAAGAAAAATAAAAATGTATTTAGAACATAAAGAACATGGCAAACATTTGCCATATATCTAGACATATAAATATTTGACACAACACTACAAATATCCTCTTGGATCTGGGTGCAAATGTAAATATAATGTTTAAATCAACTTGGGAAAAACTTGACAGACCTCATTGAGATGCCATAAGAAACCACATTGATCTATCAGATGGGTCAAAGAAATCCCTTGTAGGTATACTACATAATGTGGAAGTTAATTTTATGGGGATTAAGAAAATAGTGAACTTCGAAGTGGTAGAAAATGTAGCAAAGAAACCTACATACAATGTCATCTTGGCTTTAGAATGGTTTGTTGATTATAATGACACCTTAAACTCAGAAGAGGAAGAAGTTACAATAGAATCGATGTTATTCATGTCCACATCCCTTTGCAAACACAAATGAGTTCTGCATGGTCAGAAGAAGTATGACATGATACAAAAGATGAAGATTTTGATGATGTACAAAGGATATAAACCCTGAACCGGTTAACCAACCTAGATAAATAATTAGAACCTAATTTTGATGGAGAAATTTTGGTTAAAATTGAATCCATAAATGAAATCTCATATAATATAGTCGAATCTTGGGTACATGGATTTCTTGAATCCAAAGTAAGAAAACTACATTACACACAAAGACTAACATCTTGGATAATTACTTTATAAGATGATTACTATAAATCTGCAGATGATACATAAGACATTTTTTGGCCTACACAAGAAAAATTCCAAGAATAAGAAGGGTATTACTTCACTACGAAGAAATCAAACATGAGGAAAATGATGAAATAGAGACACAATCAAAGAAACCAATAAAATGGGTTTATATACTAAGCCGTGAAACTTCCTATCACACCTTACCAAAATATTCAAGGATTTGGAGATCTGGAAGGATATTTAGAACAAATGGTAAGGGTATTCCAAATGAAACAACTCTTATGGAAGCACTAGAGGACACATTAACAATCAACACCATACAATGGTGTGCAACTCATAAAGCTAATATATCCCATTGGAAGTCACTAGTAACATTATTGAAAATAAGATACCTAGAGAGTGAAGGATACTACGCGGCCATACCTGAATATATAGGAGGAGACCCATAAAGAAATATTTAGGTATGTGAACAACATTGGTATATATGTGGAGAAAATTCCCTCATCGTCTAGAATAAAATTTTTGTGTGGACACTAGGACCTTTACCTAGGACATGGTATATGCATTAAGAAACTAGAAAAGAAACAAAAGACTGGAATCAAGTGGTAAAATATTTTTTCCACACTTTTAACTTCTAGGATGCAAACCTAAATACACTTGAGCACTTCAATAGATAAGAACATTCTTATTATTAACCATTGAAGATACCACAGATCAATTTTAGGACAAAAATTAGTCCAAGAAGGTGAACACGAGCTTTAGAAAGAACAACCAACCAAGATCAAGGATATGCCATTATGCTTTACATTAGTAAAACAAGAAAAAGAGGATAAACCTACAAACTTAAAATACAAAAAAATGGAAGGAGAAAGAAAAGTAGTAGAGAAAAAAATAGAAGAAGAAAAATATTTTTACCAACCACAAAAACTAAGGGATGAAACCATTGGGATTAATGGAGAAGAGAAAATTGAAAAATAGGAGATTATTGGTCCGAAGAAGAAGTAGCCAAAGTAGTAGAATTACTTCAACAATTCTAAGATATATTTCTTGAAGGTTTTAAAGAGTTACATGGAATAGAAGAAGAGGCAGCATAATGAAAATTCGGATTAAAAAAGGAGTTAAAACCCTTAATAAAAGACCATACAAATTAAATCCCAACTTAAAAGTGAAGGTTAAGACTTGAATAGATAAGATGTCAAACAAAGGAATAACCAAACTTGTTGATGATGCTAAGTGGATAATGCCCAGGTAGTACAAAATAAGAAAACGAGTGAAATAAGAATTTGTGTGGATTACAGAGAATTTAATAAGGTATGTGTACATGACCCATTCCCCACACCATTTATAGAAGAAGTCCTAGAAAATATGGTAGGGAGAGAAGTTTATTCATTCACTAATGGATCATTTGGCTACCATCAAGTCCAAATTACACTTGAAGATCAACCAAAAACAAAATTTGCTACAAAATAGGGTTCATTTATGTACACAATAATACCATTTGGCCTAAAGAATGCACCCGTCGTCTTCATTAGAATTATGATCAATCATTCAAATAATTTATTGATGACCTCCTACAAGTTTACTTTGATAACTGGATAGTATATGAACTATTGAAAAATCACATACAAGTCCTAAGATTTATGTTCCAAAGATGTCGCACTACAAATATCATTAAATTTGAAGAAATGTATTTTCTTGACACCATTTGGCACATTATTGGGCCACATAATTTGCAAAGAAGGACTATTGATAGACCTAGTCAAAACATAAATAATTGTAACACTTCCACCACCAAAAACAAAAATATATTTGAACAATTCTAGGATACACATGATATCATAGAAAATTCATAAGGAATTACACAAATATTAGTGCACCATTAGAAGAAATTCTAAAGAAAAGAACAAACAAACAAATAGAATGGTCTAAAGCATGTGTAGATGATTTTGAAATACTCAAAGATAAAATTCTACATGCACCTATTTTGATCTTCCCAGATTGGAAAGTCCCATTTCATGTTCATGTAGATGCATTAGGCATTTCCATAGGAGCAGTATTAGCACAACCAAGGGAAAAAATGGATCACCCCATAGCATTTGCAAGCCACAAGTTGGAAAAAGATGAAAATAATTATTCTACAACAGAGAGAGAAGCCCTAAGTATGGTGTATGCACTAAAAAATTTAGACATTACCTACTAACAACACCATTTATATTCTACACAAACCATGAGCCTCTCAAATACCTGCCGAATATGCTAGTAATACAAAGGAGAATATGTCCATGCTTAATGTTGTTTCAAGAATTTGATTTTACCATATCACTCAAACCAGAAAGTTAAATAATGGGCCAGACTATCTTTTTAGAATTGAAATAGGAGAATATGTAGGACTAATCGATGATGAATTTCCAGAGCACATATTTTTAGAATTAAGGCTATTCGTAAGAATTAGATGATATAACACAATTGTTAAAAATTGGAGAGTTCCTCGTGGAAAACACAAAACAACATAAATGAAATCTACTAAGTCATTCATTTCCATTTACCCCGATTCAAGGCTAATTATACAAAAAGGGATAAGATGAAGTCCTTATAAGGGTGGTGCTAGAACATGAAAGAAAGAAAATTTTAAGAGAATCTCATGAAGGGGTGAAATTTATCGGTGGGTAGGAAAACCAAATGTTAGAGATGGAATTCCTTTAAGACTCGGTACTTGTGCTAGCTCTATTTGAGAAATGGGTTATAAACTTCATTAGACCAATAGAACATGCTTTGTGAGACATTCACAAGCTAGATTTATCATCATATGAATAGACTACCTAATAAGATGGGTGTAAGCTACACCTACAAAAGAATAGACTACAAGAATAAAGACTTTTTAGTCTATGAAAATATCACCACTAGATTTGGATGTCTATCAAGTATTACCGGTGATCAAAGAAAACACTTTGTCAATGCCACAATCAAAGAGATTCTAGAACATTTTATGATAAACCATATTATAAATACACCATACCATCCTCAACCAAGAGAAAGTACTAACGAAAATTTGTTCATTAAAAAAGTAGATTAGGACTTAAAAATAGCGAAAGAACATTATGGGCATACCGCACAACATACAAAAGGTTAACAAAGTACTCCACATTCCAATTAGTGTATGGAATAGAATCATGGTACCCATGGAGTTCATACTCCCAAGTCTTAGGGTGGTCATAGCCTTCAATGAATGAAGATCCCTTAGTACATGAAAGGCTAATTGAATTAGAAAATTTAGATGAGAAAATATTCATAGCTTCATATAACCAAACACAAGAAAAACGTAGGTAGAAAGCATGACATGATAGACATATCAAGCAAAAAGAGTTTGATATAGGAGATCAAGTCCTATTATATGAAATAAAATTAAAAATACCCTGAAGTTAAAAATCCACTTGCTAAGCCCATATCTTATCAAAGACATATTATCATCAAGAGCCACAAAACTACAAATATTACAAAATAAAGAATTACTAGGCTATGTAAATGGAGCTAGGATGAAGAAATATAACATTATAAATTAATGGAAAAAATAAATTCATTTTCTCTAAAATTGGAAATTCGGAAGATTGGACGAGGAGGGTGAAAACTTGTATCTCTATACTAAACAACAACAAAGGAAGAGAAGAGAGGATATACCAAGTTAATAAGAAATTAAATAAGGAATGAAGGAAAATAAATAAAGTAAAGAGGACATCAAAATCAAATATATAAACAAAAATAAAAATCCATGGAACAAGGTAAAAAAGAAAGAACCACGAAATAAAGGAGAAAGGAAAATACCCCACAAGAAAGGATATCCATAGAATAAAGGAGAAAATAAAATGCTACATAAGAAAGTTGATCCATAGAATAAAAGAAACATGCCACATAAGAAAGGAAGGGGGAAAATTGCGGAAGGTAGAAGAAAACCACAGAAAGTAGAAGAAAACCCGTAAAAAGAAGATAAAATCTATAGAAGCAAAGAAGAAGAACAAATCCATGAAATAAAGGACAAGATTAAACCACAAAACAAATAACACACTCAAATTTTGCAACCTAAACACAATAACTAAATTTTGTGGCAACATAAAGGTATAAAGGTGTGAGCCAAGGGAGAAATGACTCACAAATGCAAAAATTCTAAAGGAGAAAGAGTGAAGAAAAGAGTAAAAGAGAAAATCAAGCTAGGGCATGTAGAGGAGAAGAAAAGTAGGTAGTATAATGGTGATTCTAACTATTGTATAATAAAAAGACCTTCCAAAGGAAAAATTTCATAAACATTCCATCAAATCAATGCATCAAGATCCAGCCGGAGCCTTATCCCATATTTCAATCAAGGTTGCACATGCTCGAGACATATAAAATTATATACATCGGTGATTGAATAATACAACCACACTCATCCGGAGGTTGATAGACAACTAATCCTCCAATCAAATATGACAATAGAGGCCTTGGAATATAAGAACAATGATAAAGTAATTACGAATCGAAGTTTGGAAGGATGGAGCAAAATTCCATATTTTTCCATGGTGACAATGTAATTAGGGTTCTTCTTAACTGGTTATACAAAAAATGTTATACTTAGAGAAACCATACCAAATCAATGCTATAGTCATAGAGTGAGTCACCGATTGTTGACAACAGACATTTAAAACTAACCAAGAAGGAGACACCAATGAAGGAAATCGCACGATTAATGAATTTTCCCATGAAAAAAAGAGGAGTAAGGATTGGAGAAATAAAAATCATGCTCTTAGGTATGAAACTAAATCCATATGCTTAAAAATTTATCATACCAGGAAATAAGATGGTACTCATGGATTAAGCAAACAAGTTGTCCTAGATATGATTACATCCCAATATGAGTATAACCTGTGTGAGGTAGTAGCCGCAAAATTTCATGAAAACACTAAGAATATCAAGGAGGGAAAACATACCTTTTGTTATGGCTCTATATTATTATGTCTAGCTATGTATTTCACAAACAACCTTTCAACTTAAAGTAGAGCAGGTTCAAGGGAGCCAAGACCTACCAATTACCAAGAAAATATTGAATCATATGAACACCATGACCCATCACATCTTTAATTGGGTGGATAGAGAACATAAGGTGGTTAGGGGCAAACAAAGTAATAATTTCATAACAAATAGTAGCCAAGTATGAGAATGAGGTGGTCTTCTTAGTAGATATTAAATATACTTTTATAAGGCCTTTTACTCCGCGGATGACACATTAAGATCCACTACCATATGAAGCATCTGATGAGCTAGTAACCACAACAATTCAGGCCATTAGAAATCTTCCAGTGGAAAAAACTAAACCATTACCTCCAAATATTGATGATGTAATTACAAAGACATGGGAAGAATTTAAAAAAATATTCAAAGACCATGACCAAAGAGGAACAAGAAAAGTAGGGCCAAAAATTTATAAAAACGAGTTCATAAAGAAAAATATCCTCCACAACCACCAACCAAAAGAAAGAAAATGAAGGCAATAAGAAAAATAATGAAGGGCCAGAAACCAGTGAAGATATATAAGAGTCAAGGCCATGGAAATTTCAGACTTAGATGAAGAGGGATATCCATATACTCCTCTCACTCCTCTAGAACAATCACATGATGAAGAAAAATCAAGTCCACAATTTACAACATAAATTGAATCACGGGAGGAATCATGCCTCATAAAGACTGTATATAAATTCTACAAAACTTGTTTAAGCCCCGATAGAGTTTCACAAGTGGCTCAACAATATGATATTGGTATAACCACATAACAAGTGGAAATAACAAAAGCATTCATCCATTATTTGAAAATATTTTCCTTGGTAATATAAGAAATGTTACATTTACTCCCACATGGATTGTTAAAATAAATAGAGAAACAAATATTCATAGAGGAAAAAATGATCCTATAAAATTTGAGAAAGAACTTGAATAACTTAAAGAAAGAAAAAGAATACAAGTAAGGACAAAAGTCGCATTAAAGAACTAGAAGAGTTGATGCACTAACAAAAAGGAGAATAAACAAACACAAAAAGAGAGAGCAATAAGGGAGAAAAAATGAGAAAAATAAACAAAATATGAGGAGGTTGAGGAAGAAATAAGGAAGAGAGAAAAAGAGAAAAGGGAAAAATAAGAAGAAGAAAGAAGGAAGAAAGAGGGAGATAAGAGAAACAAGAGGAAGAAGAATAAAAAAGGAGGAGGTTAAGAAGGAAGAAGAAAAGAGGAAGGAAGAAGAGAAGCGAGAATAAGGAAGAAGAGAAGAAGAGGAAAGAAGAATAATAAAAGAAGAATGAGAATGATAAGAACAAAAAGAAAGAAGAAAATAGGTAGGAGGAAGAAAAGAAAAAGAAGGAAGAAGTAGAGAAGAGGAAAGAAGCGAGAAAAGAAAAAAATGAGGATGATAAAAGAAAAGAACAAGAAAAGAGAACAAAGGAGGAAAGACAAAAGAAAAAGGATGAGAAAAAGAAAAGAAAAGAAGAATAAGATAAGAAATAAGAAGAAGAAAAGATAAAAAAAAAACAATAAGAAGCAAAACATAAGCAAAAAGAGATGGAGGCAAGCGAAAAAGATTTAGAAATACACACATAACATAAAATCAATGCTACAGGGAACACTTGAAGCTCCTTGTAGATTAACCCCAACTCGGTCTAGGGGATTCATTGACACTGATTAAGAAAACACTCCAACAAAGGAAACAAACACAAACTTTGCAATTGCAATAGGGTGTAGTAGAACAAACACCGGTACACTTACATAAGCTCTCCTAATACAAAAATCTACATGCAATTAGTTATTAGATCAAATTGCAAAGCAATATTGGATGCAAAGGTGTATTGACCTAGAGGAAGCAATGAACATGATGATGACATTAATACAAATGGTTAAACCTCAAATAACAATAGACTCTAGCCTCTCAAGTAGAAACAACATTCAAACAAGTAGTGAAGTCAATTCTAATAGACAATGTAATCTTAGAGAAGAGCGTAAAGAAGAAGATCAAGGATGAGGCAATTCAAGAATATAAGGTAAAACTACTACAACCTCAAACAATAGAAAATCAATGACAATGGAAAGAAATGAAGACACTTCTTACAAAACTTGAAACAAATGTTGTAAATGTGGCAACATACTACGCATATGCCATGGGTTGGCAAGGCATAACACAAATAGATAAAGCTGAATTAGATAAATTAGAACATCGGATCAACAAGGAGTCAACTGAATATAATATTACTATATATGATGATGACAACCGAAGGAGGAAGCTAGAAAAACTAACCGAACAATATCACAACAAAAACAACAACAGTTGATAAAATTGTAGACATGTAAGAATACAACATAAAAGTGGACATGATCATGAAAAGGATGTAAAAAGAATTATCAACAATGAAGAAAAGATACAACTAGATTCAGCTCAACCACCACCCATAGATATCCATGTCATCGTCTAGGAGAATACTTAGATGTAGGTATGGACATAAGAAATTAAAGACAACTTAGAATAATGACATACATTTGAGAAGAAGATCACAACTAAATATGCCAAATACATCCCATAAAAAAATACATAAGGAAAAGAACAATTTTTTTAGAAGTCATTGTGTCCCATAAATCCAATCAAAGAGTTGAGCGAGGGAACATTTCTTTATACCAGCGTCTAAGTTCGGTAGGTTTATGCATTGGTTTTCAAAGTAAAGCTATGAAGATAAAGGAATTTAAGAAAATGGACACACTTAAAAAGTTTGAGAAATCAAAAAGGAAAACATGGTTCTTCATCACTTAGTTATATCGAGGACGAGATAACATTTAAAGTTTGGGGATGACATTGATGGGGTTCTTTGTCAAATTTTGATAACAATATGTAGAAGGAAGAAAAGCCGCAGATGAAAGGAAAGCCTCCAATGTTTGAAGTAAGCTACATACCATGAATCATATCTACTTAAGACTATAGAAGCACAAAGACTACATAAAGCCATAGAGGTCTATAAAAAAACGTAACAAAAATAATACTAAAACAAAAGACAAACTTAGTGACATAGTCATGTCTAAAAGAAGTGTCTTTTGACTCATTTGTAGAACATGATATTTATCGTACTTAATTACAAAAGTGTATGTGTGGTGTAAGAATGGATGATAGGAGAATATGGGTGGATGTGTAATTGAGAATGCATGTGTAAGTTTATGAGAGTAGGAAAGTGTGTGAGATGGATGTGAAATGCTGATGTAATATTTATAATCTATAAATAAAGAGTGACAGTTGATGCAATACATAATGATTATCATCTTTAATTACATTCTTTCTATTCATCTTATGAATTTAAATATCATTCCTAGCACATCTGATGTAGGATCATCATCAAGAAGACAATCAAATGCAAAACTTCTTGGTCATGAGGTCAATGCAGTGTATTCAGTCATGAAAAAGAAGATCTTAGGGGCTAAGTTGTTTGAAAGTTCAAACTCTTGTTTTCCCTCCTAAATGTTAATTCAAATTTTAAAAACATGCAAACATGTAAATATGCCAATATGGGCTTGCCAAGGGGTAAAAGGGATAATTTAAGTTATGAAATGGTGAGTTAGGTCATAGGAGGTGATCACGAGTCTTCTTAAGATCTGTATGAGTTGTGAGATGACAAAAATGATGTCAAAATGTATTCATGTGGATGCATAGGCATAGGGAGGTTGAAAATTTAGTTAGGTCTTGATGATATAGGGCATTAAAGGATGTTGGAAATTTTATTGAAATCAGTTATTTATCCCTTTAGGGGAGAGGAGGAAGGGATTTTACTCGAGGACGAGGATGATGGAACCACACAATTTTGTATGTAGCACAGTCTTAAAGCAATCAAACTTTGTTTTTGAGCATAACAAGATTCTTCTTATAAAAGTGTATAGTTTATTTGTTATTCTTATTTCTTAGTAATCTCATGGATTCATTCATTACTTTGGAACTCTGAATGTAAATGTGTGGAATGAGTAATCAGGTTGATAAGAGGCTAATACCCTATTTTAGTTGGTATGAGAAATCTAAAGACTGAATAACCTATGCATGACTAAGATAACTATGGGAAAAGGTGTATTGATGAGTTGAGAGGTGATTTATGTAGAGAAAGGTTTTAAATGATGATTTCATTGAAGGTAGGTATTTTCCTTGTTATTTTCTTTTGTATATTGACAATCTGAGAAACTATTCAAGACTATGAATGAGCATGACTGAGAGTGTTGGTTCTGACTATGAAAGAAAGGTAAGGGTATGTTAGTGACTTATTGATTTGTTCCAATGTTAAAAGATATATGAGTTTTGAATTATTGAAGGTGATCATCCATCATAGGGTTTGTGTTTTTACTAGATAGAAGGAGTGCATTTAAAGAATGTGTGATAATTATGCACCTATAGGTCGGGGGTAGTATAAAAGCCATGGAAGAATGATTTAACGTGTTCATTAAACCATACTGGTAAGTTCATCATGAGGAGGACATGAGAATAGACCTTATTATAAAATTTATGGTCTTGGAACAATTTTTATTAAAAATTACAACCAAATATAGCCCTCGGGCTTATACAAATCTCACCTAGGGTTTAGAGATAAAATCCCCAATTAATTGCAACTCAACCATGGAAAACTATTGAAAATCTCAAGAAACCTCGATAGCGATGCCCATTCATTGAATTTGAAGGAATTAAGGAGTTTTGGTGTGTGGAGTTCTTAGGAAACATGATAGTGTGTTTGTCACAGGTGAAGAGACAAAGAGAAGTGAGTAGTTTTACAAATGAAGTATCATTTACCTTTGGAGACAAGACTTGAAAATTTCCACACTTAATGAACACCTTAATGGGTACTTGGGAAGATGGATATTTTGTTTGGGTCATTCCTAGATGTGAATATATGAACAAAATTTTACTTCCTAAACCTAATTAGGAGCTAGGAAGCCACAAGGAAAGAAGATAGCTAGCAGAGAAGTATAAGGAATAAAGTGATGAAACTTAGGGTGTATTTAGAATTTGATGAGGATTCTATGAAGTAGTGAACTATTTCTATAGGGTTTTCATAGATGTATAGGTGTATGGTGGTAGAAAATTATCTTGTCTTAAGAGCAATATAGACATTCTTGGCAAAATGATCAACAATGGTGTTTTCAGCTATATGAATCCAGTTAGTGATGATACTAATGATTATTTGATATGTTGAATAGGGTACAAGATTTTGGTGGTGTCTAAGAATCATAAAATAGGCTAAGGAACCTACATTGTCTCCTTGAGAAACATAGTTGGTAAGCAATAAGTGATCAAGAAATTGCAAATGAATGGATAGAAGACTACAATGAAGAAATAATGGAAATTATGGACAAAGTGATAGTGAATGAGAATGTTGAGCGGGGTAAGAAGATGTTTTAGATAGAAATGAAGCCATCCTACAAGCATTTTGACATTTTTTCAAACTTTTATCCTTTATAGGGATTATTTTGATCCTTTAGAGCAGAGTAATGATGTAGTGCACCACACCTTTTCATGCATTTAACATGTTAGCAAAATTCAATTTCATCCGGTTTAACTAGTATCCTCTTTAGGTGTCTTAGTTTCAGGTTCAAAAGTAGCTAAAGTTGCAAAATTTGTTCTCTTAAGCAATTTATTAACCCACTAGTAGTATACTCTGCCCCATCATATCATCATCATGTTCATTCATATCTCAAGGTCATCCAATTTCAGTAAGCTCCCTCAATATCACACTTTCTTTATTTATTGGATCTTCTTCATGCCTCTAAGGGATAAAAATGATCTAAATGCTCAAATTTGTCTTCCTTGCACTATAATTCCTTGAATGGATTTTGATACTCCTACACACTACTCCTAACACTCTCCAAGATACCATTCTAATAATGAAATAGCCTATTCATCATTTAAACCGATATTGTACCTTCTTACCTCATCTTATTCTACTCATGCTATGGGTTTCTTATGCTAGCTATTGTCTCCATGTGTATTTATATCTCCTTTCATGATCCTTAGCTATCTTCCTTAGTAGACACTTCAAACTCATTGTTATAAATAATAAGGAAATGCATTCAAACCCCGAGATACAAATTGCTATCACAGTTAGTCAAAACTACCCCTTTTTACTTCTTGACTAGACCATAGCGTAAATTAGGCACTTTGATTTCCAATACTCTTAGCAGTCCTTCCACTTATGTTCCCATCTAAACCACCTCAATCCATTGTTAGATGATCATAAAAGAACTCAAAATTCATCAAAACCATGAACTCCTTTGTTGGTCAAACCGACCTCTCTATGCTCTTAAGACATGGTAGGTTTGGAAAAACCATGGAATGGAGGTTTGAAGACTACTTAAATGGTTTTAATATCTTCCCTAGTTCACCTTTGAATATCTCAACATCATCCAAAAATATCAATCACTAACTCTTCATCCAACTTCTATTAACCCTCTTTTTACAATTTGATCTACAAACCCTTAACTAGGTCTTGGAGACAAGACTGTCATGCATAAAAATCACTTGTGGGTACTTTCAAGATGAATTAAAGGTTGATTCAGACACCCATTTTGGAAATTCAACTTCAGGGAAAAATTAAGGTTTCAAATCAAGAAGAAAAGAGTACTTCTCTTGTAAACTACTCCTCACAACTAGGCTTCATAGACCATGTTAGCACCTTCTTTGGAACCCAAGTTTTACTATAAAATCCTCCAATGAAATAAAAATTTCTTGATAAATATGTTAGAGGATTCTATCCTCATTACTCCTATCAAATCTTAGGTCTTAGTTTTATGTCTAGGAACTTTAAACATACAATTCTTTGTCAAACCCTAACTCTGAAAGCTTAAGGCCCAAGAGGCTTACTTTGACTATAAATTTCAAAAACCTCGGATCAAAGATTCATACTTGGAATATAGGGCTGTTTTGACCTCTTCTCAATGTATGAGCATTTAATGAAGCTTCTTGGTTCATAAAATCTCTAAGACAACATATAATGAGTGATCACATTTTGAAAGAAATCGGGTTTCACTCGGTCCATATACCAAGAAACACAGTTTAAGGTAAAAGTTTTCAATCCACTTGTCCATATATTTCAAGATTCTTTAGGAGGGTATTAATGCATACCATACACCTATCTCAAAAATAATCAACATGATATTTGATCACCTTAGAAAATACAATGTTAGTTTCATGATTTCTACAATTCTTCTCTTACATGCATTGAGTGACACAAGTATTTTAACCTCCAAATATTGGTATTAACAAGGTTTTACATCACTCCTTTCAAGGATAATAATGAAAAATTCATAAACATAATTATAAGCAAGACTTCTATAAGAGCCTTTCAATATTTATCCACTATTAGGCATAATCACAATTTATGTAGACTTTAAGCACATGCACGAGTCTCATACTCATATTGAGATTAGTTCCTGCATAAACACACCTTTAGAAGCCTACTCACAATTTTCCATGAGAGATATTAGAAAAACCAAATACTTTTCCCTTTGTATAGGCACCAAAATCACTAAAAGACATAATAAGCTTACACATAATCACCAAGTATGAGTACTCATAAAACCAAACTGTGAACATTGACCTTCCAATCCAACCTTCAATTAAATTTGTAATAAATATACAAGAAATTACTCAGATGTTTATAAGAAAAGAACCAAAAGTTCATAGAATCAAGACACAAATTCTTGGATACTTGATGAATAAACCATATCATGCATAAAAACAAAGCTTCTTCATCAAAATCACATACTTTTCATACAAAATTCATAGATTTTCACTCTTTCATCCTCTTATCCTCGAGGAATGAGTTCCAAAATTACTCTCCCTTTGCTATATTCAAACTTCTTCCCATGCATGCCCTAACTAACTACCATATAAATACACTTTAAGAATCCTTATGACTGATTTTTCCCCTTACACATTATTTCAAGCATTTTAATGATGCACCATCACACCCAAGGACTCACACATGACAATCATATGACCATGAATTTTTTTTCAACCCTTAACACACTTAGAACAACCTTATAAGTCCCTATACCTCATTACAACATTTGAATTTTCAAATATCCCTTTTTGGAGGAAAAAACCAATAAAGAGCAATTCAAATTTCCTAACACCATTGAATGCTTGCAATGACTCATAAAGACCCCTAAAGATCATAGAAAACTCATACGACACCAAGGAGCTTGAATTTTAAAATTGAATGCTTCTTCAAGGATTCTCCCGCATCAAGTAAGGTGAAATTTGGGTGTTGAAATCTTCTTATGGACAGAGTATATGCATGATTACAATGTGGTGCTACATCAACATCCTTAATGAAAGGGAAAACTTCTTAACCCTCACGCTATTGTTGAGGCTTAAGGTCAACATGGAATGTGCCAAGGAGAATAAAAATAAGTGAAAATACACTGCACATGGTGAAGAGAACTATATATGGAGAATTTTGGTTTATCTGCATCCGTTCATAAATATATGAGTAATTAGAAGTCAATCCTACGTGGATAATAGTCACCTTGATACTTCCCAAGACCCATAAATAAGTGCCACTGCGGATGAACACAAACCTAATTAATTTGCAAATGATGACACAATGTACCAGGCAATTCTAGCTTACACACACCCTTGGTTCTGCCATAATATGAACTATACCATGTATTTTGTCATTGAAACTGAGTAAAAAGCCTATAAATGTCCCTAAGAAACTATACCAACTAAAAATTATTGAATTTTCCCCCAGGATGGAATCATATAGGCGGGCCATAGCATCTGGACGTTATGGTATTTTTATATGGTTTGGCCCCTATATGTTTTTTGACCCAAGTTTGTTTGTGAGCCATTTTTAGACCTATGAACTATATGCTTATGTACATATTATTTTGTTTCCTGATTTGTGAGGGTGAGATATCATCCAATGGTTGCCCCCTTGTTTGGGGTGTGTGAGATGGAACAATGTGAGCATGACCCAAACAAGAGGACATGTAGTTGATGTACATGCTTGTTGTATGATTTTTGCAAGGGAAATAAGGGGGTGCACATGGTGTATACCATGGTGCATACATAGTAATATAATAGAAAACTAACAAAGTGTTAGTAACAAGTGATAGAGAAACATCACAGTAAATGTAAGAAAATACATGCAAGGGAACACAAATATAACAATATGGTAAACAAGATGCTGCAAACATGTGGCACCACTCAAAATGTTATAAGACAATCAAAGCACTCAAGGCCAACAGAAACAAATAAGTTACACAGGAATTTACTACAAACAAGTGAACGCACAAAATACATAGATAAAATAAGAAACAAGCCATATGATGAAAAAGATCCTAGTTTGGAAGTAATCTGCAAAAGAAATACTACACATGAAGCACCCATTAATATGTTAGAGTAATAAATAATATGACATGATGTATGTACTTTGAGTGAATGAGGTAAGATAAAGTAAAGTAGAAAAGATTGGAATAATAACACATGCATGTGAGAAAGTGTAAAGTGGATGCCCCTAGTTGCTACAAAAGAACTAGTAAAGAACAATGTCAATCATCCTACACCATGTAATAATCTATGTATATCTTGCATTTAACCCAATGTACCATGTGAACACACATGTGTATAGAAAAAGGATATAACACACTATGTATCAAGCTAACATGATAAGTAATGTGTAACATGAATAATATAAGCATGTAATAGAAACAACCAAGTAAGAGTGATGTAAATATTTTTGGATGTTTGTATATATTTGAATGTTTTGGAATTTTAGCATATTTGATTTTTTTGTATTTTTAAGCACCTTGAGGGCATATATGAAAACCTATTCTCTAAAGAGAAGGACTGGTGATCTAAGAATTCCCCAGGTTACCCCCTAGTGTGTATGTGCAAAGTGAGGTTCGGTGCGTAGCCACTCCCTCAATAGTCAAGTTTAACCTATATATCGAGTTTTTCATTGGGAAATGAGGGGAAGAAAATGCCCCTATTGTGAGAGTAGTGGATGGTCTATCCAATGATTACATTAAGTGAAGGCCCACTATCTACCATTATGAATGAAGGAAACATATGATCACAAATTCATAGACTAGTTTCATGTAAGACCAAGTACATGACTGTATGTGTAGGAAAATTGTGTCTTAAGGAGTTGTGTCATGTAGAAGGTGAAATAGACCTATGAGGAGACCTAGATGTGTGGTGTGTACCATGAACCTTGTGTGATGACCTAGTCCTATGTGATGGACAATGAGACCTAGAGATACATTAAGAGTGAATGATGGGGATTGAAGGTCGACGAGACTTATGTGGGCTAGTAGTCGGTAGTGAAAGTATGAAATTAACACTAGGTGTTGGCATGTGGTCCTATAGGTGTTGTCATTGATAAAAACCACATTAATGAAAAAGTGGATGATGGAGTATGGTCATATGATGTTGTGGATGGTGTTGACATACTTGGTTCAAAGGTGTTCATGATGATATAGGAAGATTCAATGAGGATTGTTTGCTCTTGCAAGCCCATTCAGGTGCCTAGGTGATGCTGCATGATGGTATGAGATTATTGGATGCTTGAGAAGCATGTTGACATGATGGATAATAGGTTTGGAGAGTTCTTAGGCACTCACATCAGTTGCATGGTGCAGATACATGTGATTGGCCATGTTTCAGGTGCTCATTTGGAACAAGTATGGATGCTAAGAGGTATGAGGATGATATTTGGAGCTATATGAGATCATGGATGTATACATATAGTTGTATCATGATGTATCAGGTATGTTAGGACCATTTTGATTGTTTCTATGATGTGTTTTGAGGTTGTTTCATTTAACTCTAGCATTTACAGTGCAAAACCTTAAGAACTAGCTATGTAAGTCTCAATGACAGGGAATATTGAGAGATATTTGTGACATAATGATGATTTGAGATATTATTAAGGAGTTTAATTATGTTTTGGAAAACATTTCAGGTTTCCATGATGAGTATTTTGCATGATACATCAATTTTGGTGAAACAAGGTACTTGGTAGTGTGTTTTCTAGCTCGATTTGGACCTTCTGATGCTCACCCTAAATTATGTGATTTGTATGGGACCATGTGGATTTCAATGATGTTTATATATTTATTTTAAAAGGTTTTAAAAAATAATGAGGTATTTTGATTATACGTTTTTTATGAACAATCGTTAAGAAGATAAAGTGGTTTTAAACCCTAGTAAAACCCTAGTTAAGAGTAGTTTGCAAAAAGTGTGTATACTAGACCAGTTTTGATTGGTTCATAAAAAGTGATGATTGTATGTTGTATATTAATCTTTCAAGTTTCCATAAATTTATGATAGAGCATGTGGTGATATGTGGACCCCATCTGAAAAGTCCTATTTCTGGAGAACTTTAGTTTGAGGAAAAAGTTTCCAAATGAGGTATGAACTAAATTATTTTTGTATGATGTATGTGAGTTTTCCTTGATGTCCAATTTTTTTAGGACATTTGATGCAATTTAATTGTCAAATGAACTCCATTTAGGTTGACTGGTCAAAGGCTGATTTTGCGGTCATAAAAGTAGTCTTCAATCATATGGGCATAACTTGAGCTACAAGAAGGAGTTCGGAGCTTAATCAAGTTTTTTTGGAAAGAGGATTAAAATATATTTATAGTGATATTATGTTTGTCTCATGATGATGATATTTGATATGGCTTATAGGTCAGTATTTGGATAAGAATATTTTTTCCAATGTAGGACATGATATGATCTACTTGGAAGTTTTGAGTTGTTTGAAGAATAAGATGGATTAGGTGATTCTTTCTATCACATGTAATGTGAATAGGGATTAATTTTTCATCCAATGAATCAATTTAGAGGTCTTGATTTTTCTAGAAATGTTTTTATCAGTTGATCTTTGAAAACATATTTTTGGGCAGTTTGTTTTGGTGAAGACAAAAGTGATTGTGGTTTGAGCAGGTGAGTGTTTCAAGACTTATAACTTGCTTATAAGTGTTCTAAAGGTTCTATAATTTCCATAAAGTTGTTACATGGCATGGTTTGGTTGTTTTAAGTGATTTTGTGGCATAATGAAGTTTCTAGGGTCTTGAAGGGTGTAGGAAACAACAATTTTGAGATGAACAAAGAGTATTGGGCCCATTAAATGAAATAATTTGATTGGTTGAGATAAATTGAGACCATGTATGGATGTTAAATGTTATTTTAATAATGTATGGTGATTTTTGGGTCATGAATAAGCATGGTTTTGGAATGAGGGGATTTTTGTCATTCCAATGCAAGGATTTTGGTGCATGGATGAAGTGTTTTTGCTAGGCCAACCTATATGGGTAAATTGTGAATGTTCTAGTGATTATTATGGGATTTTTTTAGGTTGGTGTGGTTATGCAAATTGAGGAAACTGACCTCTTTTGAATTTGAATCAAGGAGAGGTTATAAAGATGATGTTTTGGGTATAATGGTGCTAATATTTTGGAACCCCTTTTATCTTATTTTGAAGAACCATTTGATAAAATAAAAACCCTTGGGCCTATCCCAAAACCCCTAGAATTTAATTCCAGGTTAGTATCTAGTTGATTTTTCATGAGGAGGATTTGAGAAAAGAAAATATGGAGAAGTTTCTTTGATAATGAGTTAAAGAAGGAGGGAAGATTTGGATCCTTATGTTTAGATGCTACCTTCATATCATATTGATGTTATTTTCAGGTTTTAGAAGTATCTTCAGATCTGATATTGAGTTGTAATCATTTGGAAATAAGTATATCTTCTTGGGTACTCATGAGACAAGATTGTTTATCTTGATACATCTTCATTACATCTTGATTGCTAGTGTTGAAGACATCAATTCCTTGTAATCTGATTTGAGTATCAATAAAGTGTGATAATATGATTTGAACATCAATAAAATGGTTTATGTGTTTATCTTTTGATCCTTGCATTGAGTTTATTTCATTGTGAAGAATATATGTTTTGATATGTGTGCTCCATGAGATTGTGTGTTTAGGGTTTTGAAGTATAAGTGAGAAAGTTTTATTGGGGACTGATTCACCCCCCTCTCATTACTTGTCACCTTATCACCTAATAATTTATATCGAATCGTTCCCTTATAAAGTAGCCTAACAAGATAGAGGGAGATATTTGGTGACAAGATGTCATTGGAGACAATTCATATTAATACCTACATGATAAGGAATATGGTAGGTGATTAGGGTGACAAGATGTACAATATGTCTACATCTCATGAGGAAATACTCAATGTTTTAAAAACTCAACTTGAGGAGGCCCAAGATGAGCTAAAGATCAAGAGGGAAGAATGTATCAAACATGAGGTTGAGAAAGAGGAAATTGTCAAAGTTTTAAAGACTCAACTTGAGGAAGCTCAAGCCGAGTTGAAGATTATGAGGGTAGAATGTATCAAACATGAGGGTGAGAAAGAGGAACAAAGAAAGAGTAAAGTAACATGACAAGAAAGGTATTATATTTTCAAGAGAGTTCAGAAAATCTGAGTAAGATGTTAGAAAAACAAAAGGTTTATGGTGATAGAATAGGCCTAGGCTTCAATGAGGGTTCATCCAAATCAGAGAAGAATGAAGAAGAATCAAGTCAAGGATCTAATGAAAGAAGGAAGCCAATCAAGGGAGAGAGTTCAAGGCTTCCATCTCATGGAAGATCATCTATCAAACAACCAAATGCATATAGATATGGTGATTTTCATGGTAATTTCTATAAGTGTGGTGTTTATGGACATAGATCTAGCATGTGTAGTCCTAAGGTTGAAAATAAGGATGATTACAAAGGAAATGTTCAGAACATCATTGTGAAGGAAAGAAGGAAGAGGAATGTCAAGGAAAGAAAGAGAAAAAGATAGGTCAAAGATATGGAGTTGAATGTTATCTTTGTCATGAGAAAGGACATCTTGTAAAGTATTGCAAAAATGAACCATCAAACACTAAAAGGTATGTAAGAAAGTTCAATGGTTATTGTTTTTCTTGCAATGGTTATGGACATAGGGATTTTGAGTGTAAAATAAGACAAGTGGAATGTTTTAGGTGCCACAAGGTAGGGAACATTACAAGGTTTTGTGATGCAGGACAATTGAAGAAAGAGACTCAAAGATCCAAGCCACAAGCTCAGGTGTACAAAAAGAAGGATGAGGCTAGTCAAAGTACTCAAGAGGATTCCAAGAGTGTGATTGATCAAAAGGAGGAGTCTACTATGAAAAATGTAGAATAAAAAAAGAATGGATCAGTCAAGGAGTAAGAAGAGGGCTTGAGACCTTCTTAGGTCTCTCATCTAGCCTCGAATGATGAGATATGCCTCTACTAGGATTCTTAGAGGTGTATTGGTTCTAATGAAGCTTTGGAGTGAGGGGGATATGTCTAAGTCAAAGTGTGTGTGTCTCTCCATGTTTTCAAGGTATGAGTTCCTAAGTCTCTTTGCAAGTTTTTTGTGGATCTAAGTAATTGATCTTGTTGTATGAGTCAAGTTTCTAAGTCTTGGTGTCTTCATGGGTGCATGACTGTGTTTACAAATCAGTATTTTCATTACCAAGGTGTATTCTTAGTATGAGATGACTCAGTGTGTTCAAGAGTCATATTGATGTCACATTTGGGGTTTGTTGTGTCATAAAATTCATGAAAAGAGTATTTTTGAGTGAGTAGGTTTGTGTGTGTATAACACAATTATTAAGTGTCTATGTTCTGTGATGTCTAAAAGAAATTCCTCTCTGAGTCAAATAATGTGTCAAAGAGTGTTAGAAATTGTATGATTCTAGTTAGGTTCTCTTGGGTAGCTTCTTGTATCATGACATCCATGTCAAGAGTCCTAATATTGTCAGGATATGTGTTAAAGGAGTGGTTGACTTAAATAGAGGTCTGTGGTGTACAATAGTGTCAAATCTCATTCAAAAGGTATATGATGTGTTTTTCATGAGCTTCAAGAACAAGGGAATGTGTTAATATATCTATGTCATGATATATGTTCAATTGTGTACGGTGTGTTTGAAGCTTGAAATGGTCTTAAAAGAGTAAATCATGGTGTGTGAGGTCTCTCAAGGTTGGTATTGTCATTCATTAACTTGTCATGGTCTCACAAGTGTTGTTTAAGTACTAATTCTCCATGTATGAGTATCTATCATAATGTTAGTACTATAATGACTTTAAAAGGATATTTTGAAGATGGTAAAAATCAAAACATGGTGACTTTATCAAATCATAACCTCTATGCGGTCTGTGACACTGTTGTTGTCAAGACTGATGTGTTCAAGTGAAAATTAAGGAGATTCCAGGTATGAAAATATTGTTGTAGCTCCCAAATAAATCTCACAAGGTGCTAACAAATTTTATAAGGTTAATCTCAGTGTGTATAATCAAACTTTTGAGGTCTTAAGAGAAAAATTGAGCATTTTAGCTACTTCTCTTCCTAGACCGATCTTACACATTTCACAAGTAAGTGGTATGAATGGAAAGTGATTTTTAAAGTTCGTAATAATGAAGTTTAGGGCTGAATTTTGAGAAAATCATCTTGATATGATTTTCTATAGGATTTAAGTGGTTTTAGGCTCAAAGAATGACTACATTCATGGGAATTTGTGTAGAGAGTTTAGGATTGACAATTTAAGTGACAAAGAGGCCTTATTTGAGATTTGTATCTTGTTGTTCAAAAGTTTTTCTTTGATATGAGATCTCAAGGTGATTAGAGAAGATAATATAGCCTGTAGGTGTTTAAATCAGGCATGGTATCTTTATGAAGTTATGTACATAAAAATTTAAATGCAATTTAAACAAAATATGGGCTAGTATACTTCATGAAGTGAATTTGGTGGAGTAAAGAAAATATAATGACCCTCTTATTGGTTCTCGAATTATCTTGACATAGAAAGTCTCATTTGCATGTATAATTTGTATGGAATGATCTATATGAAGTACACTTGATGATTCATATCAGAAGTAATAAAATTTGGTATGGTTCTCACTCATGTTTTTGAGCAAAAATTGGCTTCATACAGTTTAATTTTACCTAGGGGTAGAACATGGTGTATCTTCACGTATGGATATTGATATACATCTTTATTATTATATCTAAGTATCAATATATGGTTATGAAGTGGTGGATGTGCCCTTGAAGTCTTAATGCACCTTTGTA
The DNA here is from genome assembly GCA_018340775.1 of Taxus wallichiana var. yunnanensis. Lineage (NCBI taxonomy): Eukaryota > Viridiplantae > Streptophyta > Pinopsida > Cupressales > Taxaceae > Taxus > Taxus wallichiana. The sequence continues at coordinate 133,674,446 of CM031243.1, forward strand.
AAAATATGATCTTGGAGTGCAGGATGTGAGCATATGGTATAACTATGAAAAGAGGTAATGCGTAATGTAGGTCAATATTGCTCACTAAATGATGCTACAAAGGTGAAGATGGATTTTACTATAGGATTATTTATTGTGTACTCAAGATGGTCAATGATTGTGCCTCATAAAGTCTATAATCATGAAAAGATAGGTATAAATCTATTATCTCATTCCTACTATTTAAGAGTCTTTGAGAGTTTGGAATGAGACTACTCAAATTCTTTAATCAAGGTTACAATCATGAAGATTGTGTTCAAGCTTGTATCAGTGGCATATGTATGAATAGTGATGGGATTCATGAGGAAATATCAAGAACTAGAAAAATGAAGGTTTAATACTATGGTTTAAGGGACTACACAACTTTATCAAATGGTGTCTTCTAAGATTACATAGATGAGTTGCTTCACATGATATGTCAATGAGTTCAAAATGATGAGATACTGATAAGTGCAATGATGGTCTTTTTCTTATAAATCATCACCGCAAGGAAGAGTGTTGTCTTGAAGGTTGTGTTTCACATGAAAAGGGTGTTAAAAAAGTGCTACATGGATAACTCCCACTATGTAGAAGGCTTGAGAAGAAAAAGTATAATGCCACAAATTGTGCAAAATAGCATGCTACAAGAATATGATAGGAAGACTAGGAAGAGTTTGATATTGTAGGAATGATTTGATATGAATAGGCTTCAAGGAAACATTTCATCCATATGACTAGGTGTCATGTTCTAAAGGGATGAAGTAAGAATTATATATGATATAATGTATGAGGACTAAAATTACGGACATGATTTAGAGGTAAATTACACACCTCTATAGGTATGGAAAGTAGAGTAATGACATATTTTATGTATCATAGACTTAAGGGATTGGTCATTTTATGATTATGGTATCTTGAACATTGAAACTATGTTGAAAATGATCACATAAATGACTTATGAGTCTTAGTGTCTTATTGAGTATATTTTATGCAAAAGTCAAGTTCTGTCAGTAGGTATGGTGAGGAAGAGTATGTGACTCATACATGCAAAAGGTATTATGTAGAAGAGTATTTTGGTTGTTTATCTACTTTAATGAAAAGTAATATACAAGTTGACTCAAAATCATATAGCTCAAGCTTATAAGTCTTTGTTTAATAGCTTGGATTGTAGACTGAGATTCTTCATATCTAAGATGAAGAAATGAATACTTCTTGGTGAAGGAAAAGTATGCATATATTATTATGCATACTTGTGTGTTGACTCTACTATTGAAGTGGTAAAGGGATCTTGGTACAGACATTATGTTATTGGTAATGTGAAGACATCAAGATTTATAATCTACTCAACCCTTAATAAGGTGGCTTGATATGTTGTCTTAGAATCAATGTATACACTAATCTCAGATTTTTCTTAGTCAATTATGACTTTGTTAAAACACTAAGAAATGATTTAGGATCATCGAGAAAAATTTTCTCAAGGTGATTTCATGCCAAGAATCCAAGGAAATTTACTTAAAATTGAGCTTGATTACTTGATACAATGGTCTTGAGTCTAGGGGAGTGTTTTTTTTCAAGGCAAGGTATGAATGACATGTTATAGTGTGAAAAAGTTGATTGAAAATGCACTGAGAAGATTGTTTAGGGATCTTAGTCTTAAGTATGGTAGGAAAAGCAAGAAATTTGATTGTAAACCTAGTCTTTTACATAGACAAGATGTTGAATGCTCAAGAATGAAGGTATGATGGATTGGTATGATATTTCATGACATTGTTGGCATGTTCTTAGTATGGTTAGCTTAGATGATGGTCTACTACAGTTGATTCATGAAGCCTAAAACATGGTTGAAGAGAAAATAACTTGTTTTACATGCCTAAAAGGTTGAAAATATGGATTCTTGGCTCTAAACAAAGTATGTTGATGCTTCTTTTATATTTATTGAGGTTTTTAGATGGTGTAAATGCTTATCCTAGGGGAGCATGGTGGTTGCATGCTTGAAATGAAGGTAAAAATAGGTTTGAGTGCAAATTTCAAGGTTCTTATGCTTGAATGAGATCTTTTGTTGATGTTCCTAACCAAAGAATGATGTTATGAGGATGAGGAGGGTAAATAACATATTGCTACAGTTATGCCTTTTTCATTAATGTCAAAATGGGGAGAAGTTCAGGTAGTTTTCCATCAATGAAAAAGGGGGATATTATTAAAATGTGGTCCTATAGGTATTATAATTGATGAAAAACCATATTAATGAAAAAGTGGATGATGGAATATAGTCATATGATGTCGTGGATGGTGTTGAAATACTGATTTAGAGTGTTCATGATAATATAGGAGATTCAAAGTGAGGATTACTTGCTCTTGCAAGCCCATTCAGTGCCTAGGTGATGTTGCATGATGGTATGAGCTTCTTGGATGCTTGAGAAACATTTTTCATGAAATTTTTGGGTTTAGAGTTTTTGGGCACTCACATTAGTTGCATGGTGTAGATATAGGTGATTGGCCATGTTTCAGTGCTCATTTAGAGAAGGTATGGATGCTAGGAGGTATGAGGATGAGATTTGGAGATATATGAGCTCATGGATGAATAAATTCCATTGTATCATGATGTATCAGGTATGTTAGGACCATTTGGAGTGTTTCTATGATGTTTTTTGAGGTTATTTTAGTTAACTCTAGCCTTTACAGTGTAAAACCTTAAGAGCTAGCTATGCAAGTCTTAGTGGATGGAAATATTGAGAGATATTTGTGACATTATGATGATTGGATATGTTAGTAGGGTGTGTCATGATGCTTGTGGGAAAAATTTTAGGTTTCCATGATGAGTATTTTGCATGATACATCAATTTTGGTGAAACATGGTACTTGGTAGTGTGTTTTCTAGCTCGATTTGGACCTTCTGATGCTCACCCTGAATTATGTGCTTTACATGGGACCTTGTGGATTTCAGGGATGTTTCTATATTGAGTTTATAAGGTTTCAAAAAAATTAGGTAGTTTTATTTTTTAGTTTTTATGAACGATCATTAAGAAGATAAAGTGGTTTGAAACCCTAATAAAACCCTAGTCAAGAGTAGTTTATAGAAAAGTATAGTGATACCAACTATTTTTGATTGTTTCATAAAAATAAATGATTTTATGTTGTAGAGTAATCTTCCAGGTTTCTAGAAATGTATGACATAACATGTGGTGATATGTGGCCCCACCTAAAAGGCATGTTTATGGAGAACTTTAGTTTGAGGAAAAAGTTTCCAAATGAGGTATGAACTAAATTGTTTTTGTATGATTTATGTGAGTTTTATTGATGTAAAAAGAGGTTTCAAGACATGTTGATGTAATTTCATGGTCAAATGAGCTCCATTTAGGTTGACTAGTGAAAGGGCTTTTTGAGGTCATAAAATGCGAGTCTTTAGCCAAATGGGCATAACTTGAGATACAAGAGGATTTTGAGGTGATTAAAGTTGTGTTAGAAAGAGGATTAAGAAGTATTTATAGTTATTTGAGATTTGTCTCATGATGATGAGATTTGATGTGGTTTCTAGGTCAATATTTTGACAAGAAGCTTTTTTCCAATGCAGGACAAGATATGATCTGTTGGAAGTTTTGAGTTGTTTGAAGCATAATATGGATTAGGTGATGATTTCTATCACCTGGAATGTGAAGAGGGATAGAATTATAATCTAATGAATCCATTTATAGGACTTTATTGTTTCTAGAAATGTTTTTTTCAGCTAATCCTTAAAAAATATTTTTGGGCGATTTATTTTGGTGAAGACAAAAGTGATTGTGGTTTGAGAAGGTGAGTGTTTAAAGACTTATAACTTGATTAGAAGTGTTATAAAGGTTAGATAATTTCCATAAATTTTTTACATGGCATATTTTGGTTATTTTGAAGTGATTTGGTGGCATAATGAAGTTTCTAGGGTCTTAAAGGGTGTAGGAAACAACAATTTTGAGATGAACAAAGAGTATTGGGCCCATTAAACGAAATAATTTGATTGGTTGAGATAAATTGAAACCATGTATGGATGTTAAATGTTATTTTAATCATGTATGGTTATTTTTGGGTCATGAATAATAATGGTTTTGGAATGAGGGTATTTTTGTCATTCTAATGCAATGGTTTTTGGGATTTTGGTGCATGGATGAAGTGTTTTTGCTAGGAAGACCTATATGGGTCGATTGTGAATGTTATATTGATTATTATGGGATGTTTTTAGGCTGGTGTGGTCATGAAAATGGAGGGAAACTGACCTCTTTTGAATTTGAATCAAGAAGAGGCTATAAAGATGATGTTTTGGGTACAATGGTGCTAATCTTTTGGAACCCCTTTTATCTTATTTTGAAGAAACATTTTCTAAAAATAAAAACCCCTTGGGCCTAGCCCAAAACCCATGGAATTTCATTATAGGTCAGTAGATGGTTGAGTTTTCATGAGGAGGATTTGAGAAAAGCAAAGATGGAGAAGTTTCTTTGATAGTGAGTTGAAGAAGGAGGGAAGATTTGGATCCTTGTGTTTGGATGCTACCTTCATATAATATTTATGTCATTTTCAGGTTTTAGAAGTATATTCAGACCTGATATTGAGTTTTAATCATTTGGAAAGAAGTATTTCTTCTTGGGTACTCATGTGACAAGATTGTTTATCTTGATACATCTTCATTGCATCTTGATTGCTAGTGTTGAAGACATCAATTCCTTGTAATCTGATTTGAGTATCAATAATGTGTGATAATCAGATTTCAACATCAATGAGAGTGGTTTATGTGTTTATCTTGTGACACTTGCATTGAGTTTATTTCATTGTGAAGAATATATGTTTTGATATGTGTGCTCCATGAGATTAAGTGTTTAAGGTTTTAAAGTATAAGTGAGAAAGTTTTATTGGGGAATAATTCACCCCCTCTCAGGTACTTGTCACCTCAAACAATAGGAGTGTGTTGGTTCCCATATTTTTCCTATTAAATCTTGACATTTTTGTGTAATCCGTGTCATTGACCACAATGGTCTATTCCTGGTTTCAGTTCTTTTTCATACGAGATTCATTAGAATTGGGTATGGAAAGCCTTTGTGAGAATTTATGTTGTTTCCCATCTCATATTTCTAACATGGGCTAGGATTATTATTATTTCAAAAAAACAATAAAGCAAAACAATTATTTTTCCCAAGATAACTCGAAGCATTAGGTTATCGATGGATGTGGTAAAGTTTCTGCAGTTGCAAAATGCCTTTTTTTGTCCCAAGGTATGTACTAGTGAATTATCCAAAGATCGGAGGCCACATATGGATGTATACATAATGTTTTGTAATTTTGCATTATGTAAATTAAAAATATTTCACATGCTCGAAGCCTTTGTGAAGGGGTGTATGAAAGCAATAGTCGAGGAATTGGACAAAAAAGGAACAAAGTCTCATACTTCTTTGAGAGTTGGAATTTGTAAAAATAACCTCGAGGAATGATGACTTGGAGATGTTGACCAAATATGTGGTACACGTGTGAATGGAAGAAGAAATGCATTTTTATTTTACCAAGGTGGTGTGTGGGTCATCTCGCAGTATTCTTCCGAAGCCCGTTAACAAAGTAAGAAATACCATTAATGCACTAGCCATACATGGTATAAATTTATGAAAGTGGGCCAATTAACGGGGGTGACTCGTGTGATGGAAATATGTGGATGATAGGACTTGAAAATATTGCAATGGTTAAAAAGAGGAAAAATATAGGAATTACAAAAATTTCCCACAAATGCAATCTTTGGCATTAATGCATGAATCCACGAGTAGTTAATGTGATAACTTGGTATAAATATCCATTATTTACTTAAAATTTTGAAGCTCTGGAAGGTACTCAAGTGACAACTGAAGAAAGGTTGAAGTGAGAAGTGTATTCAAAGGCTAGAGACTGAGGTGTGGTATTCTTCATTTGTGTCTGAGTGAAAATTTGAGTTTTACTTGGAACAGGGTAAGTTAATTAGTTCCACTCTTTTACGTGATCTTTGAGGAAATTTTTAAAGGTATGGTTTTTAGTGAAAAGAGGGTTTGTTAAAACTATGTCGAGAATCATGAGGCTTCACATACACTCCACGGACACAATTTCCAATCTCAATTCCCCTAGATAGAATTATAGATTCTGACCTTGCTAATGTTGATCTAGATGAATTTAGGCAGAGGTTATATTCCCCAGAAAGAAGTAACACCATGGACCTTATGGCTAATAATTATATTGACCTCGCTGCTTCTTTTCCTCCCACTACACCATGCCTAGAGTTTATATGGGTGTGTGCTTAGCACTATAACCCCATAACTAGAGAAGTTCGGGATAGGAAGGGGACTTGGTCTTATCTTTCTAGGAGTAGGAATTTGATAGAATTTTGGGTTTTCCTCCTACATGGGAAGAAGGTTCTATTACCAAAGATTTAGCGTAGGTGTATTGGAACTCACAGGTGAAGAAATGGAAAAAATTTATGAATACTCACTAGTTGGCCAATCCATATGCTTCTGTTCCTAGAATGACTAAGAAGATGAATAGAACTGAATTCATTGAGGAAGTTAGAGATGTGATTATATTGTTGAACCGATTGATGGGTATGGAATCCACTACCTTTTCCATGAGTGAATGTTTCAGTTCATTGAGGTGATACTCATGAAAAAAACTCTCCCTTGGGCCAAGATAATAAGTAGCTGAATTCATGAACAAATGATGGGGGTTGCTCAAATTGCGAGAGGAGAAAAGGCTGACATGGCAGAATTATTTATGACTTATTATTTGGTTTATAACATTTCTTTCCATAGAACATTTCCAGGTTTAATGATGGATGGTGATCTTAGTAGCACCAAGGTGTATGATGTCTTCTATCAGTTAAAACTGGAGAGTTATGTGACACATTACATGAATGTTTCCAATCTCTTGTTTGTACCCATAATTTTTATACCACCCTAATTGGGAAACTAAAATATTTTCCTAGGATGCCAAGAGAGTTATTTCTTAGTATGGGTGCTATTTTATCCAATTCCAAACTTATTCTTATATCAGAGTTAGTGGTTTTGAAGAGAGTCCCTATATGTTCTACGGTGTGTGAGTGACAAGTGGGATATGATGGAATTAGTCAGGAAATTGTTACTAGTACACTAGATCATAACCAACAAGCATCTCACATCCCCCATCAAGTTTCCCATGATCATTGGAAATTATACTTTCCCAAATATCTAGAAAGTAAAAACGTTGGAGGCAGAAATGGGTAGATGTATGTTAGATAGATTTGAGGCTAGGAAGCACTATGATATAAAGTAGATTATAAATAGTATTACACCCACTCAGATGGAGTATGAGCCTCATTATGAATATTTCTAGATGAATTGTGAAGATGAGAGGGAATTCAGACAAAGAGATTATTCAAGGATGACGTTGTCCTAGATGATCGATTTTGGGGTTATTCAAGCCCCTGAGGAGTTAGAAGATGATGGTAATGTAATCAATGAATATTACATCAAAGATGATATTACCTCTCATCCTTTGTCACTAGTTAATTGGGAGGCTAGTGAAAGAAATTATAATTAGGAAAGGACTACAAATGTCATTAGAATCTGTTTAAAGTGGTTGATCTCAAAGGGTGTGGATGTAAGTTACCAAAATACCCTAATGTTAAGAGAGTAAAGGGCCGGTAATTTTCTTGGTGATGTCCTTCCCCCACACCGAAAGGTTTATGCTACTAAGGATGTTTCAGGAGGAAAAGGATTAATGTCCCTTTTAATAAGTTGACATCTATGTCAATAAAGGATTATGTGAATGCCCGATTAGCACTATTGGGACTTACCTTACTCAATTAAAAAAAGGAACTGAAGAGGTACTTTAGGAAAGTATGGTTAGGGACCCTATTATTCATGTTACTCCTCTACAAGTTATTCTAGCATCTATTTCAGGTTAAAGGGAAAGGAAAAAGTAATGGAGTGAAATCCAAGGAAGCCTAAGGAAGGGAGTCTATCTAAAACACCTCATGAACTATAGACACTAAAGATGAGTCTACAAGTCTCGAAGGAGACAAGGAACAAGTCCATCTCTGGAGAAGAAAGAAGAATAACGTATATGAATGGATTGATTTAGAGGAGACAAATACATCCTATAAAGAAGTAGTTTCGATGTCCCTATCCCTTCACCCGCTATTACCCAATATCCGGTGACTCTGGTTGTTGAGGATTCACTACTTGTGAACCTAATTATTGTTATTTCAATAACTCAGGTTATTTTACCCACTAAGGAACAACCCATTATGAATGATCTTGTGCCTAATATATTATCTAGTCCACTAAAACACATTGAGATGTCAATAGAAGGGAAGTATCCAAAGGAACCTGAGGCATATGAAGTTGGGGTAGGATTTGAGCTTACCCTAGAGCAAGTTCCAAGTAGTGTAGTGTAGTGGTAGGAGGAGAGAGAGAAACTAAACATGAAGTGTAAGAAACAATCAAGATGGTTAAGGACGTGGAGGTACAAACTCACATAGAAAGGACTCAAGTAGAAATAACACAAGGAGATATTTTAGGTGTCATAATAATAATAACACCTCGGGATATTGAAGTGGTTGTAGAATTTTTTTAAGCCCAAATCCCAATGACCAATGTTGTCTCCCAGGAACCTTGCGAGACAGTCCTTGTCCCTAGTAAGAAAATGCATGAGGGCTCGATATAGACGAAGGAGAAGTTGGTGACCAAGTGTCCCCAGGAGATGACAAACTAAGGGATCAATTTGAATCTATGGATAAAGTAGAGTGTCAATGTGAACTTGTTGGGAAATGTGCTCTATAGGATCCAATGTGTGTAACCATAGAAAGTATCTCTATGCCTTCTTCATCTTCTAAGGACCTTATAGTTATTTCTGTAACTCCAGTATTAAAATCACGCGATGAACATGGGTTTCACATAGGTGATTGGATAGAAATTTCTCTCCCAAGGAAGAAAAATGTAGAGATATAATTAGATGATGATAATTTATAAAGCCTGGCCCTCCTCAATCCTATAAGGCCACCCAAAAGAGCAAAATTTATTTCTAGGGAAGTTCTAAATAGGAAGGAGAAAGATTCATAGAAGTTGCAACTCCTAAAGCTGATGTGCCCCAAGGGAAGCATGTTCGTATGATTTTCAGTTTTCTAGAATCTTGTTGGGTAAACTTCCACTAAGGAAATTAAACATGATTTCTTTATGGCAATGGAGGGATTTTTCCAGAATATTGATGAATTTAAAGAAACCAAGAAGGATCTGAAGGCCAAGAATGAAGCATTATCCAACTTGGTTAGAAAATTGACTAGGACCCACAAGGCAGGGGCAGGTTGAAATCCCTGAGATTACCAATGATGATATCAAGAGAGTAAGTGATATGGGAGAAAGAGGGGAAGCTACCATTCAGTGGGAAAATTATTTGGTCACCAAAGGTGAAGAAGTGATCAGGGAATCTATGAAGTGAGTAGAAAAAATCAAGGCACTAATAGAAAAGTGTGAAGCTGAACAAACAATGTGGACTGATATGTTACCAAAAATGGAAGCCATTAAGGACTTAAATGATGACTTGGTTGTTAAAGAGGGAATTATGTCTCCTAAGTCTATGGGAAGTCAACATGAATACTATGAAGCCACAAAGGTAAGGGTAGAGACTCTGATAAAATCCATTGAAATTATTGTTGAGGTGAGAGACAAAGCACTTGAGTACATTGGTAGTCTCCATTTTCTGATAGACAAGTTGATTGGGATAGATAGTTGTGAATTAATTAGAGTGGAGAATATAGAAAATTTAATTAGAATCTTCAGGGATCATTCTCTTGGAAATCTTGGAGAGCCAAGGAATTTTAGTTTATCTATCAGCGATAATGGGCACATATAGAGTTGACAATTAATAAATTGTCAAGGAGAATAAAGAAAGGAAACATTATTTCTATAGAACTTAATGACACAAGTGTAAAGAAGGAAATAATTTTCCATTACCATTCGGGGCCCGATGAAGAGATTATCATATAGATGTTTGGAAAGTTTGATGCTTATAGGGACAGGGTGAGAGATAGTTTGGTAAATCAGCCCACTGATGTGGACCTAGAAAGCTAAAGAGGAAATAAAAACAAACTTTCCTTTGTATCAATAAATTCCGTGTGAATATTTCTTCAAACAAAATGCAGTTTTCTAGAGGACAAAAGGTTTGTTGAGAAATAGAGGAATATCCTTTTTCTTCCTTCCATGTGTCACAATGTTGTTTCCTCTTCACCCAGCCCAATCAAAAGAAGGAGGGAATATTTTCGGTTAGAAGATATTTCCCTCATTTTGGAAAAATATTGGATTGCACAAAGAAAAGTTCAAAGGATCCCTCGCGGAAGTTTTGGGGAAAATTAAATCAAAGGAATTTGTCAAAAATTGTATAAGTATGAGGGCATGTCCTCATATGAGGAGGGTTTTTTTATTTAGTTTTGTTATTATTGAAAAAGTCGAGAGATCTTCTTGTGACATTGCACAATTTCCTTTGAAGAAATACAATATAAGTTTTTATTCTTTCAAGTTTTGATGTTAAGATGGTTGCAATGTATAGCCATTAACATGCATTGAGATCATTTTTTCATGTTCCCTTGTCAAGAATTTGATAGATATTAATGAAATATGTCTGATTATGAGCTTGGCTTATGTATATTGAACATCTAGTTAATGAGTTATATTTTCTATTGCAATTTTGTGTCCTTAATGATTAAGCTTTGGTCATTTGTTCAATATTGTGTTGTGAGTACTTACTTTACAATATTGGATGCAATTATAAAACCCTTACTGAAATCATTTTGTTGATGGATTTTTGTAATCTTTTGAGTGAATCTTAAGCATATGAGATCGAAGCAAGAAATACTTCATTAGAATACTTGCATAAGCCTTTGTGCTAGGTATTTTAGAGATTGTGTGGAACCTTTACACTTATTGAGTATCAATGAATGCAAATCTTCCTTTAAATTGAAACTATGACTATATGATGGATTGTTCTTTCTTTTTCAGGATGACATATTGTCTAAGTGAGTGTTGAAAGTGTGTTACTAGAAGATCTGTTGTCATACAATCCCCCATATTTACAAATACAAACATATTTTTAGTCCCATCTCACAATACAAGTCTTTATTTTGTCATTATGTTGTTTTGTTTATAAATACCAGTAAAGGAACCTTTAATTCTAGTTTCCTTCATTAGAAAAATGCAACAACAATGGAACTTATCTATCTATAGTAACCTTTTTCTGGTGAAATAAGTATATACATCACTTTGTGTGACAACTTGTGAAAGTAAAGTGTTGTGTCTATGGCCATGCTTATCCTAGATTGATCTATAATTCTAAAGAAATTGAGGAATAAAGAATCCATCTCCCCTTCTACATTCAGGTTACCCCTTGGGTCCTCTCACTCTAGTTAAAGGAAGGACCAAAATTAGTAGGGAAAGGCCACCCCTTTATATGTGTCACTCAGTTACCCTAAAGCTTGGTCCTAGAGAGTTTGTTAGACATATCCCCACCAAATGACTCATACCACAAATTATATCATACTCAAAGCATCCCAATCCCTTGGTTATGTTGTCAGGCCCCGAGAGGGTGTAAGATTGATTGCTAACAAAGTGTATGACAAAACCTTAATACTATTATCACTAGATGTAGGAGAAACTATAATAGTAGGTGGACTAGTTATAATACTACCTTGAGTAAGAGGTAAACTAGTTGTAGGGAATTGTGAAGCTTGAGGAACAATAGGTAAAGGAGTATGAGGTGGGATACCTTGAATAATGATGATATAATATTCATACATGTATTTGACACATTGGTGCACAATAGATGGAACAAATCTAATATCCTTAAGATAAGGAAGACCTAAGATCATGTCACAATGCTTGATTCTGGATGCCACAACAAATGGCATGTAAATATTATAAGATACCCATGGAAATTATCTTGCCTTCACGATCCATATGGATATGAAACATGTGATCAAAGGAATGAAAGGTATCAAATATGACTGATTCTTGGATATGAGGCAAAATGATTTGTAAAAAGAGGTCTTACAATTCAAAATCAACATAGAATATTGTTCATTTTAGTAAGATTAGTCTTATAATGTAGAACATAGTCACTAAGGTTCTCATTAGGTCCTTGTTTCATTTTATCCATTTATGAATAGGAAATTTTAGTACCAATGTTAATAGAAAAATGTGCCAAAAATTGATTTTCTAATGGAGTAAAAGATTATATAAAATGAATAGGCAAATCATCAAACCATTGCACTACATAATGCTATAAAATTCTAGGAAATACTTTTGTTAATAATGTATCATTGGTTTAAAAAAATTTAAATCTTAATTAGAGGATTGGAATAAATCGAAATATCGAAACATGAAATATACCAATGTTCAATGATAATCAAGTACAACCAACAAGAGGATAAGAGCGACTTAGTTGATATTTGACTATTTAGAGTAGATCCGGGCTAAATAGATGGTGGGACAAGCTCATTCTAGACTATATAGGCTTCATATTAATAATAATGATATGAAAGTTATGCCGATAGGATAACTGGATTTGGACAAGATCACCTAGGGTGTTAGTGTTTGAACCGGTGCTAGTTTCTGAAAGAGGTACACATCCAATTATTTTAGTGCTTGATAATGTCACCTTCACCTCACTCTATGTCAATGTTATCCAATTTTGCACAGATGGAAAAATTAGACAACAAGGTTCTATCATGCTCCGAGACCGAAAAAAGGTCTTCACGGAAAAAAATTGGGCATATAGGAAAAATTACATTGCTTTAGGGATATTTGCAATATTTCGTTCAGTTTTAGAATCATTTTGGAATTTTTCTACTTTCTTAGGGTTTAGAAACTTGGTTTGATCTTGTTTCTTATACATGCTTACTTGTACTAGGCATTGAAATGGAAACTTAAGGATTTTGGGATATAGAACTATGAAATGTGCAAATTCTCATAAAAACTGGCTCTTCGTATGGGAGATTGGAAAGATAGATCTAGTTATGCAAGAGTGTCTCGAGGTGAGCCTTGGAATGGCTCGTTAGGAGAATAATAGCTCGGTAAACACATGAAATAAACAAGTGTAAAGGTAGAGGTGTAACGGGAGAATAACTCAACATGATGGTAAGGAAATGGCTCAAGCCGAATGGGTTTCTCAAGAGCTCGGAGTGTTGACACCGAGTCAAGCTCATTGAGTTGGATCGATAGGATGATGGTTTAGTCCATGCAATCGACTAGTCAAAATTTTAGAGCTCACTTGGCGAGCTCACCGAGTTGTTGACACAAGGATGTCTATGTATCGAGTCATGTTAAAAACCGTAACAATGGGATAAGCCTGAAGGGAAGTTTGAGTCGAAAATTTTTGTTATTTTACCATCTAAGTGGGTAAAATGGTGCTTAAATCCATGCACCAACATCACCATGGGGATCTTGGGGATTGGAGGCCAACATGCCAAGTTAGTGTGTTGGTAAACTGGCTCCAAAAGTTTGGAGTCCCCACCTCAGACATGAGGGATTTTGTGGTATGAAAGCCATGCCAACCTTGGCATGGCAAGACAACATTCGAGCTCCCAAGCTGAAATAGCCATCATGAGAAAACCATCAAGGAAAATGTGGAGTTAATCTCCAATTTGGCCAAGTCATGGGCCAACGAATTTAGTGGGTACATGTAGAATGGTGGATGAGTTATTCTCTAAGATTTTTGATTCATTTAATCGATAACATGGAAATATGGTGTGGTATAATGCGACCTAATCAATTCGTTAACATGGAAAGATAACAACTCACGTAGGCAAGTCATCCGGTTAATGTGAGGGAACAAAATTCCTCAAATATATCTCGAGAATATAGCTGGAGTAAGGGACGAGTGGATGGATGAGTGGCGTGAACTTGGTGAATGCACAAGTGTGTGGTCATGCTAAGGAAATATTGACAAGGGCTTAGTGATCATATGAATGAAGTGACAGAGAGAGGGCCGAGCCACAAATATATCAAAGTTAAGAGGGGTGTAGGCATCAAAGAGTCACCGAGTGAGTTGATTAGGGTCATGCTCAAGTTGTTTGAGGGATAGTTGAGGCAATGCAAAGGATCATTGACTCATTACTCATTTGAGGCATTCGACGAAGGTGAGTTAAGCCTACTTGGAAGGACATTCAATTGTAACGTGGATATTTTATAGGTAAGAGAAGAGTTAGATGATCGTATAGTCCATAGGTTATTGATAAACTTGGAAGTTGACACAATGTAGAGAGCTTACTTGTGGTGAGTTAGGGGTGAACCCGAGAAAGATGTCGATTATGTCAAGGTGAGTGTGGAGAGGCTTGGTGTATATGGAGTGAAAAAGATCTAGAATCACCGAGCTGAGCCATGCATGTAGAGAGCTCCTAAGAAATGATCCAACTAAGGATGAGATGGAGAAACATGGTAAGGAATGCATAAGGGATGAGTTGTATTTGAGTAAGGATGGCTCACAAGATTGAAATATCCATCCAGTGCCCACGTGTAAGAAAATTGCTAGAGCTAGGGTCATGGAGATATGCCAAGTCGAGAAAAATCATGCAACTCACCGGGGTCAAGTAGATTGAGTGAGATGACAAGGAGGACATGGTGTTCAGGCTCGCAAAGGACTCACTATTGTAGTGGAGTTGTTAGTGAGCCAGGAGATTCAAGGTAGAGCTTAATTCGTTTGAGCTCATGGTCGATGAGTCGGGTGAGTCTAATGAGCCAATGTATTGAGAATGGAAAATGAAGGATATCGGTTGGCATGATGCATGGGAAGTGACTTTGGATGAGCCGAGTTAAGGTTAAGTCACTCGGAGGTGAGATTGCTAGCGGAGTTCATGGATTCGAGCCATATAGAGGAGACTACTAGGAGTTTCTTAGAGCGAGTTGCATTAGTTGATGTAACAATGCAATGAGCTAGTGGTGGAGCATGGCATCATGACTCACTTAACCAAGATGAGTCAAATATGAAGAAGTGAGGAGCATGCTTGACATAAATTAGGAGATGAATGCTCTAACTTAGAGCTCAATGCAAGAAGTTGGAATATGCAAGGAGCCTTCCATGTTCAAATATAAGGGAAATCGTTGACCAACTTGGTGAGTTGGTAGGCGAGCCAACCATCGAGTTGGCCCTTCTTTCATAGGGACCCCCTTCAATGTAAACCAACCCTAGGGGGTCCTACCTAAAACTTAATTAAATTAATATTTTTATTTTTAAATATTTTAATAAAATGATATTTTTATTATTATTAAAATATACTTTTAATTAAATGAATGGATAAATTCAAACCTTTCATTAATGAGGCATGATGGAATGTTCCTAAGTGGTCCAACCAATTCTGTAATTAATTAAGGCCATCATGTGCCTTTATTTAGGCCATCATATACCTTCATTTAGGCCAAATTTTATGATTTCTCCTCTCTTCTCTCACAGGAATTTTATATAAATGTAAGTTGGAAGCTCATTCAAGGGGGTTACAAGAGTTAGACATGTGACACAAAATGGACAAGTTAAACAAAAGACATTGCACATTATTTCAAGAATCCTCTCTCTTCTACAATTTTTCTTCATGGATTGGGAAATTTCAAGCCCCTCTTCCAAGACTATAATGGCAACCATTGCCTCTTCTAAATGTAATGATGCATTGTGCATGTTGATGAAGTAATAAAAGTGTATGTTTTGTGACTACTATCAGTCCTTTCATTATTCTATATACTTCCTTGTGACTTTCTCATGCTTGCAGTGCACTTGTAAGTTCAATTTTCCATTGTAGATTCTTAGAGTTTTATGCTTATCAAGTGGTATAGTTTTGCATGCAGTTGAGTTATGGTGCTTGTTAACCCTTCTCAGTTTCATCATTCTCATTGGAAGATTGAAAGATTGTTTGTGTGATTGAGTTTAATAAGGGAACAAATGCTTATTAGTTTGTGGTATTTTTTTACCCTCTCTAAGTTGGAGTAGGTGAAGCTGGCTTGTGGTACGTAGCACCCTTTTCAAATAAACCCTTCTAAAAGTATAGAACCACCATTTATTTGGTGCATCACCATACCTAGTATAGTTTTATTTCTTGTAAGTATCTTTCCCTAAAACCCATGGAAATGTTAGTATAGGTCTAGTTAACCATTTTATTACATTAGGAATAGTACAACACTTATTTTAGGAAGAGGAAGATGACCTTCTCCTGAGGTTCACCTTGAGCCCAAGTACAACAAATTGAGAGGTGATCCCATGTTATCTAATCACTCCAAACATCCTATTCACATTCTGGCCATTCGGGAGGTGCAGTGATTTGGTGATAACAATTTTTGGCACGCCTGGTGGGAGAAGAGTTGGTACTTCTCTTCATACTTACATGAATCAAAGTACCTGAAATTTCCATATCATTGGATTTCAAATATCAGTTTGTTAACATATGTGAAGAAGCTCGAGACAAGAGCTTCTACAAGACGAGAAGGAAATTATCAACATATCAAGTTATCCTTGTCTCCTCCAAGGAGAAGGAGAAGAGGCATTTCAACATCACTAGTTGCAACATCACCTCATAGGGGTCATTCAACTCCTCCTTATGGAAGGTTTCCTCCACCAAGGAACAATACGCATTTCATCACTATGGCAGACCCTATAAGAAATAAAGTTTTTTTGCCTTTCAATGCAAGCAGTCCTCTCCAATTGGCTCAATGTGATCCTATACCTGGTGTGGAACTCAAAAGTTTTCCCTTTTACATAGGGGAAACTCATATTACTCAGTGGAACATATTCTTGATGTAGCCAACATTTGTATAGTACATAATATTATAGAAGACAATGTTATGGTCAGACTCCTTGCCACTTCCTTCAAGGAAAAAGACTTCAGTGGTTTTGTGGGTTAGAAGCTAGTACTATAACCACTTAGGATGTGTTGGGAGAGAAGCTCTACAAACAGTTCGAAGAAAAGAGTGACCACATGTCACTCATGGAACAACTCACTACCATAAAGAGATCTCCTCAGGAATACATGAGTGATTTCAAATTTTGATTCCACAAAACTTGGAATAGAATTATGGCACTCATAAAACCTTCTCCCAATAATGCATTCTTGTATTATTTATGAGCCTTGAATAATGATGTAGTAGTTATGATTCATTATATGGGAGGGAATACACTTCCTGATGCCTATGAGATTATAATAAGAGCTAAGAATTATTTGATCCAAGCAAGGAAGATTGCACCTAGACCTCCCATGCCTTTGTTTGCTGAAATTTCAAGTAATCAACCAACCATTGCCCCTGTTCCATCAACTTATAGCCAACCAGTTGTAGTTGCACCAGCTATGTCTTCACCCTCCCCTTTAAACTATCTAGTTGAGGTCAAGTCACTGCTGCAAACTTTTGGGAATGAACTTGTAGCACTCAAGAGGTAACTGTCTCAATATGATCATCCTTACCAATTCCAAAATCAACATTACCAAAGCTAGCCACTTGTTGGTTGTCAAATAAGGAATTATTGAAAGCAACATTCAGGGGACATAAAGTCCCTCCTCTTTAATGGGAGAGGTTCCCTTATTTAAAGGCAAAAACCTATTTACAAATGTACAATGTTTAGCTTTAATGAGGAACTCTGATATTATGAAAGTGTTTGATATAACAGATCATCAATACAAAAAGATAGAAGAATTAAGGAATGGGAGGGGGCAAAATAGCACTCTCAGGAAATATAGATAACAAAATAATTCCTTACTCATGCCATAAGGGAATCATATAGAACAGAATCATTTGCATTTAAAACCACAAGATGTTATTTCATAGACACAAAGTTCCAGAGATGACATCCACAAGAATACAAAGCTTCTTGAAGTAAAACAGACTAATGATTCAATAAATTTTAATAGATAGCAATGAAAGAACAAGAGCAGATGGAAATAGAAAGAGAGATCTTCTTGTATTGATAGATTTTTACTCCTTTACACTTTCAAAAATCAACAGAGTTCTAGCCCCTAAAAATGGTGTAGAGGGCCCATTATATAACTTACAAATTGGTTACACTTGATAACCATTTCTTTTAACTAAAATGTTAATTAAGGAAGTGCTTGACACAAGATCCTTAATTAGTTTACAATGAGCTCGATTTCAGAAAAAGAAGGAGGAGAGGAGAAGCTAGAAGAGAAAACATCCGCTTATTGCTGGGGAGGGCCCACCGACTTGAGAATCCATTGCCTAAATATTTTCAATGCTTCAACTATCTCTCTGCCTCGTGGGACTGATGTGTTGGCAGTGGCTTGAGACCAAGTGCCTAGGCATTTCTCCATGTCCTTATCAAACTTGGTATGCTCAAGGTATTCTTTATTAGCCTCTTCAATAGCAAATTGAAGAGAGAAAATCTCCTTTATCTTCTCTTTGGTAATCAATTCCTCCTTGAATAGGTTTTCTTTAACAAATGCCCTGAACTGAGTTTTAATCTCTTGGAGAGAGAAAGGAACACCTGAAGTTTCATCATGAAGATGACAGTGAATATCTTTGAAGGTAGACACAACACAAGTTTTGAAGGCTTCTCCCTTCTACCAACTATTCCTCAATTCTCCCAAGGCTTCTTCTAGAACTTTTATTTTCCATTCAACATTGAAAACCCATGACCTTGACAAGTTGTCCTTGGCATCATCAAAACTTTATTGGCCATCAATATATTTTCATCGCCTGTTCCATCAGGTGAAGATCTATGATGCAACTACTCCAAAGCTTCAGTTCTTTGTCCATGGTTCCAATAGAGGAGGAGAGTTTTTATTGTAGGTTGGCCACCTTCTCATTGAGTTTGAAGGCTTCTACAATGAAATTCAAGCCTGCAATGATCATGTCATCAACCATGGCTTCCATAGCCCTTCCATAAGATGTATATCCTTGATACTCTGAACCTCATCCTGACTGAGAATCATAGGAGGTGGAAGGGCAGTTAGTGGAGCAGGATCCAAAACTTTATCTTTAGTCAACAATGATTTGATGAAGCTAGAAAGAACTTGATTTTGTTCTTCCAACTATTCTATAGTCTGTTTACCCTTCTCCACTCTCTCAATAACCTTGGTTACTATTTCCTAGAGGTTATGCACCTCACTCTCAGGAGTGGATTCTCCCATTGGAATCCTAGAAAGCTCCAGGTCAGAGGCTAATAGATCTTGCTCTGCCTTATCAACTTTAGGCTTTGCAACCTCTAGAAATTGTTGGCCCTAGAGCATCTGTCACTATTCTTGAAGTTGCTTTGGCTCTCTTTACTAGAGGAGGAGGAGTAGTGCCTAACAAGGCTGCCACAACATCAAAGTTTGGTCCTGACAAATGGGAAGAAGGTTTCCTCTTCCTACTATCAACTAGGGGTTGCACCCATGCAAAAGTAGAGGGAGAAGAAGAAGGAACAAGAGGTCCAAGAGCAAGTGAGCTCATGGCACTTAAAGTATTCACCACTGTTTGCTTCCAGTAGAGATGTGAGTGAGGCATCTGGAGCTTCTTGAGTAGAGGAATCAGTGGTACTTGGAGGTTCAGTGCTAGGCACTTCCTTCTCTTTTTCGTTGTAACTTCTGAAGTTCTTGCAGGGTCTAATACCTCACCATCATCACTTTCACTAAGAACAATAACGTTCTTTGGCCCTAAAGGTAGTTTTGAATGCCCTGAAAGGGGTTCTTCCTCAATTGGCTCTTGTTTAACCTCTTTTACCTTCTTTTGATACACTTGAGTGGAAGAAGAGGGAGTAGATGATTCAAGTTCTTTATTTGAGGAAGGAGGAGGGGTTTGTGTAGGTACCTCCATCTGGGTGTATGTGATTCCTTCCTAGGTGTTGAAGTATCTCTGGAAGAAGATCCACTTTGATTCTTCCTAAGCTCTCAAACCTTTCTGTCAAACCAAACCTTGGTTCTTACAAGGATAGGGGCCAAAATCTCAACCAAGTCATCCTTCTCCTTCTTGTACCAGTCCAGATCTTCCAAAGGAGTATGCTTGATTAATGTCTCATATTCATAGGATAGCCAGTCTTCATTATCATCTTGGAACCCTTCAAGAATCTGGTAGAGATTGAGCTCCTTTATCAGCTACAGAGAGAATCTGCCATAGTGCCTCCACCTTGCTTCAAAGTCATCTACACAATCGGCCTAGTAGTCCTCAGTATCTGACCTGTGATGATAATTAATTCTAAGGTTTTGCTCAATGAACTTCTTCAAATCAAAATAGGTCCTAGGCCTGAAAAAGTGGACAGTGATGGGAGCAAGGGCCCTTTCTATATTTTGAGCATCCAAGGCTGTTTTGCATGTATAATTACCCAAGGAAATAGGGAAATGTAGACCAGATATTTTCTTGTCCCTGCAGGTTCTATGTAATTTATCCAATTGCTGCACACACTTCAATCAAATCCATCTTGTCATTATAAAACATGGGGAGCTTGAGAGGCGTGTTCTCATAACCAGCCAACATGATATATGAAAACCTCCTAAATTGAATGAAGAAAGCTTCGTACTTTGCTATCAGGTTCATGGCCTCATCAGAAAATCTCCTGGCAGTATCACCTTCTAAGAGCCTCACAATATACATGGTAAAGGCATCATTAACCCTCCTAAAGTTGTGGTTGCTAGTTTCAAGAGTGAATTGAGGGTAGTATGTAAAAAAGGGTTCATCCTTCTGACCCTCTATGTATGTGAGTCTAAACCAATTTCAGGATGTTGCTAGGGCATACATGAGATAGGAAGTCATATATAACTTCTTAATCTGTTGCACATTAGACAATTGCTCTGTCAAATTCATGCAAATGATTTCCACACAATTTACGTTCTAACTACCTTCGCGCAGACGGTGTTGATGAGCGGACACATCTAAAAGTGAAATTACTTGGTAGAGGGGAATCCCATGATAGGAGCTAGTAGGATAATGAAATCAGATAACTCTTCATTGAAATCAGCTCTAAATAATGCCTTGGAAAGTCGGGATGCTCCCTTCTTAGGGTTCTTCAACCATGATTTTTCTATCCTCGCCTTATATTTATCATTTTCCTACTCAAATAGAGTCGAGCCTGAGTGATAACAATGGAGTCTTCAAATTCTGGAATCTATAGAGCAACAGTAATGGCAAACAACATCTAGTTTAGCAATTAGCTCCTCGTGCACATTAGACAATTCCTTGGTTTTGGGTTAAAGTGAGCCCCACAGGCGAGCATGGTGTCGGCACATTATACTGAGATAGGAAGCTTTGCCGGATACACAAGGTCACTATCATTGATCATCTGCACCATGGGGGAAGGATTAGGGCTAGTCAATCTATTCTAGAAATCACCAAAATCCAGGTGTTGAACCTCACTATCCCCGATATTGGGAACAAAGGACTCAAGAGGTGAAACATGTTCTTGACCTTGGAATTTAATCTTCATGTTTACAATGTATAGAGAAACAACCTTCATAGATCGAATCCACAATGAAAAATGCAAAGGGAATGGGAGCACAAGCAGATGATCTTAATTGTAGGGATTCGAGTGAATGATGAGCAGTGTGTCAAATGCATAGAGGGTAGTCCCATTAAATAGCCGTTTAGGAGAGAGAAGGTCATAAATGCACATTAAATTCATATTACACCGACTTAAAAAGGAAAGAATTGGGAAGAGTAGAAAAAACTGGCCCAGATGGTCTTTGGTACATTTGGGACATGAGGGACGTCTGACCGACAGCATAGCGATGCGGGAAAAATGGGCCAAATGAGCACAGGTGGTCTAGAAACTTGGAAATGTGAGGGATGTAAGGATTTGATTTGACTAATGTGTGTGATGTAAGAAAATTGAGGACAGAAGGCACAAACACTTTTGGGATAGATGGGAAAAAAGTACATGAAGGACTTGATTCGTAGATGTGGGCGATTGGGAACAGATAACTTCTGAACAAACTTGGAACATACGGACCGAAAAGTTCTAACAGAACTGAAAATTAACAAATTTTTAGGGAATATTGCTGATCGGGGAACAAAAGGCCTAGCAAACTTGGGACATGAGGGAAAAAAATGTCCGACAGACCCGAAAATCACCAAAATGACTCCAAAAATGTGAATTTTTACTATCTCCTCAAATTTTCACTTCACTAGAACATCACTGAAGGGTGTCAACTCAAAATTTTCAATTTTTGACTTTTGAAAGAGGGGGAATTTTGAGAGGAAAACAACCACCCACCCTTTCAAGGAAATAATCAATCACAAAATCAAGTTGCAAATCAAGTTATGAACATCAAGCCTCTAAACTTTAGGAATCCCCTTATTGCTAGCTCTTCTAGAGCCATTATACCTATCTAGAATAATCTAGTTCAAGACTACGAATGGTGTTATCCTTGTTCTCAACCCCATAATAAAAATCTTTTCCCCAATGGAGTTCTTAGCCAGGCCCTTATGGTTCAAAGTGTATTTGCTTCACCAGAGTCAACAAAAAGTTCATCTACGTAGGAAACAGCAGATCAATTGCAGGCCCTTGAAAAAACCACTTTGCTAAATTAGAAAATAGAAGATTTTTGTGGGTTGAATAAAGATTCTTTATCAATGTTAGAAAATACTCACTCTAAAAATAGAGCAATGGAATATCAACCTTCCAAATTTGATCAAGCATCCACATCATAACCTTAGCCACAAGATGTGGTTGATAAAGATGTGGGAAAGAAACTACCAGAGACATAAACTAGTCAGGACACAAGAAAAGAAGGTTCTTCAGAATCACAATACCCAAAAACACTTTCCAAAAGAGGATTCTAACAACCAAATAAATATCACCAAAGTAGGAGCAATCCCTTATAGTATAAAATATGAAGAAGACCAAATTGAATGTTACCATGTGGGACAGACTCTCTATTCCTTCTCAAAGAAACCTGTTGCAAGGAGGCTTTGAAAAATTTTGGTACAAATGATGGATCATCGGTCATGAGGCAACAACTACTACAAGTTTGTGTCAACTAGAAGGGAAAAGTATTCCTAAGGTAAAAAAACCACCACCATTCTATATTTCCTTGATCATTGGTGATCATTTGGTACACAATTGCATGATCGATTCGGTGTTAGCAGCTCAGTCATGCCCAAGAAAATTATAGACGTGCTAGGAATACAATATACACCAGTCTCTAGAGGAGTTGTTTAGTTGGATGGCACAACAGTTCAAACCATTGGAGTTATCAAAGGAATTCAACTTACTATCCATGCATGCCCTAGCTTGTCATTCACACAAGACATATCGGTCATCGATCTCCCTCCTCTCTTCACCATTTTCCTATCACGAGATTTCACTGCCAAGATGGGTAGTTACCTATCATCTGATTGGTCACATATGATCCTTAGGAATCGATACAGAACTAAAGTGACTATAAGGGTGGAACCAATTTTCATAATCATGTGGAGCCCTATACCACTAGTCCTATAAATGGGAATTATACCATCCATGATCAAGAGGAAGAAGTTGTTGATCACGAACCAACCACTCTTGTGGAAGAATTCCCTGATACTATGTTGGATGAGGTAAGTGTAGATCATCATGTATGATCCCTATGTTGAGGCATTAATAGAGGAAGAAGCTGGTTTTTATTTTTAGAAGAGACGAGGTTGGGTACGTATTATATCCATGAAGAAGGTGCGATCATACCACAACTTGTTAAGACCCAAAACAACTCTGAAGGACTTTGGAAACTATTTTTGATGGTTTGAGAAGTAAAAATGGGGTAGGTGCTGGTGTCGTATTAATTTCTTTAGAAGGAGATAAGTACTTCTCATCTTTTTTCAATTCAGCTACACCAACAACATTGCTAAATATGAAGCTCTTGTGCAAGGAATTCAGTTGGATCAAAAGAAGGGAATCAAAGATTTGACTATTTTCGGTGACAAAAATTCGTTATACATCAAGTAAGAGCATGTAGCGCATCCAAAAATGATTTGTTAAGATCTTACAAGAACCGAAGTGCAGGATTTTTTTGAAGATTTATAAACTTTCGGGATCCATGCGATTCCTAAAAATTAAAATCAAGATACTTGATAGGCTTGCTACGGTTTGGTTCACAATATGAATTACCCAATGCTATCATAAAAGAAGAGCAACAACATGTTAAAATGGTCATTCAACCTGTAGTTCCTGATAATGCAAGTAATTGGCAAGTTTTCGATAGTGATAAAAAAATCATTCTTTTCCTACAAGAAGAAGCAAATTTTGTTACAAAGAATCAAGATAAGTTGCAAGAAGCATATGGTGATCAAATCATACAATTGAAAAGCAAAAAGCTACCAAAAGGCTTGGTTACTCTCAAGTCCATTTTTAATTCAGACGATCAGGCCAGAAGACAAAGTTCTAACATGGTGATCAAAGAGGACGATTTTGAAGAAGTTGAGGTAGCAAATGAAAAGTTTCTAAAGATTGGAAAAGTGTGTACCCCAAGAGAGAAAGAGGATTTAGAAAAACTTTGTCAAGAATATAATGATGTTTTTACATGGAGTTATAAAGATCTGCATGGCTTTGATCCAGGTCTAGCACAACATACCATCGAGCTGGATCCCAATACCAGGCCAGTCCATCAAAAGCAGAGGCCAATTAATCCCAAGATTGAGCCACTGATGAGAAAGGAGCTAACCAAACTCATCGAGGCTTGCATCATTTTTCGATCAAGCATTCCTCTTGGGTAGCAAACCTAGTTCCTATGAGAAATAAGAATGAAGAGATTTGATTATGTGTGGACTTCAGGATTTGAACCATGCTTCGTTAAAAGACCATTATCCTCTTCATCAATGGAGAAAATCCTTCAAACTATGGTAGGAGCTCAAAGGTTATCTTTGCTCAATGGATATTTGGGTTACAATCAAATTCTGGTCAAAGAATCTAATCAATTCAAAATGGCTTTCACTACCAAGTGGGGCACATACGCCTACAACAAAATGTTGTTCAGATTATCTAATGTTGGAGCTACTTTTCAATGAGCTATAGACATGGCATTTAAGGGATTGATCAATGACATAATTTTGGTGTATCTTGATGATATAACCATGTACTCCAAACATGTAGAAGATCACATTATGCATCTGAGGAAGGTTTTCAAGAGGTGTAGGGAATTTGGGGTTTCACTCAATCCTAAGAAATGTATTTTTGCAGTGCACGAGGGGAAGTTTCTAGGGCATATTGTTTCAGCGGAAGGACTCTCAATTGATCTAGCCAGGATTCATTCGATTATGTCCTTATCTCTCCCAAGTCATAAGAAGGGTCTTCAGAGTTTTCTAGGAACTATAAATTTTATGCGAAGATTCATCCCCCAGTTTGTGGCCTTGGCTAAACCATTAACGACCATGTTGAGGAAAAATATTCCATTCTCATGGATGAAGGAAGGAAAAGAGAGATTTGAGGCCATCAAGATGACCATTTCTCAAGCACCTACGTTGGTGAATCCAAGGTTTGATAAGGATTTTATTCTTTATGCTTTTGTAGGTCAGGAGAGCATTTCAGGGATCCTCACTCAGCAGAATGATGATATGATGGAATAACCAATTGATTTCTTCATCCAGTCCCTAAAAGACTATGAGCTCAAATATTCATTTGTTGAAAAATAAGTTTTTTCTACCATTTGAGCTTTGAAAAAATTTAGGCACATGTTGTCCAACAACAAAATTCACTTGATGGTGTCTCATCTAGGTGTTAAATTTTTTTTTCGAACAAAGACATGAATGAGAAATGTCTTTGGATGGATTAAAAAAGTGATGGAGTATGACGTACACATAAAATTTACTAAGTTGGTCAGAGGTAAAGGTTTGTGTCAACAACTTGCTGCAGATTTGGAATCAAAACATGATGAGGATGTGACACTTCTAAATAATGATGAAAGAGATGATCAGGTTGACTAGTTATCAAAGATGAAAACATTCCTTCTCTCAGGAACATACCTAGTTGACATGGATAAGACTCAAAGATGGACCTTTCACCTTTAGTCTATTCCTTATGTTTTGGTAGATAATGTTCTCTTTCGAAGGGATTTGAATGGTGTTCTTCTTCGGTGCATAGGTCTAGAACAAGTGAGCAAGATACTAGAAGAATTCCACAATGGCCTATCTAGAGGACATTATTCTGCATGAACAACTACTACAAAGATCATGAGGGCCAATTACTATTGTCCGATTTATTCAAAGATACCCATCTCTGGGTAAATAAGTGTAAGGAATGTGCCTTTTTCACCTGGAAAGTAGAAGTTGGCAGCTCTTCCCCTCCATCCAATTCAAGTTGATCAACCCTTTGTTCAATGGGGGTTAGATTTCATTAGAATGATTAATCCTCCATCCAACGATAGACATAAGTGGGTCCTTACTACAAAAACTATTTTAATCGATGAACGGAGGTGGTAGCATTGAAGGAGGGAAATGAGAAGGTAGTTCTTGATTTCCTGGAAGGCATAATGACAAGGATTGGTGTCCCATTTACAGTCATTTATGATAATGCGATGGATTTTCTAGACACTGAAGGTGAGTGAATGGGCATCGAAGAATGGAGTTTATCTCAAAACTTCATCCAATTACTATCTGTGAGAAATGGATTGGTTGAGCCTAACAATAATAACCTCACAAGGATTATCAAATGCACAATGGAAACCAACAGGAGGACTTGGCATACACAACTTAAGACTGCTTTATGGGTGGATTGGATCACACCTAAAAGGGCCATCAGAAATTCTCCTTTCATGCTTGTATATGGAAGAGAATAAAAACTTCCGTTATCCTTGGAATTACCTTCTTTGGAGTTAGCTCATCAACTTGAGGTTATGGAGAGTGATCCTATGATAGTCAGGTTTGTTGAGCTCATGGAGTTAGAATAAGTGTGAAACAAGGCTATGAAGACTTTGGAGCAACATTAGGCTCAAGTTAAGAAATATTTTGACAAGAAGGCATCCAATAAGAATTTTCAAGAGGGAGATTTAGTTCTCAAATGGGATGTCGACAGAGCCAAATCAAACATGCATGCCGAGTTTGATGCTCTCTAGAATGGGCAATACATAGGGCTTATTTTAAGAGACCTCTTAGAAATCGAGGTGGAAAATACCTAGCGAATATCCTCGAACCGATTTCACGGGAAGGAATATTTTTGGGGTCTAACAACAAAATTTTCACCTAATTTTTAAGAGGTGTGATAGAAGGCTGCAGATGCGTGACAAGAGATTTGTTGTCATACATCAACAAGGTGGTTGATGCATGTCAACAAACCTCACTAACCCACATTAACAACCTTGTTGGCGCTTACGTCCAATGAGCCTCATTGACGTGCATCAACCACCTTGTTGACGCGCGATAACAAATCTCCTATTGTGCATCTGCAACCTCTACCCTTTGGTCACACGAAAACAAAATCTCCATGTCATGCATCAAAAAACTCTTTGTTATGTGTCTACTTCCTCTGTACTCCTGTAACGTGTTAACAAACCTCCATGTCGCACGTCAACAAACTCTTAATGTTGCATGTCAACAAACTCTCAATGTCACACATCAAAAAAATTTCTATCACACATCTGCAGCCTTTACCCTCCTGTCATGCATCTGTAGCCTCTACCCTCCTATCATGCATTTGTACTTGATAATACATATGCCCCTAGGTGGTATGAGTGATCTAGTAGTGTTCTACCTAGTGAATAATCTAGGATTATATAGGGATAATTTCAAGGGTAGGTGAAGCCGACCCCTAAAAAAAATTAAACTGTAATTTTAGGCAAACAGGTCACCGAACCACGCCAAAAAATTCACCTTTTCAAATTTTTCAAAAATGAAATATTTTCCATATTACAAATATTCACCACTAAAATTATCCCTAGCCATACATCATCACAAGTTGCAAAGAGGCAAATTCATTTCATTTATCTAGGATTGATGGAGAAGAAATTCCCATTAATGTGGATGGGATACATCTCGAGCTTTCTTTTGAGATCATTCCACCCCCTATATAGTTTAGTTAGGTGTTTTCCTCCAAGTGCTTTGTACATTGTTTTGTGTTGTTTTTATCATTTTTTTTTCCTTGTTGTTGTGTTCCCATTGTTGTTCTTGCACATTGTATCATCATTGGAGGTTTTCAAGGAGAAGAAGGTTCAAAGTTTCAAAAGAGTTTCGATATCCAAGGTTCCTCAAATGCTTCATTCAAAATTCCACAGTGCATTGTAGATGTCAAGCATTCGTCGGTTTCAGTATATTTCCTATCTAGTATTGTTGGAGATTTTAAGATCATGTATCACATAAGATCAGATCATCTTTAGGATTCCAATATTGACTCCATGCCTAATGGATGACTTAAGGCTACTTTGGAATCATGCTTAGCAGGAAATCATCCCTAAGAGGTCACCAAAAATGTTATCTAATTTTACACACATGGAAAAATTGGACAACAGGTTCTATTATGCTCTGAGACCAAATAAGGTATTCACGAACAAAAATGGGCATATAGGAAAAATTCTATGCTTTAGGGACATTTGCAATATTCCATTTAGTTTCAAAATAATTTTATGTTGTTCTCTCCTTTCTTAGGTTTTGGAAGCTTAGTTTGAGCTTGTTGATTATATATGCTTACTGTGTTAGGAATTGAAATGGACACTTAAGTATTTTAGGATATAGAACTATGAAATGTGAAAATTCTCATAAAAACTAGCTCTTCGTATGGGATATTAGAAAGATAGCTCTAGTTATGATAGAATGTCTCGATAGTGAGCCTTGGAATGAATCATTAGGAGAATAATAGCTTGGTAAACACATGAAATATATAAGCGTAAAGGAAGAGGTGCAATGGAAGAATAGCTTGACATGATGGTAAGGTAATGGATCAAGCCAAAAGGGTTTCTCAAAAGCTTGAAGTGTTAATGCCAAGTCAAACTCATTAAGTTGGCTCTCTAGGATGATGGCTTAGTCAATGTAATCGATGAGTTGAAAGTTTAGAGATCACTTGAATGGGCTCACCGAGTTGTTGAAGTGAGGATTTTGGTGTATCGAGTCGTGTTGAAAACAAGAACGGTGGGAGAAGCCTAAAGGGAAGTCGATGCATGATTTTTTTGGTCTTTTTCCCTCTAAGTGGGTAAAATGGTGATTAAATACATGCACCAAAGATCGCAATAGGGATCTCGGGGATTGACAACCAACATGCCAAGTTAGTGTGTTGGTAAAATGGCTCAAAAATTCTAGAATGCCCACCTTAGACATGCAAGCTGTTGTGGTATGAAATCCATGCCAAGCCATGCCAACCTTGGCATGGAAAGAAAGTATTCGGGATCCCAAGCCAAAATATCCATCATGAGAAAACCGTAAAGGAAAATGTGGAGTTAATCTCTAATTTGGCCAATTTGTGGGCCAACATATTTAGTGGGTACACGTAGAATGGTGGACGAGTTATTCTTCGAGCTTCGTGGTTCATTTAATCCCAATCTTGTGGAAATATGGTGTGGTATAATGTGACTGATCAATTCCTTAACATGGAAAGATAAAACCTCGAGATAAGTGAGTCATCCAGCTTAATGCAAGGGATCAAAATTACTTGAATATAGCTCGAAATACGAGATGGAGTAAGGATAAGAAGATGGATGATTGGTGTTGTAGTTCCCACTTCCCTTTGACACCTTTTGATGCTTATGATGATACTATGGACTACATTATAGACATTATTATGTGTTGGATTTAGTATGATGATTGGCCATTTGATCATGGATTATTATTTATCTAGATTTGATTACGATGCATGATGATTACTAAAGACACCTAGGATGATGATATATTATTTGACATGGATGTTTAATGGATATTGCTCAGACATGTGATTTTTGATATTATGAATAGATCTAGAAAATGGATATTTTATGATACTTGATATAGTTATGGATTAAAAATACAAATGATGTAATAGTGACTTCGGTGTTGTTGTGATTCATTGTATAGTTAAATTTTGTGATTTTATTTGTATCATATTGGATGTTCTGATATGGCCACGAGGCCAAAGGAGGTATTTGTATTTTGCAGGTTAAAAATATCACAACAAAACATCGGGGATCGGAGACCAACCAAAATGGAATTCTAGGTGAATTCAACACGGTCACCATGGCAACTTGTTTTATTGTGTTGTGTGTTGTTTTTGTTAGAGATTCCCATGGGGAGGGGAATCATCTTTATATGTGACCATGGGTTGTGTATTTTTGTTGATATGGTTAATGTTTTTTTATTGTTGCATGTATTTTATTTGTAATGTGTTCTCTTCTTTTGATTAATTAATTGTGATAGATTAATGTGAGGAGATCATATGTTTAAAATGTAAATAAATTAAAATTTAGATATGGAAAGTAATTATTAGAGTTGTTGGCTGTTTGTATTTAATTTGTAAGGGATGTGTAAGATGTGTAAGAGCTTGTGTAAGTCAGATTTTGGAGTAAGAAATACTCCACCTCCATGACAAATTCGAATTTTTCCTTGGGAGCTATTTTTGGAGGCTTGTGGGACAAGTAAAACTTGTCCCATGCCTCTAAATTTATGTTACCAACCATACTTATGGTTGGGGAAGTGATTTGTGGATTTTAGAATGCATTTAATTCATCTTTTGCATGTTTTTAATTGAACTTTCTTACATTTTTAGTTTATTGTTGTCCCCTGAGGTGTGGGCTCTTTAAGTGTGCAAGTAACTTGTCATTTTTCACCCACCTCTTTATTGAGCCTTGGAGTTTGGAGTTTGTCTTTTGTGTTTGATTGTGAGGATGTATGATGTGGCATCCTACATGGATCCACATCATCCTCTTCTTTCCCCTCTTGTATATATTTCAAACCCTCTTCTTGTTTTGGGTTGTTGAAACTTTTTGCATTCTTCCTTGGGGGAAAATTTTCTTGTTGGAGCTCTTGTTTTGGAGGAAGTTTTGGAGAAAGCTTTGCTTGCTTGTGAGTTGCTGTTTTGGACTGTGTTTTCTTGGCATTTGAAGCTTGCTGTTAGGAGCAAAAGTCACCATGGAGAGGTAGGAATTTACTCTCTTTTATTGTTGTTATTTTCTTGTGGTGTAGTGTGTATGGAAAAGTCTTTGATTTATTGTTGGCTGGTTGGGTAGACTACCTCGAGATGGTGTAGGAGAAGGCTATGGGGATCCATGTGGGGGCATAAGGAATGCCATTGGCATCAAAATTTTTGGAGGAAGTTTGGGTTTGGGATCCACCATGGAAAAGAAATAGCTTGCATTTCTTACTTTGTGGGGGCATAAGGAAATATGTGTGATATTTTATTTGGCGGTTTGTTATTGGTGGATGCCCAATTCCCAATTGGGAGGCATAAATAGCTTCCCCCATAGGCCTTGCTCCTTTGGCTTGCAAGATCAAGCCTGATTTATGCTTTGAAATGTTTCTAAATGCAGTTGTGAATTGCTATTTGTTTTGTGTTGCATTGTGTTTCAAAAAAATGTGTATGTGAAAGAATGTTGTGTTGTGGAAGCCAGTTGTTGCCATGGTTGAATTGCATCTTTTATTGTATCTTGGTTGGGGCTCGGGGGCCAATGATGAAGGAAGGATTCTCCTTTCATTGGATGTCTTGGTTGGGTGGAGAGTGTTGCCTTCCCCCTCTTTTGTTGTGATCTATTTGAAGAAGAAAATGTGCATGTTGCTATCCTGGAGCAAAAGACAAGTGCAGTTTGACAGTCCCTTGTGAAGACATATTTAATTGTAATCCTTTCCCACTTGTTGTGGATGATGTTGTAATATGTATTTAGTGAAGAAATATGTATGTAAATTGATTATGGAATTAGATATTCAAATTGTAAAAGACATTTAAATTTTGATTCTATTTATTGGAAAGAAATGAAAATTCTGTCAATTGCATTCAAGGAATGAAAGAATGTAAAGATGTTTCCTTTGTTGAAGTCAATAAATAATTGCAAGTTTCCTCTCATTGCATTGTGAGTTGAGTTGGAATGTTAAATTGCAAATGGAATCTCTGTTTAATTGCAAAGGAAAGAAAATACGCATGAGAGAATTATATTGCATTGTTTTTTTGAAATATATGAAATTGAAATCAGAATTGCTTTGAGTATAGAATAGTGGATTCAAGTCATTTAAATGCCTCAAATTAGTTTAGAAACTATATACCACATTTAAATGATAAAATTGACATGCAGATTTAAAAGAAATAGATTTCTGTTACAAACTTAAAACTGGCAATTAATTTTAATAAAAATGTACAGTTCAGACCTGCACACATTAATCAACTTGGAGATGTTAAAATTTAATATGTTGTATCTTAAATGAACTCAATTTGACAAATAAAATTTAAGAAAACAATCTAAACATTGCAAAATCGAATTAGATCCATCTAACAATCGTTTTTACTGTCATTTGTTGGAAAAATGCAAATTGAAATAAATTGAGCAAATTAACTTCCCCAAAACACTTTAAACTCTCCTATATCAATTATCCATGTCTATTTGACATGTTGAGTAAAGGAGGAAACTGAATTTAATCAAAATTGAAAGTTGGAAATTACCGGGTTGCAAATTAAAAGCACATAGATCATTTTTGCAAAATGGAACCTATAAAATTTATCAAAATATAAATTTTATGGTTTTTGTGCAAAGAGGGCATTGAGATATTTCCAAAAGTCCTCGTTTTCCCAAAACCAAGCTTTCTAGCTCAAGTTATGGCACTTTGAAGTTTTTGTGCCTTGGCGGAAAAGTCGGGAAAATTTTCCACTGGCGAGCTCGCAACCCAAAAATTTCCTATCGAATTGCCTTAGAAATTTTTTAAAATATAAAAAAATTGACTTAGGAAAAATTTATCATTTTTCATCCACGACTTGTAGCTAATCATAGGATACCACGTGTCCTCACGGGGCAGCGGCGGAGGTGCAATAATTTCTTTTGCCTTAGCCCTTTTGAAAATTTTAGAAAATTTTTTATTTTAGCCCCGCCGGCCTGCGGCCAATCACAGGCTGCCACATGGTAGCTTCGGGTGCTTATGGAGGGGGCAGACCCTTTTGATTTTTATTTTTGTTTTGGCATTTGGAATTTTTTTTGAATATTTCCTCATGGTGAATCGGGAGTGGTATGTGTCCCTCGGTGGACTTGCAAGGTGTGCAAACACTGCTTTGTTTTTTTCCTTTGGGTGAAACACCCCAAAAACTCCCGCCGCTCCACCCTCCCCTTCCTTTTTTTTAGTAGCATCTCAAAGGCCAACACATGTCCACCGAGGACCCATAGAGGCACATGAGAAATTTTCCTTTTGCGCTCGTGTAGGGAAAAATGCCAGTGCCACCCCGTGACCCGCCAACCCGCCAAGGGGTTTTCACTTCTGCTTGACACGTGTCCCCTTAGGGGAAAATTTGACCCCAAAACTCCACCTGACCATATCTTGAGTTCTCAAAGGAGTTAGGAGGACTTAATTATATCTCCAGAAAGGTGAGAAAGTTTCCTATCCAATGGGAATGATTTATGGAAATTTCAAAGTGTTTAGTATGAGAAAAATATGGTTAAAACTAAGAGCCTGCTAGAGAGTGGGCATGGGGGTAAATTACTCCCTGAACCTAACTAAAACATATAACCCTAAAATTGAAACGTTGTGAACTTGATATTAGTTAATAAAGGAAACATGTGTTTTGGTAAAATTGGTTTTGTTTCAGAACCTGCTAATGGCAACGGTAGTCTTGCAACTTGGTTATGGACACTTCTTATCAAAAAAATTATCCCATAATTTTCTAGCTAACCCTAGGTTATTTCTTGGGTCTCAAGTGGTTGTTTAAATGGGAACTATAGTTTAGTATCGAGTAGTTGGTTAAAGGCTTGGACCATTGTGCACACTAGAAAACTTGAGACATGAAAACTTAAACCTAGTACACTTGTAAATCTAGAAAACAACTTAGCTAGAAGTTGTATGTTTTAGTAAACATGGAAGTTGTGTAAACTTAGAAAAATGAGCTAACTCTCACTTTGGTATATGCAAGAGGCTCAGACAAAGTGAGAGGAAACTTCACAGAGACTCAAACCCACCACCACCACCACCACCACCAGATCAGGGTGTGGCAACCATTCTACCTCAGATTCTACAGACCCTTCAGGATTTCAATGCCGCTCTACGTGGAGGATTAGGTGGAAGATAGGAAGCTAGTCATGATAGAGCCCCTTCTATCAAGGGTTAGGTATCTCCTCAACTCAAAGAAGGAGCATAGAGGAGAGAAATTCCATGCGGAGTCAACCAGAGTAGAGTCACCACCTGGGGAGGTAGGGTGACGAGTTCTAGAGCATAAAGAGCGGTCTCGGAGCCCTAAGCTTAGGGATGAGCATGTAGAGAGACTGAGAGGATGACAGGTCCATAGCGAAGGATCATATCGGGAGAGATCCTAAAGCTTTGGTCCTCACATTACTCGGGTGACATAGGTGGATTTCGGTAGAGGTTTGACTAGTGAGCTTGAGCGGTTACTTCAAGATTTGTCCTTGTTCTAGCAACACAAAAGCTTGTGTTGTGATCCATCTATTGAGGGATGGAGTAGGAGTGTGGTGGAGGATAGAGGAGCAGAAGCTCCATGTAGATTCGAGACAAAGTGACCTAGGAGCTATTTGAGGAGAGATTTAGGAGTAGGTATTTATCATGGAGGTTCATATAATAGAGGATTGATGAGTTCCATGACCTCCAACAGGCTTCTCTTTCTGTAGTAGAGTATGAGAGTAGATTTTGGATCTACTCCAGTATGTAGAGTATA
Source organism: Taxus wallichiana var. yunnanensis (assembly GCA_018340775.1). Taxonomy (NCBI): domain Eukaryota; kingdom Viridiplantae; phylum Streptophyta; class Pinopsida; order Cupressales; family Taxaceae; genus Taxus; species Taxus wallichiana. The sequence goes on from CM031243.1 coordinate 133,709,141, forward strand.
TGTAGGATGAGTAGGTGTGGATTCATAGGTTCATCTAGGGCTTGAATTTGGATATTGGAGGTGCAGTGTAGATTCACTATCCATAGACTTTAGCTGAGGCCATCGAGAAGGCCTATATTACGGAGGAGACTTAGGGTAATACTCAACAGGTTAGAGACCAAGTCCTGACCCACATACAATAGATTCATGATGGTAGATCAAGAGGTTTAGTACCTCTTCCTCGTGGTGGCTACGGTACAACATAGTCATCCTTTAGGCCACAAAAGTAGTAGCAGTCCCACCCACCTCATAGACCTCCACATAGAGCTAATGCATAGAGAGGTTAGAGTATGGGGCCTCCTCCTAGGGGTCCCATCGAGACATAGGGTGGACCTAGAGCTTAGTCAGCAGGAGCTCACCAGTAGAGGCCACAATAGACTGTAGCCGGATTATCAAGATCCACATCATAGGCTTCTAGGGCACATACTGGAGGTGATTCTCATTAGGGAGGATTAGGAGGATGTTTTGGATATGGATTTACTGGACACTTTTAGAGAGCTTTCCCACAAAACCCTAACAACAAGGGTAAGGCAAAAATTTCAGAGTCCGATGTTGGTGACATGGGGTATAGCAACAAGATTTATGCGGTGGTTGAGAACTACCAGATGAGCACCGAGCACGATCATTGAGACCACAGTAGCATTGGTGGTATTCCTACCTCTATTTTGTTTGATTCTAGTTCTTAAGATTCTTTTATTGCACCATCTTTAGTAGAGTGATGTAGGCTGGTGGCGAGATAGGAAAGGTCTTAGTTGGGATGTCGAGATGGCTTCTAGAGCAAATATCTTTGTAGACTCCTTAGTTAAGGAGTGTGTAGTGGATTTGGGATCTTTCATCACTACCTCGGATCTCCGTATCCTTCCTTTGGGCTTATATGGAGTCATTTTGGGTATGGATTGGTTATCTGCACACAGGGCCAAGATGGATTGTTATCACAAGACTATAGCTTATGTAGATGATTTGGGAGTTGATTCGGTGATCTCGGGTTCGGGAGGCTGTTTCTATTTGCACTATCTCCACTATGTAGCTTAAGCGGTGCATGTGATGGGGTTGTTAGATGTATCTGCTTACTGATCGGTGAAAATCGGAGGATGGGTCTAGTGGACCATTGCTAGATGATCATCCCATTTTGAGAGAGTTTTCTGATGTATTTCTAGGGGAGCTACCAGGGTTACCACCCCCACGTGAGATTTATTTTCATATAGACCTAGTTCCTGGAGTAGAGCCTATCACACAAGCACCTTATCGAATGACCACCCCAGAGCTTTGTGAGCTTAAGTTGTAGAGCTTGAGGGCCTTCGGAGAAGGGCCTTATCCATCTTAGTGTATCCCCTTGGGGTGTACCGGTGATCTTTGTGAAGAATTAGGATGGATCCTTGCGGTTGTATATTGATTACCGCCACCTAAACAATGTAACGATCAAGAATCGTTATCCTCTTCCTCATATTGATGACTTGTTTGATCAGATGAAGGGTGCCATAGTTTTCTCTAAGATTGATATCAAGTCAAGGTACCATCAGTTGAGGATCTCAGAGGTGGACATTCATAAGACCACCTTCCACATGAGATATGGGCACTATGAGTTCACAGTGGTGCCTTTTGGTTTGACTAATGCCCATGTAATATTCATGAGTTTGATGAATGGGGTATTTAGGACCTTCTTAGACCGCTTCATGCTCATCTTCCTAGATGAAATTTTGATATAATCAAGTACACATGAAGAGCATGAGGGGCACCTTTGCAGGTTCTTGATGTGTCTTTGGGAGCGAAGCTTTATGGGAACTTGGAGAAGTGTGCTTTCTTTTAGATAGAGGTGCAGTATTTGGGTCATATTATTTTACGGGGAAGGCATCGCGATCAATCCTTCCAAGATTAGAGCCATTATGGATTGGCCGACACCCACTACTGAGAGACCGAGGAGTGTAGCTTTATGGGATTAGTAGGATACTACAAGATATTTGTTCAAGACTTATCTCGATTGTGCACCCTATCACTTCCATTTAGAGGAAAGGGAAGAAGATTTTTAGTCGACAGAGATGCGGCAGGCCTTACGGCAGTTGTATCATTGGAGAGTTATTCATAGAGATGTGGCTCGGTTTGTGCCATGGTGTTTAGAGTGCCGAGGGTTAAGGCCGAGCATCAACATCCAAAGCAAGCCTTCTCTATCCTCATGCTTACCGGAATGGAAGTGGGACACCATTTCCATGGATTTCATTGTTGGGCTACCTATGTCGAGATATCATCATGATTCCATTATGGTCACGGTGGATAAATTGATGAAAGTGGCTCACTTTATCCAAAGTGAAGACCAATTATACCGCTAAACAGTGACACACATATATCTAGATGAGATTATCAAGTTGCACGGATTACTGTAAGATCATTTGTGATTGCGATCCTTTATACACTTCACATTTCTGGACTACCATGCAGTATGTTCTCGGGAAGAGGATCAACTTCAGCGAGAACATATCACCCCGAGATAGATGGATAAACCCAACAAGTGAATCAGATTTTATAGGATATGCTCAGGATGTATGTGATGGATCAGCGGTGTAAGTGGGAGTAGTACCTATACTTAGTGGAGTTTTCCTACAATAATAGTTTCCAAAGTTCTATAGGCATGGCTCCTTTTCAATCTTTGTATGGTAGAGAGTGCGGGACACCTCTTAGGTTGGGACAGGTTAGAGGACAAAGTGTCTCTTAGACCAGCTCTTCTATAGGACATGGAGCAACAGGTAGTGTTAATCAGGCGAGAGATTATAGGAGGCACAAGATAAGTAGAAGAAGTATGCGGAGACCAAGTATAGAATCGACCGTAGTTTTGATGTGGGCATGAAGGTGTTCCTTCGTGTTAGGATGTATAAGATCCCTATATGTTATGGAAAAGGTTCTAAGTTAGCTCCTTGATTCGTTGGACCTTTTGAGATCTTGGAGCATCTTGGCCCTTTGGCCTCTCTGTCTAACATTGCCACCCAACTTGTCTCACGTACATGATGTGTTTCATGTTTTGGTTCTTAGGAGATATATTGAAGATCTGTCTCATGTACTAGATTGGACATCATTGCGGGTGCGGGGATTAGGGGCGGGTGATGGTGGAGCATGTTCGCATCCTAGATCAAAGGACCCTAGGCCTTTGAGGTAGAGGGTTGATCGTGTTTGGGTGCAGTGGGACAGATATGACGAGACTACAGCTACCTAGGAGGATGCTACTTCATTATGAGTGTAGTTTCCACATTTGTTCCAGTGACTTCTAGGAGGAATTCGAGTCTAAGGGGAGGGAATGTAGTGCCCACTTCCCTTTGACACCTTTTGATGCTTATGCTTTGATACTATGGACTACATTATAGACATTATTATGTGTTGGATTTAGTATGATGATTGGACATTTGATCATGGATTATTATTGATCTAGATTTGATTACGATGCATGATGATTACTAGAGACACCTAGGATGATGATATATTATTTGACATGGATGTTTTATGGATATTGCTCAGACATGTGATTTTGGATATTATGAATAGATCTAGAAAATGGATATTTTATGATATTGGTATAGTTATGGATTAAAAATACAAATGATGTAATAGTGACTTCAGTGTTGTTGTGATTCATTGTATAGTTAACTTTTGTGATTTTATTTGTATCATATTGGATGTTCTGATATGGCCACAAGGCCAAAGGAGGTATTTGTATTTTGCAGGTTAAAAATATAAGAACAAAACATCGGGGATCGAGACCAACCAAAATGGAATTCTAGGTGAATTCAACATGGTCACCATGACAACTTGTTTTATTGTGTTGTGTGTTATTTTTGTTAGAGATTCCCATGGGGGATCATCTTTATATGTGACCGGTTGTGTATTTTTGTTGATATGGTTAATGTTTATTTATTGTTGTATGTTTTTATTTGTAATGTGCTCTCTTCTTTTAATTAATTAATTGTGATAGATTAATGTGAGGAGATCATATGTTTAAAATGTAAATAAATTAAAATTGAGATATGGAAAGTAATTATTAGAGTTGTTGGCTGTTTTTATTTAATTTGTAAGGGATGTGTAAGATGTGTAAGAGCTTGTGTAAGTCATATTTTGGAGTAAGAAATACTCCACCTCCATGAAAATTCGAATTTTTCCTTGGGAGCCGTTTTGGAGGCTTGTGGGACAAGTAAAACTTGTCCCATGCCTCTAAATTTATGTTACCAACCATACTTATGGTTAGGGAAGTGATTTGTGACTTTTTATAATGTATTTTATTCATCTTGTGCATGTTTTTAATTGCACTTTCTTACATTTTTAATTTATTGCTGTCCCTTGAGGTGTGGGCTCTTTTGAGTGTGCAAGTAACTTGTCATTTTTCACCCACCTCTTTATTGAGCCTTGGAGTTTGGAGTTTGTCTTTTGTGTTTGATTGTGAGGATGTATGATGTGGCATCCTACATGGATCCACATCATCCTCTTCTTTCCCTCTTCTATATATTTCAAACTCTCTTCTTGTTTTGGGTTGTTGTTGAACCTTTTTGCATTCTTCCTTGGGGTGCATTTTCTTGTTGGAGCTCTTGTTTTGGAGGAAGTTTTGGAGAAAGATTTGCATGCTTGTGAGTTGCTATTTTGGACTGTGTTTTCTTGGCATTTGAAGCTTGCTTTGTTAGGAGAAAAAGTCACCATGGAGAGGTAGGAATTTACTCTCTTTTTATTGTTGTTATTTTTTTTTATGGTGTAGTGTGTATGGAAAATGTTTTGATTTATTGTTGGCTGGTTGGGTAGACTGCCTTAGGGATGGTATAGGAGAAGGCTATGGGGAATCCATGTGGGAGGGCATAAGGAATGCCATTGGCATTAGAATTTTTGGAGGGAGTTTGGGTTTGGGATCCACCATGGAAAAGAAATAGCTTGCATTTCTTACTTTGTGGGGGGCATAAGGAAATCTGTGGGGGGCATAAGGAGGGATTTGTGGGGGCATAAGGAAATGTGTGTGATGTTTTATTTGGCGGTTTGTTATTGGTGGATGCCCAATTCCCAATTAGGAGGCATAAGTAGCTTCCCCCATAGGCCTTGCTCCTTTGGCTTGCAAGATCAAGCCTGAGTTCTACTTTGAAATGTTTCTAAATGTAGTTGTGAACTGTTGTTTGTTTTTGTTGCATTGTGTTTCAAAAAAATGTGTATGTGAAAGAATGCTTTGTGTTGTGGAAGCCAGTTGTTGCCATGGTTGAATTGAATCTTTTATTGTATCTTGGTTGGGGCTCGGGGCTAATGATGAAGGAATGCTTCTCCTTTCATTGGATGTCTTTGTTGGGTGGAGAGCGTTGCCTTTCCCCCTCTTTTGTTGTGATCTATTTGAAGAAGAAGAGAATGTGCATGTTACTTGTCTTAGAGCAAAAGACAAGTACAATTTGATCCCTTCCTGAAGACATATTTAATTGTAATCCTTTCCCACTTGTTGTGGATGATGTTGTAATATGTATTTAGTGAAGAAATATGTATGTAAATTTATTATTGAATTAGATATTCAAATTGTAAAAGACATTTAAATTTTGATTTTGTTTATTGGAAAGAAATGAAAATTTTGTCAATTGCATTCAAGGAATGAAAGAATGTAAAGATGTTTCCCTTTTTGAAGTCAATAAAGAATTGAAAATTTCCTCTCATTGCATTGTGAGTTGAGTTGAAATGTTAAATTGCAAATGGAATCTCTGTTTAATTGTAGAGGAAAGAAACTACGCTTGAGAGAATTATATTACATTGTTTTTTTGAAATATATGAAATTGAAATCAAAATTAATTTGAGTATAGAATAGTAGATTCAAGTCATTTAAATGCCTCATATTAGTTTAGAAACTATATACCACATTTAAATGATAAAATTGACATGCAAATTTAAAAGAAATAGATTTCTCTTACAAACTTAAAATTGGTAATTAATTTTAATAAAAAAGTATAGTTCATACCTGCACACATTAATAAACTTGGAGATGTTAATTTTTACTATGCTATATCTTAAATGAGCTCAATTTGACAAAGAAAATTTAAGAAAACAATCTAACCATTGAAAAATTGAATCGAGATCCCTTTAATACCATTTTTCTCGTCATTTGTTGGAAAATGCAAATTGAAGGAAATTGAGAAAATCAACTTCCCCAAAACACTTTAAACTCTCCCTAGATCAATTCTCCATGTCTATTTGACATGTTGAGTAAAGGAGGAAACCAAATTTAATTAAAATTGAAAGTTGGAAATTACCAAGTTGCAAATTAAAATCATGCTGATCATTTTTGCAAAATTGACCCTCTAAATTTTTTCAAAATATAAACTTTATGGTTGCCTAGTGTAAAGAGGGCATCGAGATATTTCCAAAAGTCCCCATTTTCCCAAAACCAAGATTTCTAGCTCAAGTTATGGCACTTTGAATTTTTGTGCCTTGGCAGGAAAATTTTGGAAAATTTTCCTTGGCGGGCCCACAACCCAAAAATTTCCCGTCGAATTAGCTTAGAAATTAAAAAAAAAAAAAAATTTGACTCGGGAAAAATTATCATCTTTTCCTCCACCGACCATAGCCAATCGGAGGCTGCCATGTGTCCTCACGGGGCAGCAATGAGAGTGCAAGATAATTTCTTTTACCTTAGTCCTTTTGAAAATTTTGGAAAAATTTTCATTTTAGCCCCACCGGCCCACGACCAATCACAGGCTACCACGTGGCAGCTTTGGGTGCTAGCGGAGGGGGCAGACCCTTTTACTTTTTATTTTTGTTTTGGTTTTTGGAATTTTTTTGAAGATTTCCCGTGGCGAGATCAGGAGTGCCATGTGTCCCTCAATGGACCCACGGGCACACGAACAACATTTGTTTTTTATTTCCTTTGGGTAAAACGCCCCAAAAACTCCCGCCGCTCTGCCCTCCCCTTCCTTTTTCGGCAAAGATCTCGGATGCCGACATGTGTCAACCAGGACCCACAGAGGTGTGGGAGAAATTTTGATTTTGCGCCTACGTAGGGAAAAATGCCAGTGTCACCCCGTGACCCATCAACCCGCCAAGGGGTTTTCACCTCTGCTTGACACGTGTCCCCCTAGGGGAAAATTTGACCCCAAAACTCCGCTTGATCATATCTTGAGTTCCCGAAGGAGTTAGGAGGACTTATTTATATCACTGAAAGGTGAGAAAATTTCCTATCTAATGGGAATGATTTAGGGAAATTTTGGAAGCATTAAGTATGAGAAAAATACAATTGAAACTCAGATCCTTCTAGAGAGTGGGCATGGGGGTAAATTACTCCCTGAACCTAACTAAAACATCTAACCCTAAAATTGGAACCTTGTGAACTTGATATTAGTTAATAAAGGAAACATGTGTTTTGGTAAAATTGGTTTTGTTCCGGAACCTAGCTAGTGGCAATGGTAGTCTTGCAACTTGGTTGTGGACACTTCTTAAATTAAAAAAATTATCCCATAATTTTCTAGCTAACCCTAGGTTGTTTCTTGGGTCTCAAGTGGTTGTTTAAATGGGCACTACAGTGTGAACTTGGTGGATACAAAAGTGTGTTGTCGTCTAAGGAAATATTGACAAGGGCTTAGAGATCATATGGATGAAGTGAATGAAAGGTCTAAGCCATGAATAGATCAAAGTTCGAGGGGGTGTAGGCATCAAAGAGTCCTCAAAAGAGTTGATTAGGGTCATGCTCAAGTTTCTTGAGGGATAGTTGAGGCAAAGCAAAGGATCGTTGACTCATTACTCATTTGAGGTATTTGATGAAGGTGAGCTAAGCTTGCTTAGAAATTTGTTCAACATGACGTGAGATATTTCATAGGAAAGAGAAGATTAAAATGACCATATAGTCCACAGTTATTGATAAACTTGGAAGTTGACACAATACACAGAGAGGTCGTTATGGTGAGTTAAGGGTGAAGCCAAGCAAGATGTCGATTGTGTTAAGGTGAGTGTGGAGAGGCTCGGTGTAGTTGGAGTCAAAAAGATAGAATCACCAAGTTGAGCCATGCATGTAGAGAGATTATAAGAAACAAGTCGCCAAGGATGAGATAGAGAAACATGGTAGAATGCATAAGGGCCGAGTTGTATTTGAGAAAGGATGGCTCCCAAGATATAAATGGACATCCGGGTGCCCACGTGCAAGAAATTTACTATATCTAGGGTTGTGGAGATACGTCGAAATGAGAAAACTCGAGAAACTTGTTAGGTTTGAGTAGATTAAGCAATCCGAAAATGGGGACATGGTGTTCGGGCTTGTGGAGGACTTGCTATTGTAGTGGATTTGTTAGCGAGCTAGGAGCTTCAAGGTAGAGCTCAATTCATTTGAGATCATGGTCGATGAGTTGAGTGAGTTTATCAAACCAATGCATCGAGAGCAGAAAATGAAGGAGCTCATTGGCATGATGCATGGGAAGTTGAGGCCAAGTCACTCGGCCGTGAGCTTACAAGAAGAGCTCGTGGAGTCAAGCCATACGAGAGGAGATTACCAAAAGTTTCTCGAGTGAATTGCGTTTTTGATGCAAAAATGCAATGAGCTAGTGGTGGAGCATGTGCTCATGAATCACCAACCAAGCCGTGAGTCAAATATGCGAGCGAGGAGGACGCTTGACATTAGTTAAGAGATGAAGGCTCTAACTCGAGCTCAGTGAAAGATGGTGGAACATGCAAGAGAGCTGACCATTTTCAAATACAAGGGAGCTCGTTGACCAAATTGATGAGTTTGTAGGTGATCCAACCACCGAGTTATCCCTTATTTCATAGGGATCCCCATTTGATTCAAACCAACACTAGGGGTCCTACCAAAACTTAATTAAATTTTTATCTTTATTTTTAAATATTTCAATAAAATGATATTTTTATTATTATTAAAATATTATTTTAATTAAATGAATGGATAAATTCAAACCTTTCATTAATTAGCTATGATGGAATGTTCCTAAGTGGTGCAACCAATTCTATAATTAATTTAGGCCATCACGTGCCTTCATTTTAGGCCAAAATTTATTATTTCTCCTTTCTTCTCTCACACAAATTTTATATAAATGTAAGCTAGAAGCTCATTCAAGGGGGTGACAAGAGCTAGATGTGTGACACAAGTTGGAAAAGTTAGACAAAATATGTTGCACGTTATTTCAAGAATCCTCTCTCTTCTACAAGTTATCTTTATGGATTGGGGAACTTTCAATCCTCTCTTCCAAGACTATAATGGAAACCATTGCCTCTTCTGAATGTAATGATGCATTGTGCATGTTGATGAAGTAATAAAAGTGTATGTTTTGTGACTACTATCAGTCCTTTCATCATTCTATATACTTCTTTGTGCCTTTCTCATGCTTGTAGGTACATTGTGCAAGTTCAATTTTCCATTGCAGGTTATTAGAGTTCGTGCTTATCAAGTGGTGGAGTTCTGCATGCAGTTGAGTTGTGGTGCTTGTTCACCCTTCTTAGTTTCATTATTATTCACTGGAAGACTGAAATATTGTTTTTCTAATTGAGTTTAACAAAGGGAACAAATGCTTCTTAGTCTATGGTATTTTGTTTACCCTCTCTAAGTTGCAGTAGGTGAAGTTGGTTTGTGGTGCATAAAACCCTTTTCAAATAAACCCTTCTCAAATTATAGAAACACCCTTTATATGGTGCATCACCATCCCTAGTATTTTTTATTTGTTATAAGTCTCTTTCCCCAAACCCATGTAAATATTAATACGGTATAGTTAACCATTTTATTGCACTAGGAATAGTGCAACACTTATTTTAGGAAGAGGAAGTTGGCCTTCTTTATAGGTTCACCTCAAGCACAAGTACCATAACTTGAGAGGTGATACCATGTTACCCAATCACACCAAATGTCCTTTTCACATTCTAGAAATTCAGGGGGTATAGTGATTTGGTGATAACATCAAATCCACTTCACTATAGGGTTCTCTTGTCACACATGTACTTGTAAAATAAAACCCTAACTATCTACACAATACTCAAGTGCACATTAGATGGAAGAAGATGCATATGCTTGAGTCAAACTAACCTTAGTAGTCACCCTAATGTGATTTTCATTAGTGTTGCACTATATTTTAGACTCAATGTAGTTTCGGTATGTGTGTGTGTGTGTGTGTGTGTGTGTGTGTGTGTGTGTGTGTGTGTGTGTGTGTGTGTAGAAATCATGTCTCTCAAAACTACATTTCCCTTATGTTGTTTATACCAAGATAGTAGGCTGCAACTACTTCTCCCCAAGATAATGTGTGTCATATAATTTAGAACTTTCCCTTCCTATAGAGTGAATAGTGTAGCCCAACCGGAGTCCTTAAGTTTCTCCCTTTGTCCCAAGTAGTAAAAGAAAAATAGTAACCCTCATTTCCCCTTAGAATACATTTGTAGGTTTTGTATGTGTATGATTATTTTTCTTGAATTTTGGCATTAACAACACTAGAAGCTGACCCAAAGTGATCAATACAAACTTAGAAAATATAAACAAGTGATGGGTCATTTTTAAATATAAGAACTAAGAGAAGGGATAGAAGCACCTCTGAAGGAACACTAGCATCGACCACTATTGTTCCATATTGGGTACTTATGTCCAGAAAGTTCCAAAGATAAATCATGAAATGCTTAACTGAATAAAACATTATGTGATGTCCAAAAGTAAAAGGATAATTCTATAAAAGTAGAGGATGAAAGCATGGAAAGATAAAACAATGTCAATGTAAAGAAAAAAGTGTTATTAATGTCTATTTTTATTACTTAGGAATCATGCATATAACGACATGCTAGAGGCATAATGTAATAGTATTAAGTGCATAATTTTGTGTCTATAATCATAAAAACACAATCTAAGAAAGCAACGTGAAATGATCTAAAATGTTCTTGTATATATTCCTTACCATTGAAAAAGATGAATTTTAGGTGGAAGAAAATTGAGAGGAAGAGTATAAGATGTAATCAAGGTACGAGAGGTCCGGTAAAAGATGTGAGGAGTCCACAAAAGAAGATGAGGTAGTGACACCTCATTATAATTGAAGGACTTGGGATTGTAGATCACACACCAAGGAATTTAAGGCATGAGTTCCAAAATAAGAATTATGTTGGATACGACAAATAAGAGGAGAAGATAAACTAGTATTAGACATAGGAATGAAGATATGAAGACTAGATTCTCCCATGGAGGTGGGGAGATAAGAATTTGGAATGGAAGATGTAGTAATAAAAGAAGACCTTAATATTTGAAGCATGCTCTCATGAGAAGCCCTATCATGAGAAATTTTGACATTAAGAGGACATTAAGGATTGGTTGTCCATGATTCAAATTATCATGAAATTGAGTATGAAAATAAGATAAAGCATCAATATGTTCTTAATCAAGATTAATATCTTCATCATAGGAATTCTCAGATCAAAAGCTTCTATGTCTTCAATGGACACTTGAGTAAAATTGGATAGAGGATTTTCATTCATAGGTATGAAGGAGGCCATGAATTTAGAATGATTATGAGTAGGAGGGAGGATTTCAATATATTATTGAGAACCAAACTAAGCACTTTGCACTTATTGGGCATGAAATACACAACCTAGAGCCATTCGGGTGATATAACTTGAATGGGTTAGGTTATTCTATAACGAGGTACTAGATGATGGTAGATTATCCTAATAAATTAGTTTCTAAAGATAACTACAACAATATTAGGAATAATCATTGAAAAAGATAGATAATGATAGACAATGCACCAAAGCACTAGTAATGAGAGCAATAAGAAGACTTAGATTATATTCTAACTTTTGTGCTAATTTGGGATAACTTGATGATTGGAAGAGGATGGAAATGATTTTACGAAGATTTTCTAGTGAAAATATGTTCTAAATAACTACCTCAACCAAAGTGTATGGTACAATTCAAAGCATACCCCTTATATGGCCCTTTCTATATGCCCTTGTCCCTATGCAATTTTATCTTCTAAAACTTCTTAGGTTTGTGTACTACTTCCCAATTTACTCCTATTTAAAATTTCAACCTTTGACACTATGTGATACTCATTGTGTAGGTGATTCAATCTTTAAGACACTAGATGGTGAAGGAGTCCTACAAAATAAACATTAGTTGAGTCATGGGCACCCTATGCACCATTGGTGTCACCAATACTCAAGGGGGGCTCAAAACACACATTGTTATCTCTAGTATGTGATATCTAGAAAGTATGCAACCATATTGATAATCATGACATTGGAACAATGTATTTATACTTGAACCTTTGCCCTAGATTAACTTGACTTTGGCAGTGTGCCTTTTTATACTTACAAATCTGAGTGGATTGTTACCCTATAATGAGTATGCAAAGTATATGAAGCACAAGAGAGTCTTGGAGTGGATTTTATTGTGATTTCTCTTAGTATTTACTCATTGGAATTTTAGGATTCAAGTAGGTAGAAATGTATTCCTTAATGAGAGATGATTAACTTTCTTATATATGTGTTTTGGATTTATTAAACTCGAGATAAAGCCAACAAGAACTTCACTAAAGGAATTCAAATTAAGAAAATTATCATTAGAGGAAGAGGGAACAAAGTGGTTAGGTCGGCCCATAGTGTATGATTACTACAATCTTATTGGGTTGAGAAGTATAGCCTGAGTTTTTTAAGTGCATAAGGTTTGGGTGAATAAACATAAGGTGTGAAAGTGCGCATGGGAATGTAGTGAGGCGGGGTGTGCCTAGGATCGGAACTTAGCTATTTTAAGCATAAGGATATTTTTGTAGATGGAGTGTGGAGAACACAATGATATGAATACTTTTAGACTACGCTAAGGTTATTTTTGGCTAACGAAGATCAAGCGCTATGCGAGTTGTGGACTAATAATAGGATTTGAACTAGGAGTTAACTGCAAAAAAACTATTATTAGCACTTGCATGATTTCGTATTCTCATGTAAGGATGCATGGCTATTATTATCATGTAGCCTATTTTTAAAGGTGCATGAGTGGGAAGGAAAGTCCCGATCCTATAAATATGTATTGATTTGCACGGTTTAGGGATCTGATGTTTTGTAGAGTTATGTTCTTGGTTTGTACACACACATGACTCTTGGTGACATTATTATGATGTATGAAGCTTTTGCATTTTACAATATTTAATATAATGGATCTCATTGGTTGGATATTGGTGTTAGATGTAACTGAACATGGATCTTACATGGTAAATCTTATTATAGTCATTGTTTAGTTAATCTTCCTTATGGTTAAGATCTATATCTAATTTATGCACTGTGGAATGTTTACTATCTGCTATGAATCTGAACATATATATATTTAATCATGCTAACATTCTAGATAAGCACCTCTAAAGAGGGAATTGGTACCCTTGCATGCTTCGGTGAGCGGTAAATTTAGTCCGAGTGATGTGTCGGTCTGCAACTTGGGCTATTAGGTAGTAAATTCTAGGCTATAACATTGGTTCCATTCTTGGGACCTCTTTTTCAACTATTTTTCAGGATGTTGTGTAATGAAGATGTACCCATTGACCTTGGCCAATATTGAGAAGTGGTTATAAGATCTGGAAGAATAGTATGCTCATAGATTTAGAACTAGACCTGATTTTAATACACGTGCTTGGGTTAAACAAAACCTATATCATGAGTTATACAAGATGTTCTTTTATTTCTTCCCTATAGAGCTATATGAATGGTTGGTTGCTTATGCGTATAAGAGGAATTGGAGATTTCGAACGCTTGTTTGGATGCAAGAAGAATTCTAGGCCTTGTATGATGCAGATCTGATTTGGATGTGCTCTATGGATATTTGGTTCCATGGTGTTCTAAACAACTACACATTGGAATATGAAGTTACAAATTACTCTTTCCCGGAATTTGATGAGTTCCAATTCTTACGTGATCCCTAAGATTGTATTTGCACGGTATTTCGCCGGTGATCAAGATCCTGATTGTAACCCTATATTTGGAAGAGACGCCTATGGCTAGCTAAAATCCATCACGGATGGGGGAAGAGGAAGGATTAGTAAATATGTCGAACCTAGCGGAAGAAAGATAGAGAGAAGAAATGTGGCTTAAGTTTAATGAAGTGCTTGAGAGGGATTTGATGAAACAATGAGAGATCATAGAAAGAATGGTGTTGTAGAGAGATATGTCTCGTGAAGGATTTGGGGCTCACGTAAAATACATAGAGCTAGAGCATTTGGAACTCCCCCATTTGGGAAAGCATGGAAGATAACCCTCCTCGGCTTTAGATGAAGGCACATTTAGATAAAGAGTGTGGATCATGGGCTTGCATCTGAACCTACATGACGACCTAGCCCTTGCACTTGGTTTTCTAGATTCTACAATAGTTAACAACAAGAAATATAGTGTGGGTAGTAGAGTTGTAGTAGATAGAGTTAATGTTTAGTCAAGTACAAGATTTAATCAGGGTAGCGTATAAATCTATGACGTAATTGTCATCTATTTTATTTGGAGGACCAGTTAGAGGTATCGTTTCTAGTGCATCATCGACATAGAACGTGGGTATGCAGAAATTTGGCATAACATCCGGAAGTAATTAAACCGCATGACAATGGGGGTTCGGTTTAGCACAATGTAGGAACAAAAGGTAGTGCATCCTCTAGTCTGTTACCTTCTACGGAGGGGTGGATCAAGAGGATTAGGTGGCTCAGGTGATAGTAGATCTAGTGGAAACACGGGAGGAAATACGGGCTCTGGGTTTGGTGAGCAAGGTCCGTACAAACCTCGAAAGAAACTTAAATGGATATATCTCCCCATATTTTAGAGTATAGAGGCATTAAATATGCGCAGATGAGCACGTTTATATGTGTGAAATACTATGGTGCACCAAAGGAATTATAGCTCCAAAGCATAAGGAAATTTAGTTTACAACTACGTTGCGGGGGTGTGTGTGCAACGTATATAAAAAGTTTGATCCCAATTAGAGTTGTGTAGATTGTACAATCTTTGGGAGATGATTTTTAAAATAATTTTATATCCCTGAGTTCGAGCAGAAAATCATAAGCGTGCTCAAAGACATTAAGTAGGGCACTACTGAGAGTGTTCGAGAGTATGATGCTCGGTTCAAAACCCTTTTGTCTAAATTATCTTATGACATCCATGTGAGAAAAAATGCACAATGGTTCATTAGAGGACTGATCACACCCTTTAGAAGATCACTTTCACATAAGACATATACAGATCCACATGAGGAAGTTGAAGTAGCTCTACGCGCTGAGATGGTAGGAAGTGTAGAAATAGGAGTGAGCTCATTTTTGGAAGCTCAAATTGTAGTAATTTCTAAACAATTGGATAAATTATCTGCTAGTTTGGCACATGAGATACTGAAACGGAACTTGGTGTACAAATTGTGAAGTAGAGGGTATACTAAGGATAATTGTCCCCATAAATCAACATGCTCATTATTTCCGGACCGTGAGATATGTCATTTGGATCATAGTTCAAGTTAGTGCCCATTGTTGCAAACGCGTGAGAAGGAAAAATGTGTCCAATCACTACAAAATTTGTAGGTCTTCCACTCATGACACTGAAGATTTCTTGTTAATTGATCAAATTCATGATGCCATTGATGTTGGGTGGTGTTACTAATAATTCTAAGGATAAGGGTGAGCATTATGACGTGCGGATCCCATGATCACTACAGGTGTGAATGTCTATAGAAAATTATTTGTTCTTTATGTGGAAAGAACCACAATTATGAAGAGTTCCCGAGAATTGTATGAACATCTAAGTAAGAAGCATAAACAAGAAAATAAGGGCACGGGGATGGTTAGATTATAACACGCAGTAGAGGGACCGGTGGATACCGAAGTTAGCGCTAGATCCTCAAATGGCTCATGTGAAGATTACTACATGCGTTGAAGTGACACACACCAAAGATATTATCCAATAGAATCCTATGATTACTAAGGAGGAGGTATTACATATGAAGTATATAGACCCTTTTCATCAGAAGGAAGTCTATCAAGAAACCATGGAGGTCATTAGGAATTTGTAGGGTGAGATAGAGTGTTTGAAGGAACAGTCATAGAATTTGGAACAAAATAAATTAGATGATCTCCATTAGACAGATGTTGATGATTTAAATGAGGTTTATACGATGCTTTGCACCAAAATAACATAATTCCATTGTTGGGGAACTGATTGAAGGGAAATGATCCATGCACTAGGGTGAGCATGAGAGAATTTTTACATACTAACCTTCCTTCGAGATAGTTTGGATTATGATAAGGAGATTACTCTAAATGCCATTGTTGATGGGTGGATTTTGAGTAACATTCGATTAACAAAGGTGCGGAAGTGAATGTACTTACTTTAGACGCATGGATTCAAATGGGGAGGCCACCACTGCAGCCATCTTATAATGTGTTTTTATGGAAAACCGGACTAAGGCCACACCAATTGGAGTTCTAAAGGATGCATCAATTACTATCCAGGGGCCAAGTTCATTGGGGATGCTCACGAAGCATAAAACTTTCCAACATTACTTGGGAACTCTTGGTGTTATGTAAACAACACTAATCTATGCTTTAATAAGGGGTATATAAGTTTTGAAAACAAGGAAGAGTGTGTTATTATCTATTTGATAGATGGTAAACAATACCCTATGTGGAGCCCTTATGTCAAGAAGATTTAAACAGGTTTTATGTGCACACCTTCCAAGATCCGGAAGTTCTTGAGCCATCAAAAGAAGGGGTTCTTTAAAGGGATGATGCATAATATGTGAGTGATCTTTGTTAGAGTAGGTATTTACCTTGGCTCATGTTCACCTAGGTACTTTATTTACCTTTATTGCATTTATCCTCACCCACTTATGTGTGTGGATATTTCTTTTATCTTATTTAGATATTAGGAGATATTATCTAGTTGTTAGGTATAGTTCTTTCCTTGATCCATGGTATTGAATAGTTCTTTCCTTGATCTATGGTATTGACTAAATCCTTAATGTCTAGTTCTCTCCTAATTCTATGGTCTTGACTAGTTCTTTGATGACTAGTTATTTCCTTGATTTATGGCTTGATCTATGACCTTGACCGGTTCTTAGATTGTTATTCCTTGCCTATTTAAGTAAGACCCATTCTCAATGTATTGCATTGAGTTCCATAATAATATATGATATTATTACTCATTTGTTTGCAAAGGTTTTATGTAAAGTTATTCTGGCGAATTACTTTCATATTATTGATCATGGTGTTTGATTAACATCTGTGTTCTTGGCTTGGTAAATGATTTGGTTATCGTTCCTTTCATGGTATCGAGTGATAGATGATGTAGACATCTAATAAGTTTTCTTTGCAAGAAAGGGTTTATTTTTTTCATGTATATGAAATTTGTTAGCACTTTTTAGCAGCATACATTTTTATGCAAAAAGAGTGCGGAATTGATTTGGAAGGTGCCAAAACCCTAGAATTGACTGTAAACTTGACCATGTTTTGAGATAGTTAAATCTGGGTTCATTCTTTTATCCATTGGATATAAGCATGTTCATTCGGATGCATTCTTCTACCCTTTGGGTATTTTGGTTTTGGATGTTGTATTTTATCCACTTGGATGCAAATCATGCCCTATAGGTGCATTCTTTTATCCATTGGATATAAGTGTGTACCTTTTGGATGCATTCTTTTACCCTCTGGGTATTTCGGTTTTGGATGTAGTATTTTATCCACTTTGGACACGAGATCTGTGCCCTATGGGTGCATTATTTTATCCATTGGATATAAAAGTGTACCTTCTGGATGCATTCTTTTACCCTCTCGGGTATTTTGGTTTTGGATGCGATCTTATATCCACTTTGGACGTAGATTTGTACCCTATGGGTGCATTCTTTTTCCATTGGATATAAGCGTGTACCTTTAGATGCATTTGTTTACCCTCTCGGGTATTTTGGTTTTGGATGTAGTCTTTTATCTCTGGATGTAGATCTCTGCCCTATGGGTACATTCTTTTATCCATTGGATATAAGTGTGTACCTTCTACATGCATTATTTTACCCTCTGGGTATTTTGGTTTTGGATGCGATTATTTATCCACTAGATGCGAGATCTGTACCCTCTGGTGCATTCTTATAGATCTCTCAAGAAGTGAAATTCTCTTCTACAATCACTCATTCACGATAAGGATACAATAATACACTTCCTACAGAACAAACTTGCTAGCCTACAACATCACCATCATATTGTGGACAACCATATCCATGCTCCTAGTCCACTTACAGCTATTGCTCATGAACCCACTGACATTGATCTATCAGTCTTTGAGTCTGTTCTTGCTCTTGATGCTCATACACCTATGAAGCTTGTTACTACATGCTCTTCCACATCTGTGCCTATTATAGCACCACATGTTGTGTATCCTATTTCTGCTCAACTGCATGGATTTTTTGAGAAGCATACTACTGCATTTAGTTCTCACATGCTCCGTTCTATGGGTCTCACTAGCGGAGTCATTGGTAGACATTCATAGGGTATTATTTCCTCTATTCCACATGTTAAGTGGAATTATCATCATGACATTGGTTTTCGAGAAGATACTTCATTGGGATCACACATTGACAGAGCTCCTTTTTTGTTCACTCGATTCTTTCTGAGGATCCTGAGCAACACATGAGTTCTACATCTTCACTCAAGCTTGAGAAACCTAAGATTTCAATTGTCAGACATGATCAACCTGACACACATTCTGATGTTCTTTTACATGCACCCATTGTGCATTTTACACCAAGTCATATGCAGGCATCTTCTTCATCCATCCGTGTTGATTTGGGGTGGATATCTGATCACTCATGGAGGTGACATAGGCATTCATTGAGAGGAATCTATAGGCATGGCTCCTCCACCATTCGGCCTCTTGCTCCACTTTCTATACCTTCTGCATTGTGATGCTTCTTGTTTTGAGAATTTTTCTTTAGAAGTGTAGTGTATCTCTCTTTTTTGTTGAGAGATTTTGTATTTGTATTTTCGACACTTTTGGCATGTTGACAGTCTCTCTTGTGGGGAGCTATTTTGGTGGAACCCAGTGTTAGTTTGTCAGTGTTTAAGTAGTTTTTTTGACAACTCATATAGATTTGTAGTGCCACTCCACCCATTCAACAGTATGGGAGGGTGTGGTGCTGATCTTGCTTCTTCGGGTTTTGTGTCCTTGCCTTGTTACCTTGGCTTTTCTTGGATCATGACACTCTAGATTTTGTGTCCTTACCTTGTTGCTTTGGTTATTGTTCTTGGATTGTGGCACACCTATTTGCAACTCTTGATTGAATTATGTTTGGTGTTTTTTTGCACTTTCGACATCACTCCATTGATAGTCTCCTTGTATGGAGCTATTCTGGTGAAGCCCGGTGTCGATTGTTTTGAGTTTTGTGATTAAGTAGTGGATTCATACCACAGTGCACACCAAACTTCTTCAACATTATACAAGTTTTTTGAGCCAAGATTCTTGGGATGCCTTGGAGCGGGTCTTTACTCTCTTTACTTTGTTATTACTGGTTTTGGGTACCTTGTGGTGTCCCTTTTTTCCCATTCATTGTACACGAGTACCTCATCAGGCCTAGTTGCTGGGACTCATACTGTGGACATGCCACATCTATTTTGGCCCCTAGCTTCACTTGAGGGGGTGTTAGAGTAGGTATTTACCTTAGCTCATGTTCACCTAGGTAATTTATTTACCTTTATTGTATTTATCCTCACCCACTTATGTGTGTGGATATTTCTTTTATCTTATTTAGATATTAGGAGATATTATCTAGTTGTTAGGTATAGTTCTTTCCTTGATCCATGGTATTGACTAGTTCTTTCCTTGATCTATGGTATTGACTAGATCCTTGATGTCTAGTTCTCTCCTAAATCTATGGTCTTGACTAGTTCTTTGATGACTAGTTATTTCCTTGATTTATGGCTTAATCTATGACCTTGACTGGTTCTTAGATTGTTATTCCTTGCCTATTTAAGCAAGGCCCATTCTCATTGTATTGCATTGAGTTCCATAATAATATATGATATTGTTTCTCATTTGTTTGTAAAGGTTTTATGTAAAGTTATTCTAGAAAATTGCTTTCATATTATTGATTGTGGTGTTTGATTAGCATCTATGTTCTTGGCTCTGCACGATCCGGTTATCATTCTTTTTAGATACTACAAGTATTACATGTGATAATTGGGCACATGAAACTTATGAAATGGTTGGGTGTGATGTGAAGAGTGTAGATACGTGTGTAATAAGACCGCATAGTATCGAAATTTGGGAAGTAACCAGTACCACGGTACACCGGTGACATAAATCTAGAAGTATTCTTTTCTTCTTTGTGGACGTTCAGTGGGTGTCGATAGAAAGAAGGAATATGGTAGTATATATTTTACATGGGACAACAACGTATTGGTGGATATTACACAAATATAATATTTTGGAGTGGCGAGAGATGAGGATTGTCTTATAAGCTAGGTTCCATAGGATAATTACACCTACTCGATATGTGAATTCCATGGTAATGATCCCTTAGCACCACATTCAACAGTGTGAGAGACTCTAGATAGAGGGTCAGGAAGCTTTACCACCTTCGATGTGGGTACAAAAGCTCTATTTCACCTTGTGAGGTGTGTGCACACATAGTATATATATGTGGAGTTGAATAGAGAGACTGGAAATTGGTAAGAACTTATTGAAGGTATGATTCAGACCTTTGACTATTTTTCTTCTAAACCTCTGGTGAATGAGGTGTTGTAGGTCATAAAGTGCTTAACTATGGAGATAGTGCAAAGGCTGAGGATATCCTTCAAGATTTTTAAGTGAGCCAAACCTAGAGGTGCACTTTGAAGAGGAAGAAACAAAACAACTCGGCCGTTCCTCGCTTAGAAAAAGAGAAGGGTAAAATGGTCTATATAGTTGATGATGAGGAAGTGGAAAAATTGGATGTTGAGCATACAGAAGGTATGTGTGAAGTCTTAGATAGTGCGGATGAGAAGGTGTGCACCTACCATGAGCATATGAAGACCAATATAGTGAACATTAGAATGGATCTTGAACCTAAGGAGGCCATTATCAAAGATTATTGGTCCGAATCTAAAGTTTCTAAAATCATAGAACTACCACGTGACTTTCAGACCTATTCCTAGGGGCTATCATGAGTTAAAAGGAGTACATGAATCCTTGGGTGAAATGAGGATAAAGATGAAGGAAGGTACACACCTAGTTTGGAAGAGGCCTTACAGGATGAATCCAAATCTGCGTATTAAGGTGAAAGAATAAATTGACAAAATGTTAATTTTTGGGATCATTGTGCCCATCAAGGAGCAAGAATGGGTGATCCCTATAGTGATCAACATTAAGAAAGATGGGAGAATCCAAATTTGTGTGGATTATAGGGAATTAAATGTTGCATGTGTGATTGATCCCTTTCCCACACCATTTACTGAGGAAATCTTGGAGGGCATTACAGGCATGAAATATACTCCTTCACTAGATGGATTTTCTAGGTATCATCAAGTAAGGATAGCAAAAGAGGACCAAGAGAAGAAAAATTTCACCACTGAGTGGGGAATTTTTTCATACATAGTTATGCCCTTTGGATTAAAGAATGCACCTACAATATTTTCATGCATTATTGTACAGGCATTCCATGATTTTATTCACAAGTTCTTACAGGTTTATTTAGATGATTGGGACGAGTCTATGGGCTTGTAAGGGATCAACTGCGATAAATTTAGGCTCATGTTTTAGATATGTCAGTAGTTGAGCATCTCATCAAACATCGGGAAGTTCCTTTTTGCCACACCCTTTGGCATTTTTCTTGGAAACATCATTAGTAAAGAAAGCTTGCTAGTAGATCCTACTAAGGTTGTTGTGATTTTGGGATTAGAAGAACCTATTATCCAAAGCGATATTCAAGGATTCTTGGGGCACACAGGATATTACAGAAATTTTATAAAGAGATATGCCAAGATCTCTACATCCTTAGAGGAATTATTAAAAGGAAAATGAAAGTTATATTGGGGTGAGGTGCAATATACGCGCATTTGAGAATCTAAAGGAAAGACTTCCTACAACACATATTTTACACCTTCCCTTATGGTCTAAGCCATTTCACATTTATGTAGACACCTCTGGCATGGCCATTGGCACAATATTATCTCATACGAGAGAAGGTATTATCGATCATCCTATTTACTTTGCTAGTAGGAAGCTAACTCTAGCAGAACAAAATTATACAACTACAAAGCGCGGGGCATTGTCTATGATCTATGCGCTCCATAAGTTTTGAAAATACTTTCTTGCTTTACCTCATTCATCTTTTATATAGACCAAAAAGGACTAAAGTATTTGGTGAACAATCCCATTTCTACGGGCGCATATGCCATTGGGTATTGTTATTCTAGGAATTTAACTTTACCGTGGTGACTAATCCGGTTAAGAGAAATTCTAGTCCAGACCATTTATCAAGGATTAAATCGGGAGAGGACGCAGCATAGAGCATTGAGGTCATAATGCCGGATGCATAAATGTTTAGGTTAAACCACATCCCCTTGAATTTAGAGGATGTTGCTATCTTTTTACACACATGTGTGGTGCCTGAGGGAATGGAGGCTTTGGAGAAGAAACAACTTGCCATTTGTAATGCGACTTACATGTTGATCAGTGGAGACTTATACAAATTAGGCCGAGATGAAGTTTTTCACCAGGTGTGTACTTGAGCATGAGCATAAATCAATTATGGAGGAGGCTTATGGAGGCATTGGAGGTGGACACTATGTGGGAGACGCCACCACATGCAAGATTCTATTAGCTGGTATATGGTGGGAAACATTATATAAGGATTGTAAAGAGTATTGTAAGGCATGTGACCATTGTCAACACCTTGGAAAGCCTAGGCATAGAGATGAAATGCCTTTGAGGACTATTACTAGTGTAGAGACTTTTGAGAAGCGGGCAATTGAATTTATGGGCCCTATCTCCCCAACCATGCACATGAAAACATCGCACTATATTATCACTTGTAGAGATTATCTTACAAGGTGGGAAAAATTTGCGTCTATATTAGATTACACAATAGCTAGTGCAACAAGGTTTCTTTGGGAAAATATTATCAACAAGTATGGATGCCCTTTAAGTTTAACAAGTGGTAGGGGTACTCATTTTCTCAATGAGACCGTCGGGATACTATTGGATGAATTTATGGTGGCACTTCATAAAACAACACCCTATCATTCCTAGGAAAACGGAACTACCGAGGTCTTCAAAAAAATACTATGCCATACCTTGACAAAAATTTGTGATGTTGGAAGGAGAGATTGGGATGATAAAGTCTCTTTTATACTCTAGGCATATAGGATAACCTATAAGATGTTGAATAAACAACACCCTTTCGGTTGGTGTTTTGCACAGAGGTGGTTATACCAATGGAATTCATGCTACCTTCTTTGTGTCTTACACGCATAGGAGGCCCGACCCGATGAGAAAACATTGGAAGAACAATTGAAAAATTGATGCACTGGATGAGAGACACGCTTTATAGAAAGATGGAGTCGAAGAAAGAAAAATCAAGGAAAAGGCATGGAATGATAGGCACATTAAGGATAGTAAACTAAAGGTTGGAAAAATGGTACTTTTGTATGATTCAAATTTTTACATCACCCTGGAAAGCTTAAGGTGTACTAGTTGGGACCGTATGTTATCACTTATATACTTGACTCGGAACTTGCAAGTTAGAGGTAGTTTGGATGAGACACGGTTTCCTAAGTTACATAGATGGGAGTAGGATGAAGCCCTACTATAAATAGGTTTTCTTGGTGTTTGTAATAAGGCATTGTTTCCACTTAGATTATATTTATTTTATGTATTCCCTTTCTATGTGTTTCCTTTCCTTGTTGCAATGCTTTGTCAATTTAGTTTAGTTTTTTTGTGCAATAAGCACATTTACGTGCCAGAAGATGATTATTATTGAAGTGTTTTCATGCATAGAGGACCACTAATACCCTTAGAGTGGGGTGGATAAAGAAGGATTTACTGGTGCCTTATTTTTAGGTTGTGGTGCATGATAACAGAAAACTCACCGGTGATTAGAGAAGGGACAAGTTTTTAGATAAGAAAATTTCAAGGAAATTTCTTAAATATAAGACCATGTGTGGGAGGATGGACATTTTGTATAACAAAAAGTAAGCCATAACATTAGAGAATGCTTAGGAAGAGTCACATTGGATAGGTAATTCGGTGGAGGAAGTGCAGTAGAGGAGATCATGGCAAATATGTAGTGGGTGCGCTAGAAGGTTATGACTAAGGCATGAAAATATGAGTTGTGGAAGAAAGATAACAATGCACGGGGAAGTGCGGATGCAAAATTAATGCCACATATAGTGGTAGATGGGAGAAATTAATGTGAAGGATTTTTGAAATTCACTATAAGATCGACATTCGTAATGTCATTGTTACCTTGCATTGTTGAAGCTAATGAGTGTGAAGTGTAAAGAAGAGCTAGAGATGAAGAGTAATATGTAGATCAATGAGCTAGGTAGGACCGTAGCACATCATTGATTAAAATTTGATGCAGAATTGATGTTCAAGAATTGGTGCATATGTTTTGAGGAGGGTTCACGTGATTAGGGTTTGAAGAAGGAAAAGTTATAACTAGGGTTTGATAGATCGAAGGGTATGTTTCACACTCGTGGTACATAGAGTAAAAAGGTGACAATTTGGAGGTTGTAGAATGTTCTAGTTAGGTGAGGAAAGAAGTATGGCACCATGACATGCTCCAGCTTGTTGAGGTAGAGGCCAAAGAAGTGACGAGAGGATTGGCTGGTCAAAATGTTGTATCCGAAGGGAGTAATTGAAGGGTGACCATGGACAATGAAGATAACACAATGTAATATTTCCGGCACTAACCACATAATGGATAGGTACATGAAGGATATCACCACTGAGTTTATTAGAAAGACTAATCAAAGGATAAAAAATGGAAATAGGGTTTTGGATGACTCTGTTAGGAAATTTCTTCAAATTATAGGTGTCATGCAGTTATGGAGTTACCTTACTTTAGGAAGCCCGAGAAATTGTATCAATGGCTCATGTCGTGAGTACACAAATATTTCTTTTACTTTGTGGGTAGTTTAATGTGGATTTCCACTAAACTAGTTGGAAAGGTAATAGGGTTACACGAATCTAGATGGGAGATTGCTGGTGACTTGTCTTATGATGATGGTATTGATACAAAGGCCGCTACACTTAAGTACGAAAAGGGCGGCCAAGCATTTAAGGTAACCAATATTGATGACATGGCCATAAGGGTCATAGCAAGGTTGATGAGCTATAAGCTAGGTGCCTCCGAATGATGGAATGAGGTAAATCAACACTGGTTGCACATCACACACAAGATGACCAATAAGACCTATTAAAACATTAGTGGATACATTACATAGAACTTAGTTCTTTAGGCGTGCATCCAGTGGATAAAGGTGAGAAAATTACTTGGGGTGTCATTCTTATGTTACTTTTATTCAAAGTGAGGTTAGTGTACCTAATGGGTCGAGGAGAATGTCCTGGGAATTCCCCTTAGAGAACAAGTCACCAACAAAGAAATTTTCAAAGTATACATTACATGGCTCCATTTCAAACACATACAAGGAGTGCCAAA
The DNA here is from genome assembly GCA_018340775.1 of Taxus wallichiana var. yunnanensis. Lineage (NCBI taxonomy): Eukaryota > Viridiplantae > Streptophyta > Pinopsida > Cupressales > Taxaceae > Taxus > Taxus wallichiana. The sequence continues at coordinate 133,734,771 of CM031243.1, forward strand.
AAAATTCATTCAAGAGGTTGCTCCAGGAGTTTAAAGGGGAGTGGCGCATTCCACGTGAACTTCCTACTATGATGGATGGCTAAGCATTGTTCATTGTTTTCCAACATTTTAGTTTGGGGTAGTTTTATATGAAGATGAGTGAGAAAATCCCCTGGTGTAAGTTACCTTTCACTTTTTTTTTTCTCGTTATTTTAAGGATTATTTGAATAGTGTACATAACGTGTGCAAAATTCAGTTTGACGATGATAGGGTAGACATGAATATACATATCTTGCACAAAAATTATGTATGGCCAAGTTTGGGAAGCATATGCGAAACACTTGAAACATATAATATTGACATAACTCCGGAGACCATGACCGTAGAAAAATTAAACCGGTGCGCATCTATGTTTACTTAAGGCCACATATAAAAGATGGGAAGGTGATTAAGGGTGAGGACATAGCTCTTCTAGGTCCTCTAAAGAATAAGGCACAATAGGCACCTCAAGGACAATTGTATCTGCACCATCAATCAGGGAAGAACCAATGCGTATGGACTTGGAGAATGTTTTAGAATAACACGAAGAGGAATAAACGATAGTAAAAAAATGGACCACACATGAAGGATTTTGCACAAGAGGCGTATGTCTAGGGATACCGATGCTCGGAATTCACAACTAGTGAGGAGGTCACCATGGGTAACTCCAGTCAAGAATGTTGAAGAACAAAGGAAGAAGCACTAGAAATATATACCGGTAAAAGATATCGAGGAGGATAAGTCCTCTCACCAGAGTGAACAAAAAGATGTGGCCACTACATGTCCGGAAGTGTAGGATGATGAGGATATATGTGAAAGAATAGTCTTTGAGGAAGTTGGCCCAAGTGTAAGTTCCTAGAACTTGTTGGGGATCAAAACAATGATGGTGGAGATACGAGAGATCATAGTAAATCATACGTGTAAAGAAAAAGAGAATGAGGAAGAGGAATAAGTATAATAAAGCATTGATCTTGAGGCACAACAGATATTGGGCGTGCGATGGAAAAGTGACCAGTGAGCATGAGAATCTACAAGTAACTCTTCCTCGCACCCGACCTCTCGAGGTCGTGCCGAGACAGTCGGTGGGGATGGAATATACGTGGGGTGTGGATAAACTAGTTAGGTAGTCTTATGTCTTCAACACGCAATAACAAGATATGCAAATCTAAGGCAAAGAAGGCCCTCCTAACCTGAATCAGGTGTGATAGATCGTTCGGCGAGGATAGCTACTCGAAGGCTCCAATCAATATCGAGCTCTACCATGATCTAATCTATGGGTTAAGGGATATGTAGAAGATGACCTATGGGTGCTTCGTATATATCTCCCGACAAGGTCATGAAAATGGAATGGAAAAATATGTAGTGGATCTTTTGGTGTTTTATGGATGATTCTCTGGTCTAGTCCAAAAATATTTAGCTTGATTAGCTACTACGTTTAATAATGATAGTTATGTGATAATGTCTGGTGGAAGTGGAGAGGACCTAAACAGTAGTGTTCACAAGCTGGTGTCGATACTTGATTGATTTATAGGTGCATTGGGTTGTGGGACCTGTGGATCACAACCATAAGTTCGTGGTTGTTGTGGACCTTCTATGGTCATATGAAGAGTCAATCCATGATTCCGAGTATCTAGTAATCGTATGCCTTTTTGGCCTCTACGTTTAGAACTAGAAGTTGCATGATTTTCTTGGAGTACCTAATAGGTGTTCTAGCAACTTGGATATGTAAGCTAGTGTCTATATCAACGAGGAGGTCTCCTACATCTGGCTGTGGGACTAGTGGATCACAACTAAATGTTTTCTCTCTTTCAGGTCCTTCTACAGTCATATGGATATCTATCAAGGAAGTCTATAATTTTTCTGATTTGACTAGAACATGTGTGCTTTTTCATCTTATATGTTTAATCCTCTTAGTTGTGTGTTGATTTCTTGTAGGTTTGTTGTTGTTCGGAAGACCTGAATTCTAAGATTTTGGTCTATGTTAGTTAATGTTATAACAAGATTTGGTTGAGGCATGATTGGCTCAGAAACATATTCCCTAGGCTCCCTAGGTCCCATGATTGTCATACAAGATCAATATAAACCTAACTGAAAAGAAATAAAATAATTATGCAAGATATATCTACAACATATATATATTCCTCTATTTTTGTATTTTTGATAGAATCAAAAGAGTAGTTAATCTAATATATTCATAAAATGACAACTAATCTAATAAAAAAATAAAACAAGCAAGGTAGCATGGTGTAGCTACTTTCCCGTGTGCGATTGTGAGTTTATCCTAAATAATTAAATAGTTGATTAAATTAATTAAAATACTCTCGATCCTACCTCATAAGTGAGGAATGAATCATAGTTTCTGAGAAACTATCAATCCCCATAGCTTCCCAAAGAATATCGAAAGTGAAATTTAATTGAAATGAAATAAATCACTACTCTATTTGATACGTTTTAACTAGAACTTTGATAGATAAAACATGGAATTTGCAAAATAGCGGTGAATCCAAAGAGTGTATGAATTTTTCCCCTCGAATGATCTCCTTGTTCCTTCATGTTCACGTGAATCCGAGAAGAGTGTGTCTATGCTAGCATCACTAGAAGAAGGTATTTGAACAATGTTAGCTTTGGATATAGACTGAATATAATGTGAGTAGAAGAGGGACAACACAAGTGACATAGCTTGGCATATGTAATTCCTAGCAGGATTTATTGTAGGAATACAACACAAGTGTACCGAGAGATTCTAGAATCTACCTTCTCTGAAGAACACAACCTATAACTCAAATGGATTCAATCTACAAAGGACACTACTCGATCTAAACTAATTTGTATGAAAAATGATGAACAAGACTGAAGCAAGAAGATCGAATGGCTTCTAATAGCAAAGGAACACTAGCATGGATGCAAACATGAAAACAAAATGAGTTCTAAGAAAGAAATTGAAAGAATAAACAATGGAAATGAGAAGTTGAGGGGCCATTTGCTTGAAAACAAGCTAGCTATTTATAGATTTCACATTCACCCAAAGGTGATTCCTATTAGAACTCTTTTACCATTAAACAATGAAGAAACACTATTCCAGGAACATAAAACATTAATATGAGCTAAGGCGGTTGAGAAAAGATGGTAAATGTTGAAAAATTACACAAGTTGCGATCAAAGGAACATCTTTGGAAAACACGTGAAGGACCGCCACCCTAAGCAGGGTGGTGGTTTCATTACTGAAGGTCAAAACACATTTAAAAAGGGGGTGAGGGATAAAACAAAGCACAAGGAACTTGGATAAAGCATTTGGGATGCTAACATATACTTCATGAGCTTCTCTGGATCCCGAACACCTTGCGAGGTGACCTATATCATCATTGGGGCATGTGTAACATCATTTTGGTGGTACAGTACCCTACAATTTTGGGTATGTACATGCATCATTACACAAGAGGACATTAGAGAGTGCACCGGTGGAAAGAGAGAAGACGATGTGGTAAGGACTCAAAACTTGGGATACATAGATGATACAACTAAGATTATTCACACCCAATTTCAAAGTACCTTTCCCAGAGAATAATTATATGGATGGGATTTAATGGACCCAGAAATGGTGACAACACACACTCGTAAACAATTGTCTTGGAGCATATAGAATCACATGGATAAGCCTGACTTTGATGTTTGCAAGAATCTTGTGTCTCACATAGGATGATGAGGGTGCCACATACCCACCATATTATTTTCAAGCCAACACATTTTTCTGATGAGAAAATAAGTAATGTTTTGGTTAAGCTATCTACGAAGTTGCACACCTCGTAACATTGATAAAGTGAAAACTATAAGAGTGATTTTGGATGATAAGAGGGATAAAGACATTGAGGTCGGAAAATTTATGAGGAGCGGGATAAAGTAGAGGTAGAAAAATAGAATGTTCTTAAGATGGCCGAACAAATTGCTGCTGAGATTATAGAAAAGAGGCTCGCGTTTCAGGAGAAGGTGCCAAAGGAGTTTCAGTCCACTCTTCATTATTTGTGCACAATAGTGCAATTACTTTTAGAAGAGGGACCCATGTTATTTCCAAGACCAAAGATTGTTGTAGAAGAGCCAACGAGAGCCAAATCCACCGTTTCAAGGAAAATTTCCAGTTATGAGTCCATTATGCAGGATTTAAGAGATGAATTGAAGAAATTAGATCTAGCATTGACTATGTGTGCAATGCTAGATGTAATCATCAAGACAAGGATTTTGACAAAAGAAGATGAGTTCCTTCAGGAGGCCAAGGATGAAACACTTGGGCACGTAAAAATAATTATGCTAGTAGAAACTAAGCGCGATGCGCTTGAGGCTACCAGGATTTTGCACAAGGAAAGAATTAAGAAAATTGGGAAACTCATCATAGAGAAGATGGATGTAATGGAGGGAATGGTCTCAAGCATGGCCAATATTCCCAAGATTTTACAGAATGAAGCTTGTAAGATGACTCTTGATGAATTGGAGGCCGTAGTTATAGACATTATAGATAAAACAAATAAAGCCCTGAGTGATTGGTATGCATTGGAGGTAGAAGTACAAAATGAATATCTAGAGTTGATCTTTCCAGTAGAAGAGAAACATGCCAAGTAGGCTGAATTTATTTTTGTGGTAGTAGTCCTCTTGTTCTTTCATTTGTCTTTCTTTAAATTTTGGAGGAATAAGTTGTGATTACCCATTTCGAGGGTGGTAATCCATTTAGTGTGGGGTAATCTTGGGATGATAAGTATAGCCTAATTTTTGTAAGTGCATAAGGTTTGGGTGTGCAAACATATGGTGTGAAAGTGCATGTGGGAATGTAGTGAGGTAGGGTGCGCCTAGGATCGAGACTTAGCCGTTTTCAGCATAAGGCTATTTTTGGACATGGAGTGTAGAGCACACAATGATATGAATACTTGCAGACTACACTAAGGTTATTTTGGGCTAACAGAAGATCAAGCACCATGCAAAGTTTTGGACTAATAATAGGATTTGAACTAGGAGTTAACTACAGAAAATCTATTATTAGCGCTTGCATGATTTTGTATTCTCATGTAAGGGTGCATGGCTATTATTAGCATGTAGCCTATTTTTAAAGGTGCATGGGTGGTGAAGGGAAAGTACCCACCCCTATAAATATGCATTTATTTGCACGGCTTAGGGATCATATGTTTTATAGAGTTATGCCATTTGGTTTGACGCATGCATGTGGTTGACTCTTGGTGACATTATTATGATGTATGAAGCTTCTACGTTTTACAGTATTTAATATAATGGATCTCATTGGATGGATATTGGTGTTAGATGTAATTGAACATGGATCTTGCATGGTAAATCTCATTATAGTCATTTTTTAGTTAATCTTCCTTATGGTTAAGTTCTAGATCTGATTTATGCATTGTGGAATGTTTACTATCTGCTATGAATATGAACATATATATATTCAATCATGATAACATTTTGGATAAGCACCTCTAAATAGAGACCAAGTACCCTTACACATTTCGGTGAGTGCTAAGTTCGGTGTGAGTGATGCGCCAAAGTGCACCTTGGGCTATTGGAAATAAATTCTAGGCTATACCAAGTCCTAGATGCATGTGCGAGTAATTTTAAAGTTGGAATTGTAATATGTGAGGGTGTTTTTGGAGCTCAAAATTGCACCCATCCTAGATTAGGATGAAATTTGGATTTGAAGACACATGGGACTGTCTCTAATTTGTGATACTTGCACTTGAGATAGACCTCTGAAGAAGGCTGTCTTCCTCTACCTATTTCTACTGCTAAAACTACTCCTAGGAAGGAAATGCAACTACTTAATGCTACTATATGATTCGAAGGTACCAAGGTGAGAATGAGATGCATGAAAGAGAAACCTAAAATAAGGGGAGGTGATAGAACTAGAAAGAGGGGGATGAACACTCTCAAATGAGTGAAAATAAGGGAAAATGAGCACAAAGAGGGAAAACATGAATGCCACAGGATGAAACAAGACTCACACTCACTTTCATGGAGCACAACAGAAAATAAACCTACAAGGGACATGGAGAATGCACATAAACCAAACAATGTAAGGGAAAGGAAAGAAGATGCAATAAAATGTGAATTAGGGAAAAGGTATCCAGAAAATAAGACTTTTAATGCTTCCAAAATGCATACGATTGATTACAATGGTGAGAGAGGCAAGTATCCACATGTAGAGAAATAGATCTCGAGGCCTACAACTCAAAGTGCCAAGGAAAAATACTATGAATAATGTCCTTAGCAAACCAAGATGGTAAAATATTTACAACTGAACATTATTAAAAAATATATAGAAGAAGAAGGAGACAAGAGGAGGGAAAGGAGAGATGGAAACTTTTATTTTCAAATCCAACCACTAACAACCCACATTGAATGCCTAAAAATGACCGCAACACTATCGTATCCACCTCCCCATGTCAACTTAACTTGTATAATAAGTAAGGAGACAAAATCTAATCAAATATGGGCGGTTGAGTCAACTAGGTGTGTGTATTAATTAAAAAATCATGTTTCCTATTTTTCCCTAAGCAAATCCCCCCAAAATTTGATTTTGAAAACCCTAGTGTGTAGCACTCTTCAACAAATTTCCAACAAGGCCAGGCACATTTGAATATGAGCTTTGTAACAAAATTTATGATGATTGAAGACTTACAATACAAGATGAACATGTAAAACACATGTCATGACCTGATCAATTAAAGGATTCAAATGAATGTTTGTTTGTTTTGTGTTTTCTACTACAAGTCATGTATCCAATCATCATAAGGATTAGGTGCACAATTGGCATGTCCTGATAGGTTATGTGTTATGTAAACTTCATCCGGTAAGTTCCCATGAGTTTAATGTGTCACCTATTGACTGACATAGAAGGATTACACACTTGGTGCATGTGTAAGAGGAGGCACGAGAGGGAAGAGTGTAAATATTTTCAAGCATGCATAAGAAGGTGCACAAGGAGTGAGAAGAAAAGGTGCATATTTGCACAGGTATGAAAATGTGTAAGAAAAGTAAGTACGCAACACACGGATGCATGGAAACAATTATGTAGGGAAAATGTGTGAGGAAAATATGTTAAAATGGAATTAGTTCATGCGAGGGGATGTATGGAACTCAAGAATGAAGGCATGCACAAGAAGTGTGTGTAGAGGGGAAATGGAAGGAGATAAAAGAATAAAAGAGAAGGGAGGAAGTGAGCGGAAGGAAGGGAAAGAAAAGGAAAACATTAGGAAAAATCAAGAAGGGCATGCAAGGGCATGAGTGAAGAATTTCATTAATGTAATTACCACAAGGAAAAAAACTCGAGGATGCACACAACTTGAAAACTTGAACTCAGAGCTAGAATGGAACTGCAAGTTTTCTAAATAACTAGGGAGTTATTTTGGAGAATAGGCATAGTCTAGTTTGATGCATTACTATGACTATTAAGTGAGAAAATAGGTTGTGTGTGTATTTCTGGAAAAAAAATTTGATATGGAAAATTAGGTGTCTCCACCAATGTTCACAGGGCTATGCCACTCTGTATGGATTGTTGCAACTCCCATTATTGAATGAAAACTAGTCTATTCCTACCTAAGTGATATGGGTTGGAAAAATAGGTTGAGATCACACAAGAAAACTCCATTGAACCTATGGGAAAGTTATTATGGGGTACAAGTGAGGAAATTATATCGATGTTGTCCCGGGTTTTAGAGGGGAAAATTCAATAGAAAACAGAAAAACGATCCCCTGTTTCAAATTTTTCAAGTTTTACCTTTCCAAGACACCCAAGGTCAGCCTATTCTTAACACCATCATTACCCAGTACATGTTGGTCCTCAATTGTATTTCTAGGTAATCACCCTAGGTAATTTAGAAAAGCAAAGCCAATCCCCCTAGGTGATTTAGGTTCTCTTAGAGAATGCCAACTTTTGAGTAGTTTTGGGAAGGGCTACCACTGGCCTTCTTGGGACTAATGCACCCCTCAAGAAGAATGGAGGATAAAAATTCAACATGGAGATGAATTTAGGTGCCAATAACATCTGTGAAAATATTTTGGAAAGATCTGGAGGTTTTGGAGCTAATTCAACAAAAGTGAGTTTTTGGACAAAAAGGAGCAAACACCGCAAAGGAGCGCTTGAACTTAAAATAGAGATTTTGGGAGCTTCGTGAAGATTCAAGAGCCCAAAAAAGTACCTATAGAAATTATTTTCCATGCCCTAAATTGTGGAAAAATGAGACATCATGAAACATTATACACTTTCCGAGGCAACTCATTCTTTTGGCACACAACTGGAGGTCCCAAGAAATAAGGGGTAATTTAGTGTTGATATATTAATATTTGAATGTTGTAACCATCACAGCTAAACTCAAGTGGGTGGTTTCCAATAAATTTCATATAACCATTTGCCTCAAAACTCATCCAAAAGATCAAGTTATCATCGTTGTAAGTTGGGCTCAAGGTAAGAGCTCTCGTAGTTAGTCATTTCTCTCGGGTGTACACGTGGAAACTTGTGGTTAAGGATGGATTTTATGTCCCTTTAATCCATTTAGAAAAGGGAAATAGGGGACAAAAAAATTCTCCCAAAATGCACAGATTGATTACAATGGTGAGAGAGGAAAGTATCCACATGTAGAGAACCGGATATGAGGCCTACAACTCAAAGTACCAAGGAACAATACTATGAATAATGTCCTTAAGCAAACCAAGATGGTAAAATATTTACAAATGAACATTATTAAAAAATATATAGAAGAAGAAGGAGATAAGAGGAGGGAAAGGAGAGATGGAAACTTTTATTTTCAAATCCAACCACTAACAACCCACATTGAATGCCTAAAAATTCATGCAAAAGACTATCGATCCACCTCCCCATGTCAACTTAACTTGTAGAATAAGTAAGGAGACCAAATATAATCAAATATGGGTGGTTGAGTCAACTAGGTGTGTGTATTAATTAACAAAATCACATTTCCCTATTTTTTCCTAGCAAATCCCCCCAAAATTTGATTTTGAAAACCCTAGTGTGTAGCACTCTTTAACAACTTTCCAACAAGACCAAGCACATTTGAATATGAGATTTGTAACAAAATTTATGATGATTGAAGACTTACAATACAAGATGAATATGCGAAACACATGTCATGACCTCGATCAATTGAAGGATTCAAATGAATGTCCATGCTTGTTTTGTGTTTTCTACTACATGTCATGTATCCAATCATCATAAGGATTAGGTGCACAATTGGCATGTCCTGATAGGTTATGTGTTATGTAAACTTCATCCGGTAAGTTCCCATGAGTTTAATGTGTCACCTATTGACTGACGTAGAAGGATTACACACTTGGTGCATGTGTAAGAGGAGGCACGAGAGGGAAGAGTGTAAATATTTTCAAGCATGCATAAGAGGGTGCACAAGAGTGAGAAGAAAAGGTGCATATTTGCACAGTATGAAAATGTAACACCCGAACCTCAAAGTTACTTTCTCCTGAGCATACAAGTGTTGATATGTGATTTCTTGTAAAAGGATGTGTTCCTCGATTTAGAAATCATGCTTGATATGTACTGTAATTTCTTTGCAGATTGCAGATCTTGACTGAGTCAGAATATGATTAGACTCTTTTATTTATTTCATTTTGTATCTGAGTATTAATCTGATCTCGGAATGAATTATAGAGTTATCCATCTATAAGATCTAGTCTTGGATCAGTGGAATTGATCCAAGTAATGCTTTAAGTTTGTTCATGATGAATTAAAATCACAGACCTTGAACAGATTGCAAGGTCTAGAAGCATTTAATAAGCTAGTCAGGAGTATGACTCAGGCTGATCGAGTGAAATAAATTGGTTCCCGATATCGAAGTATATCTGGAAGGTCTCGATCGTGGACCAGGTAATAATTCGTTTACATACGATTCTGCAGCAGAACAGGAGCTAACCCTGTTCAAGAAGGTATGATATAGGTCTTTTTCTGAGTGTACAGAATGTAGACCTAACTGGAATTATTAATGGTTAGTAACCTAAAACTAAAACCTAACCTAGGGGTTAGATTAGTGTTAATCTAACCTAGACCTAGGCTATGTGTTAATGTCCTAAGTTAGTATCTATGTTATGGAAGTTAGATTAGGTATTAACCTAAATTCTAACCTAAGATACTAACCTAACTATGAGCAAGAGTATAAAGGGGCCTATGGAGGGGTGCGAACCATGGGCGGCGTTTTCTATGTTATTAAATGCATGGGATAAGGATGAGGGACAGGTCTTGGCGGAGGTTTTGGGGACGGCTAATCTGTGCCGACGTGGCAGGTCGCCAAAACTGGAAATGAACTTGGGATTTTGTTTGACTATCGCCAATTCTGGCGGTCGGTGGAAGTGGAGTTTTAGCGGGAAAGTTGGTTTAATTGCATTCAATATTCTCGGTAGTCGAGCTCGGAACTCGCGAGAAGGCATGCAAACAGGAAGTTTGTTGGTTTGTTTGGCTTGTCGCGATTTTCGGGTTTCTCTCTGCCTGTTCACTGGTTCTTCGCACCAGTCTTCTTTGTGTTGCATGGCAAGTATGAGATTATCTAGCTCTTTTCTCTGTCAAGGAGAATATATATGTGATGGAGATAGCAAAATTTTGTTGGTCGCTCTAACTTGGAAAAGGAAAAGAAAGTCTGAGCTCTTCCAGTGGTCTGCTTCGGAAATTTGAGCAAAAATCCAGGCATGTTAGGCCCTAACCTTTAAAAATCTTACTGTCTTTCAAGTGATTTCATTAGAACAACTCTGTTCAAATGTTTTGAGAAAATAGATGATTTTCTATGAAGGTCTTGTTTGATTTTGGTACTGTATCTCTTCTGGTTCGAAATTTTCATTTATCCTTTGATGGGTGTTTATTAAATTCGAACTGTAGCATTAATTACTTGTGTTTGCATTCTGGCTTAATTATGCAAAACATGTGAAATGTAAGATTGCTCGGCCTGTTCGGCGTGAGCCCATGAATCGTTCCTGTGATGGGTATAGGCCATTGATTGTCTGTCGATTTTTGGTCGTTGATTCTTGTTTTGGAAACAGTCGGAAGAAATATTGATGGAACTGTTTGTTTGTTCAGTATTATGAAATCATTGTAAGCTCTGTCGTGGGTTTTAATGACAGTGGCTAATGATACTTTTTGGTTTCGTTCTGTCTTTTAAAATTGTTTAGGAACAGGTAACTATTGTGTTACAGTTTTCCTTTCGACTCGGTGGTAGTTGTTTTTCCTTGTTATTTTGGTAACGGGATCTAACCCGTTGACAGTGTACAGTATGGATATATGTATTTTATTCGGACGACTCTGTTGAGTCCATTGAATGATTCATATTGTGGACCACTGTTGAACTTCGTTTGAATATCTATTTGGATACTGGTAATTCGATTTTGTACTCGAAGAGTAACGGGTAGCACGACCTTTGTTATTTTACCTTTGTGTTGCAAGAATTTGTGGTTTAAACTCTTTGGATGAAATTCTACGTTTCTTTCCTGTGCCATCTTGTGCGAAATGTTGGTAAGGGTACCGTTGGATTCCTTGTTTTGGAATTTCAGTATTCTGGTTCGTTTTTGCCTGATTATAATGTTGCCATTGTTGGCACGGATGGATTTATCATCTTACATTATTTTGGTTACTGTTGTTAGGACTCAGTTGAATTCTTGACAGATGGACAGTGTAACTGTTTCAATTAGGACTGTTGGGTTTATTCTGCTGTTTGACCCTGTGGAGGGTATCTTGTTTCTTTTGGCTTCTGTATAAGCCTGAGATTGAACTCGTGATGTTTATTTGGCCTTGATGGATTTCTGTGAATAGTTTGACATCTTGTATATCGGCTTTATGATATAGGTCATGGATAATAACCCGTAACAGTATGCAATTGTTTGACTTGTTACCACTGTTGGAATCATTTGAATTCTTGGATGGTAACTTGTATTTCTGTCTCTTATTGAACCTAATACTTGGACACTGTCGTTTGTCACTGTTTGAGTTCCTTGAGTATGGATAATTATTTCGTGTTCTGGCTCTGTTGAGGTGAGTCGCGAATACCATACTTTAGACTTGCATGCGCCAAGGTAAGAATAGATTGGTTGTATTCCTTTCCGTTTACTCCTGTCTGAGTGAGACTGAGCATGTTTCGGTATTACTGTGTGGTCGTCTTGGCATAGTCTTTAGGAAACCTCAAATTGCTTAATGCAATGAAGTCTGTTGTTTACAGCTTTATGCTAAAAGTTCCTTGATTTCAACTTGTGTTGAAAAGCCATACTGTGTATAAAAGGAACCAGTGTTGGGCTTAAGGTTGATATATGGGATTGTTGATGTGTTAGCTGCTGTACAGGAGTTTTGTTGTGTTTTATTTCTTGATTTAAAATAGCGATCCTTCTTGTGGCTTGTCGGACTTGTTCATATACATACTGGGTGAATGTTTTTCATATGTGTAGACAGTACAGTAATGAACTTATGTGAAAGGAAGTATGAATGATTTGGTTCTTTCTCTTCTTTTATTTTAATATTTGTTGATATCTGTCTAACAGTGGGAATTGTTTTGTAACATATTGGTGGAATTACGAATGTTATGATATTTTCCTTTTTGGATGAATGAAACGATCTGCCCAATGTTGTGATTTTGGATTCAATGATTGTTTGTATACATTCGTCCCTTGATTCTTAATATTCGATGAAATATTTGAGAAGTGTTTAGGACTATTCTGTAACGGTGATAGAGTTACATAATCGTAGTCATTTTGGATTACAAAGGAATAGTCTGAATCATGTTTACTTGTTTGGATTATTGATATCATTTAAACAGGGTGTTTAATGAAAACAATTGATGGATTGCAATTGTTTTAAAAGTTAGTGCTTATCATGCTCAGTTCATCGAACTGACTCATGTTGACTATTTTGCAGATGGTTGCCGTAAGTGGTAAAAGCAATGCAGATCTGACAGGATGATCAGATTATTTAATTTGTTTCATAATGAATTACAGCTTGATTATATAAATGTACTGTATGTGGAAAGATGTTTCTTTTCCGTTAAGCATTGTATCAAGTATGCTGCTTGCATAAAATGTAATTGTATAATTTTGAAAGAAATGGAAATAAGTGTTTGATACTTATGTGTTGTATTCTATTTCTGATAGTTGACCTTCTTCGGTTTATATACCAGAATGGCAATGATATCTTTGTAAAATTTTGGATGCTTTTGTGATTGACAATGAAAGCTTACAAGAAAATGTGGTTGAATTCATATGAGTGTTTAGCAGATCTTATTGTTCTAGCGAAAGCAATATTGAATTTAAATAATTGTCTTTCTAAAAGATAGGTTAAAAATGAACCTAAGCAGAACGCTAAACAAGCTGGATTAAATTACTAATCCCTAGTCCTGAGTATGACAGGACAATATTAAATTGGATTCTTAATCATTTATATCCTTATACTAATAAGTATGATATAAATTCAGTTAAGAGAACTGATATAAATCAAATGAAGTTCGGATGGCAATCTCATGTGAAGGTTATGAGATATTGTCCAATTCTGTTGTTTAGAAACAGGTGTATTCTAATGACTCCTTGATGAGAGTTTGACCTTAATACCTCTACCATGTAATGGGTTTTATAGAGGAGGGTCGTCTTAAGACGAAGAATCCAGGGATCGGGAAAGGCTAACCTTAGGGAAAAGTCTTTAAAGTAATTTAAACTCCAGTGCGTAACGCATGTTGTTAAGTAGATCTTTTCGAGGTGGATTTAAAGGTTGACGACACAAGTCAACTGCAGGGTTGTACCTCCGAGAAGATTAGGATCTTCTCGAAGTTACAACAATGCAGGAGACTTCTGGCGACACCCTTTGCATTGATCGCTAAGATTTACACTTTGTTCTCGCACGAGTTACTCAGGGTCCGATTATGAACGTGGTCATGTTATAAGGCTGCCTAGGAGATTCGGGGTATCATGACACACTGGTTGAACTGCAAGGTTGAACCAGTATGTCACCATATCCCTAATCCTCGTGGGCATCCATATAACATTATCACCTTGATAATCTGCCTCCGAGCGATTCGTTTGTGAAAGGAAGGACTGACAGTAGTCAGTGTAAGACATTCTATATAACATAAGAATGGGGTGAAGGACGTATTCCAGATTGACGAGTATGCCGTTAAGGAATACGAGACATAAACAGTATGTTTCAAATCTTTGGCCAAAGTATCGCAAGCTGCTGATTGCGTTGTCCTAATTCACCTAGTCTAAGGGATGAGATGCCGATGAATAATGGTAACAATTATTCAGTTAGGTTCCTTGGACAGAGCATTCTGAATCCCAGAATAGGGAAGAGAACCACAAGAGTGAAGGGTTAAGTAATAACGCCAACTCTTATTACTCATGAATAGATCGGTAGATTACCGAGTCATGGAATGAATAGATCGGAAGTAATCCGAGTCATTACAGCTGCATATGGTTGTCTGTTATATGAATGGTTATTTGATTTGTGAGTTCTAAATTATGTATTTAGAACCAGAATGCATTTATCAAAAAAAAAAAATAAAAAATCGACTTGTTCTATTGTCTAAAATGAGGATGTTACAGAAAATGTGTAAGAAAAAGTAGTACGCAACACAAGGATGCATGGAAACAATTATGTAGGGAAAATGTGTGAGGAAAATATGTTAAAATGGAATGATTTCGTGCAGGGGATGTATGGAACTCAAAAGGAAGGCATGCACAAGAAGTGCGTGTAGAGGGAAATGGAAGGAGATAAAAGAATAAAAGAGAAGGGAAGAAGTGAGTGGAAGGAAGGGAATGAAAAGGAAAACATTAGGAAAAATCAAGAAGGGCACACAAGGGCATGAGTGAAGAATTTCATTAATGCAATTACCCTAAGGAAAAAAACTGAGGATGCACACAACTTGAAAACTTGAACTCGTAGCTAGAATGAAATCGCAAGTTTTCTAAATAACTAGGGAGTTATTTTGGAGAACATGCATAGTCTAGTTTGATGGATTAATATGAATATTAAGTGAGAAAATATGTTTTGTGTGTATTTCTGATAATTTTTTTTGATATGGTAAATTAGGTGTCTCCACCAATGTTCATAGGGCTATGCCACTCTGCATTGAATGTTGCAAGTCCCATTCTTGAATGAAAACTAGTCTATTCCTACCTAAGTGCTATGGGTTGGAAAAATAGGTTGGATATCACACAAGAACACTCCACCGAACCCGTGAAAAAGTCATTATATGGGGTACAAGGGAGGAAATAACATCGATGTTGTCCTGTGTTTTTACAGGGGCAAAATTCAATAGAAAACAGGACAACGATCCCCCTGTGTCAAAATTTTTCAAGTTTTACCTTTCCAAGACACCCTAGGCCTGCCTATTCTTAACAAAATCCTTACCCAGTACATGTTGTTCCTCAACTGTATTTCTAGGCAATCACCCTAGGTAATTTAGAAAAGCAAAGCCAATCCCCCTAGGTGATTTAGGTTCTCTTGGAGAATGCCAACTTTTGAGTAGTTTTGGGAAGGGTTTCCACTAGCCTTCTTGGGACTAATACACCCCCTTGGAGAAGAAAGGAGGATAAAAATTCAACATGGAGATGAATTTAAGTGCCAATAACATTTGTGAAAATATTTTGGAAAGATCTGGAGGTTTTGGAGCTAATTCAACAAAAGTGAGTTTTCGGGCATAAAGGAGCAAACACTGCAAAGGAGCACGCGAACTTAAAATAGAGATTTTGGGAGCTTAGTGAAGATTCAAGAGCCCAAAAAAGTACCCATAGAATGTATTTTCCATTCCCTAAATGGTGGAAAAATGAGACATCATGAAACATTATAAACTTTCCGAGGTAATTCATTCTTTTGCACACAATTTGGATGTTTCGAGAAATAATGGGTAATTTAGTATTGATATATTAATATTTTAATATTAAAACCATAACAATTAAACTCAGTGGGTGGTTTCCAGTAAATTTCATATAAAAATTTGCCTCAAAATTCATCCGAAGCTCAAGTTATCATCGTTGTAATTTGGGCTCAAGGTAAGAGCTCTCGTAGTTAGTCATTTCTCCGGTGGACACGTGAAACTTGTGCTTAAGGAGGGATTTCATGTCCCTTTAATCCATTTATAAAAGGAAATAGGGGCACAAAAATTATTCCAAACCACTTAAGTCTTGTGGTTCCTCATGTGCCCAAAAGTCAGGCCCCCACACGCCCTTTGTTCCACCCCCTCACTTAAACACTCATCGAATCGAAACACGCCAAATGTAAAAATCACACACTTGAGGGAATTTTATATCCCCAATGTACCTTTTCAAAGGTATTTAAGAACAATAAAATGTTCCCAACCCTAAAGCTTTCTTTTTGAAATGAATAAATACCAGACTTAACCAAATTTCATTTCATTTTATCCCCCCACGCCTCCATACCTTGCCGAAACTCTAGAAATTTTTTTATGGATCTTCCAACCTCCACATCCTCCCTCAACTAGATCCATGAAATATTATTCATACTTAAAATATAAATATCTCAGAAAATAAATGGATCAAAAAGAAGAGAAAATAAATATCTTCATCTGGAAAAACCCTCGTAGTCACTCGACAAAGAAATTGTCATAACTTGCAAACTACGACACAAATCAAAGTGAGATTTTTAGATTTCTTCATCATTTTAAGAATCTGTAAAAACCCAATTAATATATTTCACATGCATTTCAAGGAATTTTTTCAGCGAAGAAACCCTCTTTTCATTGCACTAAAACTTAAAAGTTTATTTCCCTTTGCTCTAGTGATCGATTTACAACAAGATTTCATCTATGAAAAAGCAAGGAAAACCCATATAAAAACATAATTTTCATCAAGATATGAGGAGGGGAAGTGGACCTGAAAATTTCAGGCTCCATTAATGGTTGTCATGATAGCTCCATGCCCGTAGCCACTGCTGTAAAAATTCAAATTTTAAAATCTCACAAACCGCGATTAGGTAGATCCAAAATTTCAAAGGAGTGATATTGGGAAAAAACCCATATCAAAAATATTCATTCCATTGTGATCTAATCACTAGAAGCACACTTACTAAAAATAGTAAGCCTTCCTACATGGGAGACTACTATTTCGGGTAAGTCACCATCTGAAGAAGCTACGAAGAAGGCAGTGAACATAAGGGAAATATCATAAGTGAAAATCATCGAAAGGGTCATCTCAGCCCAAAATTGACACTTACTAAAAATATTAAATGATCCCATACTCATCTACTATAAATAACAAGTTGGTCCAAAAGGTGAGAGGGACACAGTGAGAAGGAGTTCAAGCTGCCATAGTCGATTGAGGTTTGAAAAAGCTGAATTTTATGCTTACTAAAAATAATAGGTTGCTATGTCCAAGAGTGGTAAGTGTTGAAAACAACATGGAATTCAAGTTCACAAGTTCTCCCAGTCCCTCATTCCATAGGTGTAATTAGTTACAAAGTATTGGTTTCATTCCATGGTTCGGAATGGTTATTTCCTATTACATAACAAACACCCTTCACTATTTCGACAATATCCAAAAATCTTCATTACTTTGTGATATAATCAATAGAAGAAAACTTACTAAAAATAGTAAGCCTTCCTACATGGGAGACTACTATTCCAGGTAAGTCACCATCTGAAGAAGCTGCGAAGAAGGAAGTGAACATAGGGGAAGTATCATAAGTGAAAATCATCGAAAGGGTCATCTCAACCCAAAATTGACACTTAATAAAAATATTAAGTGGTCCCATATGCACCTACTATAAATAACAAGTTGGTCCAGAAGGCGAGAGGGACATAGTGAGAAGGAGTTCAAGTTGCGATAGTTGATTGAGGTTTGAAAAAGTTGAATTTTATGCTTACTAAATATAATAAGTTGCTATGTCCAAGAGTGGTAAGTGTTGAAAACACCATGGAATTCAAGTTCACAAGTTCTCCCAGTCCCTCATTCCATAGGTGTAATTAGTTACAAAGTATTGGTTTCATTCCATGGTTCGTAATGGTTGTTTCCTATTACAGAACAAACACCCTTCACTATTTCGACAATATGTGCATCAGTACCTATCACCTATATGGAAAAATGTATCATTCTATGGTAGAATACGATGGCATTGCAACAAGGAATTCAAGGGAGTGGAGACCTTCTCAATAACACAAAACAGAGAACAATTTGACATCAATTGCAAGTCTTCAAGAGCTTCTCGGGTTGTAAATAATTCAGAGGTTTAGAGTCCATCACAATGGGGCATTTCATTTGGTCATCTGGAAGGAGCAATTGATTTCATTAGAGATGGATCTTTCATCATCAACATCATTTTTTTCCCCTTCTTCTTCCTTCTCTCTCTCTCTTTTCTTCCCCCAACTTTCTCTCTCTTCAATGTTCTAATTTCACGTTGGGGTTGCACTTTTTAATATGCCTTTAAGTAAATTAAAAGTGACTTTAGAAACATAATGTAAAATTAAGTCACCTTGATTTTATAAAAGGGACTTAATATTTTTAGGAATACGAATAGTCTAAAGTTAGAAATAGGGCATATGAAGTGTTATTGGGGAGATGAAGAGTTGCTTTTTCTCTATAAATTGTAATGAGACCCTCATTTTGGCTTCTTCTTAGTTGGTTGTCAATTTTTAATCTCACGAGAGAGTAATTCTTGTGAAGGAAAAAAGAGATAGCTGATTTTATTATGTTTTCTCCACCTCACATTTACTCAATTCCCCCCACCGATTTTATTATGTTTTCTCCACCTCACATTTCCTCAATTCCTCACTATGTACAACTGTGATTTTGCAAGCTAATGAAGGAATAATTTTATGTTTTCCAAGGCATACAAATGTGTACATCTTTGTATGTATGGTTTCCTCTAGCCAGTGGCTCCGAAATCATGTTGTTTTCTTCTTTAAAATACATGTGTAAGATTTCTAACTAGTGTGCGCATGGATCTAAACATCTACTTATGACATTAGTTTCTCCCCCTTAACATTCTCACTCCCTTTCCCACCTTTTAGACAAAGTCTTATTTAACAAGAAATTTCTAGCTTTCCCACAGGGTTAGTGGAGTTCCCCTGTTGGATCCCTGACCGCAAGGCCATAGGAAAATCTAACTTTTCACATGCATGCAAACACAAAAACTACACCGTTTAAGTAGATGGACTTTGATTCCTAGAGAATTGGAAAGAAACCCAAAAATTTGTCCACTTGAAAAATTTTCTCACCAACAATTTTTGTCACCCACCATGGTGCAGATTTAGTAGCATCTGTACCCAAATACGACCAAAAGGTCAAGAAAAACAAAAAAGTCAAAACATCCAAAAATTCTAAAAACAAATTTTTGGAATTTGAAAATTCACCCGAGCCTTATGTCTACAAATCATGGCTATTTCAGTAACCCTCCTATTGAAAGGCCCAAGTTACTATTTCATATTCAAGAAGACATCACTTCTAACTTGAGGGAAGCCATCTGACACAACCGACGAGTTTCACTCAATACTTCATTGCCATAAGAGTATTGGACCACGAAGAAGAATGTGCCCCATAACTAGAAATATAAAGAGAAGTTTAGGCTCCAGAGAGGATAACATAGATTTTCAAGATGGCGGATCAAAGGTACACTTGACAACAAAGATAAGGAGGAAAAATGATCCCATCTTCAAATAACTCTAAAGAAGACAAGATTTTCTTAGAAATCCAAGGTCTCCCCTTTGTCCAACAATTGGTTCCACTGGAAGCCCAAGAGTCATTAATCCATTGGACATGGAGTTGCCAAATATCAATAATAACATTGAAAACTTCACCGACATCAAGACCAAAAAGGAAGCTAGAGAAAGAGAAGTAAGATTTGAAGTGGAGATAAGAGCTAAAGTTGAAGAGATTGAAAGATCCCAAGCTAAAGATGATGCAAGAGTAGTAGTTGAGGTCACTACCTTAGAAAGGTTGGAAGTTAGGATCAAAAATGCAATGGCTGACCATGAAGAATGTATGCCAAATGTGCCATGGGGTGGAAACACTGGCCCACTTGCACTTCAACAACATCTCCATGAATTACCAAGAGGATTAAGGAAGAAATTCCTAAAGTTTAAAGGAGATGGTTTGAAACTCCCCAAAGAGCACATAATAACATTCATCACCACTTGTAGAGTTTTGGGCATAGAACACGAGGATGTATCAGTCAGAATATTTGTGGAATCACTACCCGAATGGTTATATATGCTACCCCCAAGGTCTAATACTTGCTTAGAAGACATAAGAAGAAAATTTTAGCACATTTTCAAAACCACAGAGGACTTCCAGGATCTCTTGGTCCAGTTGGTGTAAATGAAGAAATAATATTATGAATTAATGAGATATTTTATTGCAAAATATAACAAGATAATCAGAAGGATCCTTGAAGATGTTGTGCCTCTTGAAAATAATCTGAAAAGATTCTTCATTAGTGCCTTTCCACCAGAAGTTGGTTTCTTCCTCAAAAAATCCCAACCCAGGGATTTAAAAGAAGCACATGACTATGTGATCGAGACCGAGGATGATTTGATCTTTTCGAGAAGGTGAAGGGCCCTAATGGAAAAAAAGGCCAGAGCTTGAACTTAGCTCTCAAGGACCCCATGATTCAAAAGATGGCGAATGACATGGTTGCTATGAAGAAAAAATTGTCTCAAATCACCATGTGGAATTCTCCAAGGGATCCAAATGCTCCGACCGCCGAGAATCACTCACCTCCTTGTACGCTTGCTCTTGAAGTACTGTCAGTTAATGCCACATGTGACACTAATGAACCAAAAGAAGAATAAGAGGATGATGATAGAGACTATGTTGAGGTTGAAGGAAGTTAATGGTGACATGAAAAATGGCCTCATTGAGTATGTTTAAGGATATGAAGATGACGATGATGAAAAATCTCGAAGCTTCTCATGTGCACTATTCACTCATGCATAATCAAAGTAAGTAACTTCATCTTCAAAAACCACATCAAAGAAGAATAAAGAAGATCCTACCATTAAAATTTGACAAAATAATATCATCAATAGAGGGTCACCACTACCACCATCTATGGACTCAGCCAAGGAGAAAATAGACCCACTAGTAATCATGAGTCCATTTACCATGCCAAGTAAGTCCTCTAAAGCAATCCCTCTAATTCAAAATCCATTTCTTCATCAAGTGCTACCCAAGCTAAACCTACTAAGGGTCAAGCCAAACTAGCTTCTCCCTCTCTTTCTAAACCCGTTACTGCACCCATCAAATAAACTCAAGATCCTAAGGTAGCATCATCCCCATAGAAAAATAACAATATTCCTAATAACATCTATGCTCCCTACATCCTCATTTGACAATGTCAAACATGTGAATAGAACTAAATTTTAAATCACAAAGATGGAATATTTACAAACACACCCTGCTTAGTTTGAAATGTTTGTTAACACTTGTTTGAAGTGGTACCCCAAATCCTCATGTCACAAAACCCAAGCTAAATGTCTTCTCCCTACCCCATCCACACCATCCTCACAGAACATGTTAGCACTTAGTGCATCCAAAACCAACAAGGTAGAACCTTTCTACTTATCTCTCTTAGTCAAAGGCTACCAACTCAATAACTACATCATATATTCTAGAGCCTCTAACAATGTGATTCCCATGAAAGTTACAAATTCCTTGGTACTTACCTTGACATGTACAAAAACTCCCGATATTCCATAGAGTCCAAAGAAGTGCCATTGGTGGGTATAATGAAGGAAACTTAAGTTACTTTGGTCGAATTCCTAGAGAAGAAAGTGATGCTTACTATCTTGGTAGCCAACATTCTAACCTCATTTGGCATGCTCCTAAGAAAAACTTTTTGTATGGATTTGGGTGGAAAAATCAAATTAGATCAGTCTTCCACGATCATACCTATTAAAGGAGATGAAGAAACTATTTCCGGTGCGGAAGATGAAATACACAGTGTAAAAATCAAATGATCCAAGGGAAAAAAATTGTTTCAAGATAGTAGGATAGGAAACTATTTCCTCACATTGGAGAGAGATGAAAATTTTCCTTTCCTCACCATGAAAGAAGAAGAGGAAATTTTTCTTATGGAGGATGAGATGCAATATTTTTCGGCATAAAAGACAGCTCATCGAAGGAGTAACATATTCAATAGAGGAAAATCCTAGCTGCATAATGGATGATTTGATGCTTTCTGAAGACTCCACTGATGATGAAGAAATACAAAATGATGAGTTTGGGGTGTTCATGAGTAACCTCTTTTCAAAATTTGATTTTTCAATTAATGATGGGATGGAGATATGTGAAGAAGCGAGATGATTGAAGAATCAAAATATCTTCCTGATTCAATCATGGATGAACATATGGAGGAAGCCAATTTCTTTTTTGAAGTCAAGGATGATATGGATTTTGAGCTTGAAGGAGTACCATTCCCACAAAGCATGGACCTCTTCTCCTTTTTAGAAGGGTTCATAAGTCAGAATTTTCTATACCTACATGAAAGAGATCCTTGGGAACACAAAGCACAAAAGAAGCAAATAAAGTTACTTCAAATGAATCATGGGAAGGTATGGATCATATTTTTTACCACTCCTCTGAGTCACAATATAGAAACTATTTTGAAAACAAAGATGAATCTATGATGAATTTGGAAGAGCCATCCATGCAAGATATTTTGAAAGTTGTAGAAGAAATTGAAAATCCTCACTTAGCACTCATGAAATTTGAGAAATAAAATGAATAACTAATAATCAATCCACACAACATAAATAGGAAATGGAGGAATAGGATCTTCCTTGCAATTCCTTTTGAGGGGCCCTTCCTCATGCAGAAGTGAGTTCCGATCCTACCCTAGAAACTCACAGAACTGCTCAAGAAGATAAATGATTCATCTATTGAGCTGTAACAATTAAATATTGCTACAACAAAGAGAGATTACAATGGATTCAAAAGCACAACTCACATTAATATATTCTATCTTCACACATTCATAATTTTGTCTTTCTCACATAGCCATCACTTCATTCCTCCAATCTATATGTACTCTATCCTTTGTCTTTGGATATATATATATATATATATATATATATATATATATATATAGACAGATCACTAACTTATTCTATACTAGGAATATGATCAAAAACCACTCAAACAAATTATGGTTGTTTGGTTTCAGATCTGTTAAGTGAAGACAACTAATTCCTATATTATTTACATGATAGGAAATAATTACAAAACTCCTTAACAAAATAACCATAATGTTACATATGATGCATTAGGATAGCTAACACTTTTTGTCTTATGCTACAGTGTGAGCTGGACAAGTTCTCTTTAGCTACGGGCAGCTGGAGGTGCATACTGCTCTGTTGCTATAGGTAGTTCTGGGAAGATGCTACGGGCAGGCCTGGAGCTTGCTACGGTTGATATAAATCACCCGAAGAATTTTTAGACTTGTCCAATCTATGCTGCCACTTGGTCAACTCTGTTCTCTAGCTTCATATGCTTAGCTCCATATTCTTCATGATGCCTCATTGTTTGTTGAATGCCACGATTCCCTCTTATCATTTCCCAGCTAGTGGCTATGGGTTGTTGTAGGAGCACAACCAATGGCTATGAGCTGCTGCAAGAGCACCTAGATTTGCTATGGGCTGGGGCCTACTACTTCAAAAGCTTATGGAATCTTGTAATTTGTTCATGGGGACATCAAAAACATCAGTTTGCACAAGAGACAAGATTTACCACAATAAATAAGTATATTAAATCTTAATGAACATATAAAACTAAATATATGCAAAATCATAACTTTATCTCATATCAACCATCAAGAGGAGATCAAAGTCTCAAAACTGTATGTGCAAGAGGCTTCAAAAAGGATTTAGATGAGGCAAAAACATGCCAATATGTGGCCTCATCATTACCTCTTTAGGGGCAACCCCAAAAGAAAAGTGCTTCAATAAAAGTGGGTTATCCCCACTTTGTACTATAAGTGTTTTTTAGGTGTGTTTCTATTTTTGTTGTGTGTGTCTTTCCCTTTTTGTGTGTGTTGTGTGTTTCCTTTCTTTTGTTTTGTGTGTGTATTCTTCCTTTCTATCCCTCTCTTGCAAGTTATAAACTACTCTACATGGCCCAATAGATAAGGCATTGGTCATGTTTTATATGTTGAGATTATGAGATACCTCATGTAATGTATTTTCTGCGCTCTCACCCATACCATTCCCCCAAACTAGATCCAACTATTTTCTTGTGTTTTTACAGGGGAAAAATTCAATAGAAAGTAGGACAATGATCCCCATGTGTCAAATTTTGTTAAGTTTTACCTTTCTAAGACACCCTAGGTCAGCTTATTCTTAACACCCGTCCTTACCTAGTTAGTGTTGGTCCTCAACAAGATGTCCATCCAATCCCCTTGGTGATTTAGGAAAGCAAAGTCAATCCCCCTAGGTGATTTAGGATCTTTTGGAGAATGCCAACTTTTGAGCAGTTTTGGGAAGGGCTACCACTAGCCTTCCCGGGACTAATGCACCCCCTAGAGCAGAACGAAGGAGAAAAATTCAACATGGAGATGCATTCAAGTGCTAAGAACATCTGTGAAAATATTTTTGAATATTTTGGAAATATCTAGAGGTTTTGGAGCTAATTCAACAAAAGTGGGTTTTGGGCCTAAAGGAGCAAACACTATGAAGGAGTGTCTAAAATTAAAAAAATATTCTGAGATATTTGTGAAGATTCAAGAGCCCAAAAAAGTACCTATGGAAATTATTTTCCATTCCCTAAATGGTGGAAAAAATGATACATCATGAAACATTGTACATTTTGTAGGTAACTCATTTTTCCGCGTGGAACCCGGCTATCTCGAGAAATAAGGGGTAATTTGGAGGTGATATATTAATAATTGAATATTTAAACCATCATTATTAAAATAATTGGGTGGTTTCTAGTTAATTTCATATAAAACATTTCCTCGAAACTTATCCATAAGCTCAAGTTATCTTTGTTAAGTCAAGTTGGGCCCAAGGTAAGACCTCTTGCAGTTAGTCATTTCTCTAGGTGGACACGTGGCAGCCTGTGGTTAAGGTGGGATTTAATGTCCATTTCATCCCTTTATGAAAGGGACATAGGGGAAACACAATTTTTCCATACCACTTAAGCTCTGTGGTTCCTCATGCGCCCAAAAGTCATCTCACATGTGCCCTTTTTCTAGCCCCCTCACTTAAAAGCTCATCGAATCAAAACACGCCAAATGTCAACACCACACGCCCAAGGGAATTTTATATACCTAATGTACCTTTGAAAATGGATGTAATGGAAAATAAAATATGTGTAACCCTAAATCTTGCTTTTTGAAATGAGTAAATACCAGATTTAACTAGATTTCATTTCATTTTATCCCCCACGCCTCCATACCTTGCCAAAACTATGGAATTTTTTTGGATCTTCCAACCTCCATTGGTTCCCTAAAACAGCTCCATGAAATATTCCTCATACTGAAAATAAAAATATATCAGAAAATAAATGGATAAAAATGACGAAGAATGAATGTAAAAAAAGATCTTCATTCGGAAAGACCCTTATAGTCACTCGGTGAAGAAATTGTCATAACTTACAAACTATGAAAGATCAAAGTGATTTTTTTATTCTTGATCATGTTCAGAAGCAATAAAAACATAATTAATAGATTTCACATGCATGGAGAGGAATTTTTGTAGTGAAGAAACCCTCTTTTCCTTGCACAAAACTTAAAAGTTTATTTCCCATTGCTCTAGTGATCGGTTTGCAACGAAATTTCATATGTGAAACAAGAAAGGAAAAACCATATCAAAAACATAATTTTCATCAAGATATGAGGAGGGGAAGTGGACCTGAAAATTTTAGACTCCATTAATGGCTGCCATAATAGCTCCGTGTCCGTAGCCACTGCTAGGTAAAAATTCAAATTTTAAAATCTCACAAACTAGTGATCGGGTAGATCCAAAATTTCAAAGGAGTGATATTGGGAAAAAAACCATATCAAAAATATTTATTCCATCATGATCTAATCACCGAAGCACACTTACTAAAAATAATAAGCCTTCCTACATGGGAGACTACTATTTCAGGTAAGTCACCATCTGAAGAAGCTATAAAGAAGGTAGTGAACACAAGGGAAGTATTGCAGGTGAAAATCATCGAAAGGGTCATCTCGGCCCAAAATTGACACAAACTAAATTTTGTAAGTTGTCCCATAAACACCTACTATAAATAGCAAGTTGGTCCAAAAGGTGAGAGGAACACAATGAGAAGGAGTTCAAGCTGCCATAGTCGATTGAGGTTTGAAAAAGCTGACTTTTACACTTATTAAAAATAGTAAGTTGCTTTGTCCAAGAGTGGTAAGTGTTGAAAACACTATGGAATTCAAGTTCACAAGTTCTCCTGGTCCCTCATTCCACAAGTGTAATCAATTGCAAAGTATTGGTTTCGTTCCATGGTTTGTAATGGTTGTTTCCTATTACGAAACAAACACCCTTCACTGCTTTCGATAACATGTGCATAACTACCTATCACCTATAAAGAAAAATTTATCATTCTATGAGGAATTCATCAATAGAATACGATGGAATTACAACAAGGAATTCAAGGGAGTGGATACCTTCTCGGTGGCATGGAACAAAGAACAATTTGACATAAATCACAAGTCTTCAGGAGCTTTTCGGTTGCAAATAATTCATTGGTTCGAAGTCCATCACAATGGGACATTTCATCTGGTCATCTAGAAGGAGCAATGGATTTCATTAGAAATGGATCTTTCATCATCTGCATATTTTCATTCTCGCTTCTTCTTCCTTCTCTCTCTTTTCTCCCCCTAAATTTCTCTCTCTTCAACATTCTAATTTCACATTGGGGTTGCACTTTTTAATATGCCTTTAAGTCAATTAAAAGTGACTTTAGAAACATAATGTAAAATTAAGTCACCTTGATTTTATAAAAGGGACTTAATATTTTTAGGAATACAAATAGTCTAAAGTTAGAAATAGGGCATATGAAGTGTCATTGGGAAGATGAAGAGTTGTTCTTTCTCTATAAATTGTAATGATCCCTCATTTGGGCTTCTTCTTAGTTGGTTTTCAATTTGTAATCTCATGAGAGAGTAATTCTTGTGAAGGAACAAAGAGATAGCTGATTTTCTTCTATTTTCTCCACCTCACATTTCCTCAATTCCTCACTATGTACAACTGTGATTTTGCAAGCTAATAAAGGAATAATTTTATGTTTTCCAAGGCATACGAATGTGTACGTCTTTATACGTATGGTTTCCTCTAGCTAGTGGCTCCGAAATCATGTTGTTTTCTTCTTTAAAATGCATGTGTAAGATTTCTAACTAGTGTGCACAGGGTCTGAACATATACTTGCGACATTAGTTTCTCCCCCTCAACATTCTCACTCCCTTTCCCACCTTTGAGACAAAATATTCTCTATCAAGAAATTACTAGCTTTACCGCAGGGTCACTAGAGTACCCCTGTTGGATCCCCGACCGCAAGGACACCAGGAAAATATACCTTTTCATGCACATGCAAACATGGAAGCTGCACTGTTTAAGTAAAGGGAATTTTATTCCCAGAGCATTGGCAAAAAACCCATAAATTTTTTCACCCAAAATTTTTTCTTGCCAACAAGCGATGAGGGGTGAAGGAGAGAAATTAGGAAAGGAAGGTTATTTCCATGAGTAGGACAATTTCAGACTACACACCCAATAAAGCAGAGTAGTTTAACATTCAATATAGAGGAAATCAACAATGAAGCTATATAGTGAGAAGAAAAACCCAGACACAAAGTTTTTAGATTCATTTATCAAAGATACAAATCTCTTTTGGGATCATTATGCTTGTAAAGTGCATAAGAGAGAAATAGAAGAAACATAGGAAAAGGAGAATAGAAGAAATATAGATTTTATTTCATGTGGATTGATGACACAAATTACAACAACAAAAATCCACAATCGTTACAACATTATCAAAATCTATAATTTTGAGGATCCTTTGAAATGGAGAAGCCATTTTAATTTATAGTAATGTGAATTGACCTCTCACCCCCTCATAACTCTTCACATTCCTATTCCACTTGTGAATTTTATTTTGCCCTAGAAAAGACAAATTAAGTATTTCTCTTATAATTTTGAGAAAATACTTTTATAATTTATAATTTATGTCACTTAAGTGAATAAGAAAAAATACAATGATTATGCTCAATGAAGAATTAGAAAGGAGATAGAGAAGAGGAGAATGAGGAGGGAAGAGAAGGAATGCTCCAAAGCATGAATTTTTATTAATATCAACTCGGTGGTATTGAAAATGATAATATGACCCCTTATGATCCTCCACACTGATGCATTGGTGAAAAGCTCTGATGAATATTTCTTTAAACACCTTTCCCCCTTTTAAAAACTCTCAAAGTGATGCACCTTCACCACACCGCTTAAACAAACCTAGAAGAGGAGTGATGAGTGATTAACTAATATGTGGAATTATTATAAGTTAATATAATAGTAAGAACATTAATAAATAATAGATAAATGCATAAATAAAATAACCCAAACAATCTAAGCTATGAAAATATTAAACCTTAAAGTGAAGTAAGGGTTATATAGAACTTAGCTAATTCGACGAAGGTGATGGAATATCTTGCAGTGTGAACCAAGAAAACATGAGGAGGAAACAATCATACATAATCTTGAGAAAGCATAGACTCACGCTCTCTGGCTAGGTTGAGGTTCCTAGAGAGGGACGGGGGGCACCTGTGGGCACCTTGGTTTGAGATATGGGAACCTTGGTCTGTGGAAATATCTTGAAACCCTCCTCTAAGGTGTTGTTGGATGTTCACCTATGTTATCTTCTTATCACACTAACTTTGTTGAATGATGTTAGATTTTGTTGAAATGCCTACAATAAGGAATCACCTACAAAACTCTAAGACGAGCATCAAATCCCTAAAAAATAAATATGTATATGAAGGGGTGAGATTGTCATCAATGGACACAATGATGGAATTAATAATCGAGCACTGCACTACATCTCAAATCTGATGTAGTTTTATGTTTGTGTATGTAATCATGCCCTAGGTTCTCTTGTGCCAGTCGCACTTTGTAAAAACAAAGAGAAATAAATATGTGTAGAAATGTAATAAAATTGTTGATGGAATAGAATAAACTTCCTCCTATGCAGTGTGATGTAGATGAACCAAAATTGTGGCTTGTGATGGAGATAGATGGATGTAAATGGAGCCTTTGATGAATGCAACCTTAGGTGATAACAGTAGTTCCTAGTGCTTCGTCCCTCATTATGGTGTCATAAATTTATATTTATATGGTTCTCTTGATCTAATTTCATAATTAACCTCGAAGAGGCCGACCACTAAAAATACGGAAAGCTCAAATGGTTAGAAAGTGCCCAAAATATGGAAGTAAAGTGGGAAGAGGATTAGAACACCCCGAATGGGACTAGGTGCTTAGGGTGCCCTAAGATCTGTCTTGGGCACCCCAATCAGGGGTAAAATGACACAAAATGACAAAATAAACATGACATGTCTCAGTGGGATGTTGGAAGTGATGATGAAAGTAAAGTAAAATGGCCAAAAGATGGGGGTTAATTAGTACTTTCTTCACTCAAAAACAATATGAATAGTGGTATGAGACTAGGATTAAATAATGCCTATAGTGTGATTTTGTATCTACATTTTCCCCACTTTATGCTGGTGAAAAAAACTCGGTAACATAAAGTTCCTTGATAAATCTACCCCGAGAAAGGCTAAAAATATCCTTTCTAGGTTCCTTGATAAATCTGCCTTGAGAAACAGTGTATTGCGAGAACCTCATCAAATTGATTTCACATTTCAAACACCTAGGGAATGGTATTAAAAATTATATGAGAAATTTAAGGATGGTCATAGGCCTGATGCTTTGAGGGGAAAACTTACACTGGGAGTGCTTAGGAGGGTTTACGCATTAAAAATTTGACATTAGGGTATAGTTGTCATGTTTCATCACTGAATTTTGCCCTTGCAAAAATACATGACAATAGTGTGCAGGAAAAAATGAGTGAGATATAGATAGGGATGACATTATTAATCAAATTTAGAAAGTGTGGAAAGTACAAGAGTGTTGTATAATTTGTGTTGTTGCGAGAAATGAATTTCCAAAATGAGTGTCTACACTTTCCCCCTTTAAGTATGGAATTGAACATTGCATACTTAAAGGAAAGATCACATGTGTGTGTAGACACACTTTGCCTTTTCTCGGAGAACCTTGTGCTTATTCTATATTTTTTTCTTTATTCCAATTGTGTTTGTTTTTCCAAAATGAGTACATGTAGAGAAAAGTGTATTCAATGTCCATAGTATAGGAAATTGAACTTTAAGATGAAAATCTAAAACTTAGTGTAAAAATAGCAATATGTAAGAAGAAAATAAAAATAAAGAAAAGAGTACACTTGCTTGTTTTGTGAAAGAGGGGAGAGAGTAGTCCCACTTGTAGACACCAAAATCCACTTATGCATTTTTAATACCGAGATTACACTAATTACCCTTTCCCCATCGTTTTCATTATAATTAGTGATTTTGCGCTACTTAACTAACATTTTCCTCAAATTCGGTCAATAAACAACACTTTTTTAATTAACTAGCATTTTCTTCACTTTGGATGCCAATTAACGACACTTCATTAGTTATAATCCTCTTCTAATCGAACAATTAGCTATTATTAGTTAATTAAGCCTATTTACCCTTGTATTTAATCAATAAACCCTCTT
This sequence comes from Taxus wallichiana var. yunnanensis, assembly GCA_018340775.1. Lineage (NCBI taxonomy): Eukaryota > Viridiplantae > Streptophyta > Pinopsida > Cupressales > Taxaceae > Taxus > Taxus wallichiana. The sequence continues at coordinate 133,765,539 of CM031243.1, forward strand.
ATTGGTTAAAACCCCCTTTCCAACCATTCAAAATCACCCTATTTCCCTCCAAATAACTTCTAATATCTTTCTAAGCTTATCCTAGCCTATTAATTTATCCTATTTGATTAATTAAATCATCTCCAACTCCCACGAGTTGCTAATCACTGGTTAATTCCTCTAATCAAAATTATCTCTTCTAAATCTATTTTATCCTTTATCCCACATGCACTAGTTTGCAAGCTTCTCCCAAATTGGAAAGCTATATAAAGGAACTTCCTACCTTCTTTCACACCTACACCATACTTTTTATAATATTACATAAAAGACATATGATAAGAGCCTTCTCCAAAATTTTGGAATAGCTACTTCATCTCGTGCATCCATTCTACCATTGTTGAGTATAAATGAAGATCCAAGTGTGGCCTTGTAGCCATTTCTTGGTGAGATCCTTCCCTCTCTTTGGATATCAAACACACAAATTTGATTACTCATGATCTAAAGAGGCTCATGTTTATAAGTAATCATACATTAAAAGAGTAGGAATGGTTAGCATTAAGTGATTTCATTCATGTTTATGCAATTAAGATAGTTATTTCCTTTAATATCTTATCATGATGTTAATGATAGATTTAACTTTGCTTTAAGACTTCTAGGTGTTAGTTTCTTTCAATTAACATAGAAAATTTAGCATTTACACATTTGGCATGCCCGGTGGGACTTACTCCATTATCCTTCGCATTAATTTCAAGTTTTTGTAGATTAGTTTCAATTTTTTTACTAACCTTCTCTTTAGCATTTATAGATAAATCTTAAGTTTCTTAACTAGATTAGTTAAGTTTGCTTGGTTTTAGTGCTCTTTGTAGGAATAAAGGAGGTGAGGTGCTACCAAATTTGAATCAAATTGACAAATATTTGAGATTTTTGGCATATTTCTTGTCAAATCCCATGTTTTGATGTTACACAGGTGCCTTGTGCTAGCGAAAAGAACCCTTACGCTACCACTTTGAAACTTGTGCTACAGCTAAAACCCATGCACTACCACTCTCAAGCTAGCACTAGTGACTATTAGGCTTGTGCTAGTGCCTCTCAGCTTGTGCTACTGTTGAACTTAATTTTTTTTTTCTGTGTAAGGATTGCATTACTACACTATAGGATTGCGATACTGATTTCTAGGCTCCCACTACTGATTCTCGACCTACGCTAGTGGAACATTGTTATGTGTTTCTATCTCAGACCTACATTTTTGCTATTTCCCTTATGCTAGTGCATGCTTCCTTATGCTACTACATTTATCCTTGCACTACTGCTTGAATCCATACGATACTATTATACAGGCTTGCAGTAGTGCTTTGTGTTAATGTTTGGATCAGTTTTTGAGGTTTTTAGATAATGATTTTTTATGTTTGCTGCTTATTTGATAGGTTTTATAACTATGTTTTGTAATTTTTTACATTTTGATTAGATTTATAACATTTTTTTAAACTTTAATGTTTCCATGCGTTGCTTAAGTTAGGATAAAGTTTGTGTATGCTCTTCTTTTGCACCTTTGGGTGATCTTGAGAAACAAAAACAACTTTAGTCTTCATTTTTCTAACATTTGGTTAATTTGGAAACTTAATCCATCATTTTTGCTTAAGGGAATGAATAATTTATCAAGCATTGTTTAAAGTTCATTTGATTTGAATTTTCCTTTACATTTATTTAGTTGAGTCAAATTATTGTGTATTCTCTTCTCTTACGTCCTTGGATGATCTTGAGAATAAAAGTAACTTTGATTCAATTTCTATAGGAAACTACTAAGTCTTTTGTGTGCAGCAGGACCTAACGTGTCTCAAAGACGTGGGATCTAAACAAAATCTAACTACAAGTGTGTTGTAGGTTACGAATGGTGTGCTAAACCACATTTTAATCAAAAGATAAAAAGCACACCACTTCATTCAAAACACTGTATTTTTAGGTTCGGATAAGGATTAAACCCATCCACTTTGAACTGGGAAAGTATCTTGGCATAAGCCATAAAACTCATTGTGAGGATTAACCCAAGAACCCCAAAGTAGTCCACACCTTGAGATAACTGGTGGATGAAACGAGAAGTGCCCCACTACCCACTTGACTAGTTGAAAAACCTTGTGAGAAAAGCTTCATGTTGCATGTATGAGGCCTGTTCATTAATTAAATTATGAGGTAATGGTCCATTGTCTAGTTTACTAGAAATGCATACCTCTTCTAGGTAATAATTGGTGAGTTTGTGAATAAAATCCTATGAAACCATTTGGCATTGGGGCCAACTTGAATTTATCCATCATGTTCCAAAGAGATCTCACAAAGCAAAAACTTTTTCAGAGTCAAAACCTTGTTAGTTGAACAAGGGAGAGTTCATTGAAGTTTGTGCCACATGTTATTCATCATGAAACTTACAAGGCATCACTTTTCCTAGTTTCTACCTTATCATAAGACAAGGTGAAACTCTCAAAGTTAGGCTAAGTATTTTTCATCACCACTTGGTTTACTCCTTTGTTTTCTTGTTTCCATTTTTGGGATAAAAGAAAACATATATACGTGGTATCACCATAAATAATTATGTCCACCACTTTTGTATTCTACTCACATGACTAGGTTATAATGCCATAATGTGAGTGTTGAAAGTGTGTTGATACATCTTCATGTTTTGGTAGGCCCTTGTCTTGATACCCACATCAAGACTCTTTCATTGTAGTTAGGTTGTCTCATCATTGAATTCCTCTTGAGTTGTTACATTGCTTGCATCATATCAATACAATTTTGATACTTACATCTTATTTCCTTTATGAAACTTGATTTAAGTCTCTAAGTTGTAATGTTTCACTTTCGCATAACTATCAACTTCTTGATATACTTAGACCTTATTTTTATTCCAACATTGCCTTGATTTTTGAAAAGTGTTGTCATTATGTTGTTCACATTGTGTCAACATCATTTTGATACTAATATCTTGTTTTGTCTACAAATATTGATTAACATGTCCAAATTGTGTTGTTATGTTGCTTGCATTTGTAGCTTCCATTTTCAAGACTTAGAATTTGTGGGTGTTTAAACTTGTTTAAGTATACCTTGTTTGGAAATCATGTCAACACCATCTTATTATTTAGGTCTTGTTTATTCCAAACTTTATCTAAGTATTGAATTTGTGTGTTGTCATTATTGCACCAAACCTATCTTTGAGACGTAGGGAGTAGTTATTCTTGTGATTGGATCTTAGTCTTGTACTTGATTGATTTGTCCTAGATACTTTGTACTATACGGTTCCTTATCAACATGTCATTATTTATTCTTTGGTATATTTATTGCCTTAATACCTTGGATTCTTAGCCATTCATTATTGGACATTCTTTGCGATGATACAAGGTTGTCACGATGATCGATTTCTCCTAGGGTCAATTTTAATCAACCTTAGTAAAATATTTCCCATTATGCCTCCTATGAAAAGGATGGGGCATAAAATATTAGGGTCAAACCCTTTTATTAATGAAAAGTTAAACCCTATTTATGAAGATAATAAAATGGTTGACCATAGTGGTGATGAGGGGAGTTCTCCTCAGAATGCCTTTTAATTTGATCCAACCCATATGGATAAATTTTTATTCCAAAATAGGGATGAATTACTTATGCACGTCATAGAATTAGGGGCTAAATTACCAACTACATTTGATCGTACTATCCTCACAAACATAGTTCATGGAGAATAAGAAGTAGATAATCCTCTTCGTAATGTTGATGAAATCCTAAACCTATGACATGCTTCTAATGTCAGCCAATGGAATGAGGAAGAAGTGCCTTCTCAAAGTAATGGAAGTTATCACATTCCTATGGTTAAAATTTGTTACGAGGATCATGAGGAACATGAAAAATCTGAACAACCCCCTCCTTGTGAGAATCATGAAGAGACACAAAACAATGAAGTTACAATAGAACAAAAAATACAATCCATTAGTCGTTAATTGGCAAGTTTTGCTTCACATGTTAACAAAGAGCCTAGAAGAATCTAAGAAAATAAAAACCTAGAGCTTCATATCATGAGTTTTACACCAAAAATTCACATCAATAAAAACATAAAGAGGCAATACATTAATTATACACCAATAATAAAGTTGGCGAAACATATAGACTTAACCATGTGTACATGCCTACTTCACCTATGCATGGTCAAATATTTGACCAGAATGGTTATCTATGAAGAATGTCATCACCTCTTTACAAGAAGGCAATATGGGACATAACAAAAACATCAATTTGAAGAGTGTTAGTTGCTCAAACGTGCACTGCGTCTCTGTCTCGAAAGAGCCAAGGTGTTTGAGACCACAATGGAACCATCCCCCAAGTTGTGGGACGTTTTGAACTTGGGATGGATCTCTCCTGAGAAGGCTGGTTCTTTTATCTATTTTTACTACTCTTGCTTTACTCCTAGTGCTGAAAGGGGAAACTAAGCTAAGAATGCTAAGAGACTAGGGAAAGAAGGATAACATGAAGTAAACTACACTAAAAGGCCATGGCACCAGAAAAGAGGGGTGAACACTATATGTTTTGAGCGAGAATGATAGGGAATGCATGAAAGGAGGCTAGGCATGAGTAGCATAGCGAAACACACATTCACTAGATCACTCTCATGGAACACAACTAAGTATGGAACTACAAGGGACTTGAAATAGCACAACAATACATAATGTAAGAGAAGAGGCAAGAAGAAGGAATGAAAACACATTAGGACAAAGAATAGTCACAAAATGATGCTTCTATTACTTCAAGAAATACACATAGCTGTTATAATGATAGGGAGGCTGATATCTACATGCAAGAGCCAAACATAAAGGTCTGCAACTCAAAATACAGAAAATATGGAGTCCTTAGCAACATGCGTAAGGATCCAGAGTGTCCAAAATAACAAATGAGCCTTGCTCTTACATTTATAAATAAATCCATGGAGGAAGAGGGATGAGGGAAAACCTGAATTTGAAACACAACCACCAATAAGAAGCATTGAATGTCTCAGAAATCCACTCGAAATATGTGGAATACACTCCCCCATGCCTATTTGATGTTGAAGACAAAAGAGGGCGGATCATATGAAATTGGATGGTTGGAGTAATAAAATATTCTCAATAATGTTTAGAGAGACGTTTTCCCAATTCTCACCTACCAGATCACCAGAATTTGAAATTTAAATTTCTAGCACTATAGCTGATGTCAGTAGCTTTCTAACAAGTCTAGGCACAAGCCGATCGGGCTCTGTCAGCTGATGATATGGCTTTTAGAAGATGTCATAGTTGTCACGTGCACGTAAGATACGTGGCGCATCTTTGATTAGCCGAGATGATGGTCAACTATATAACTATTTGTCATTTCTTCCACATGTCAATCATTCATTTGTTGTAAGGATTAGACACCCTATCTATCTCGTTACACATGGCACACTTAAGTGTGTCAAAAGATGATCTCGCACGAGAAGGGCACATGGAGAAAAAAAAGGAAAGTGTGGAGGGTGCACATGATGTGCGCAGGGAGATGAATCAAACCAACCAACAGAGAACATATAATTAAGGCACAACTATTACAAAGTAATGGGTGTGGCGCATGAAGGTTCAAGGACTTAGGCACATGGGGTGGAAAGAAATTGACTCGGAAGAAGGTGAACACGTGGAAGGTGAGCGGAAGAGGAAAGTGGAAGGAGAAAAGGAAAAGGGGCACGTAGATAAAAATGTGACCAAAAGAATGTTCCAAATGATTTTGAGCACGTGCAATTCTTCAATAGATATCTTAGGGCCAGAATGTGTATGTAAGTTATCCAAATCACTAGGAGAGCTATTTGGATAACAGTTTTGGTGACTTTTAGGGCCATCTGCCTACTAGATGAAAGAGACTAGTAGCCTGAAGCATCCATTGGGCATGGAGTTTGCTTGTTCAATCATGAAAATACCCTTGTGGTCACTTTGAGAATCATTTTTACACTCGCCTTGAATCTCGGAATAATCTGAGAAGATCTGCATTTTGGAAGTAATCAAAAGAGTATGCACAAGAAGCACGTGAGAGGAAAGAACTATGTACAAACAAAAAATGTGTGCAGAGCACACTTGGAGGATTAAAAATACTTTAATATATACAACATGATGTAACAAACCTAATGGAAGGGTTTGAGATAGATCCTGTTTACTGGGATTTATAGTATGCTTCCATCCGGATGAGTTAACTTGAAAGAGTTAGCTTCTTTGCAAGACTTGATGATGTATGGGCCACTCCAAAGTGCATAAAACTTTGAATGGTGCCGTAGTTTATCTTTGTCAGCATCCCATTTTAGAACCAGGTCCCCAACTTTGAAAGCTTGAGGCCTAGCCTTTCTGTCAAACCATTTCTTTGTTGCTTGCTAATGCTGTTCTAGCTTGATCATGGAAAAGTTTTTGAGCTCTTCAAGATGAACCAACTCTACCATCCTTATTTCTCTTTGATCACGTCCTCAAATTCCAGCTGTTGGGCAAGCACTAATGAATTTAGTTCTAGTGTCAAAGGAAGGGCAACCTCCTTGATATAGACAAGCTTGTAAGGTGAAGTTCCTATTGCCTTTTTGACTATGATTCTATCTTCCCAGAGTGCATGTAAGACCTTTTTATACCACTGTCTTTGGCTGATGTTCATTGTGTGGTTCATGATTCTAATTAGGTTCTTATTTGTTGATTTTTACATACCGTTTCCCTAAGGGTAATAGCTGGAAGAGGTTTTTAGGTAAATGCCCAGACTTAAAGCCCAATCAGTGATTTTATTACCAAGGAAGGCCTTTGCATTATCAATATAATGGTTTGAGGAATGCCAAACCTTGTGACTAAACCTTCAAGAATGTCAAGGATGAATGCCTCAGTTGATTCCTTAAGCGTGAAAGCTTCTGTCCATCTGGTGAAGTAATCTATAGCTGTCAGCACCCATTTATGTCTAGTGCTTGAAGGTGGACTGATCATGCCTATGAAGTCGAGACCCCATTATGCAAAAGGCTGATATGCTTTGATTTGTTGGAGGGGAAGTGCTGCTAATATTTTCTTTCCTTCAAAGAAAGCACATTCCTTGAATTTTTTGACCCACCTATGTGTATTTTCAAATAGGGTAGGCCAAAAGATACCTATCATTATGATATTCATTGCTGTAGTTTTGGTAGAGAAGTGTCCACTACAAAATCCATCGTGAAATTCTGTAACACTTTTTCATTCTACGCGCCATTAATACATATTAATAGCACGCCATCTAGATTTCTTTTGAAGAGAATTCCATCAATCAAAACATAAGTGATGGATTGCAAACTCATATTCCTTCTCTTTTCTTTGTTCAAACCAGGAGGGTACACACCCTTGGAAAGGAATGTGGTCATGTCCTTCATCCAATCACGTGCGCTGTGGTCTATATCTTGTTAATGTTCTACACATGGGAGGTCTTCATACGAAAATAATACAACCTTAGGTTCACTCTGCGCATCCTTAGCAATCTACCTGTAGAGTGCATTGTCTCTTACTAACTTTTTGGAATTAATAGTCACATCATATTCCATGATTTTTGTCACCCATCACACTCTCTTCTCACCGATTTACTGTTCCCATGACGAAGTCTCTGAAGATGATTAGGACACTAACACCTTGATATCATTTGTTGTGAGAATGCTCTTGAATTTCTTGAGTTTGTGCATGATGGTGAAGACCTACTTCTCTGTGTGACTATACTTCAATTCATAATCCTTCAACATCTAGTTGAAGAAGGCCACTGGCTGTTCTAGCCCTTGTTCATTTTCTTGTGTCAGGACAACAATAATGCTTGCATCAAAACCATAAGCATAAAGGATGAAATCCTTTGAGTAATATGGGTTGATGAGCATTGGCACACAAGTAACCTCATTCTTGATCTTGTTGAAGCTTTCTCTTCCTTCTGCTATCCATCTGAAGGCTATGTCCTTCTTGAGCATAAGGGTGATGGGCTGAACCAGTCCCACAAAGTTAGGGATAAAGCACCTAACAAATTTAATCTTACCAAGGAAGGACTGTAAGGCATTTTTGTGCACCGATAGGGAAAGGGCTAGGATAGCTGAAATGCACTCAGGATCAATTGTGATACCATCCTTTGAAACTACATGGCCTAAGAGCTTACCTTGAGCCACTACAAAATTACACTTCTTGGGGTTAAGAGATACCCCAAATTATCTGTATCTCTCAAAGACCTTTTCCAGGTGTGTCATGTGATTTGCGCTCTGCTTTGAGAAGACAGTTATATCATCAAGGTAAACCAAGATGAACTCATTGATGTAACCTTTGAAGGAAATATCCATGACATCTTTGAAATTTTGTGCCTGCATTTGAAAAACCAAAGTGCATTTTTGATATGCATATGTTCCCCACTTAGTTGTACATGCTATTTTGAATTGATCCTCTTCCTTGACCAGAATTGGTTGAAACCCGAATACCCATCTAGCATGGATAACCTTTGTGTGCCAGCCATAGTCTACATAATCTGCCCCATTGAAGGCAAAGGATAATTATCCTTTAGAGATGCCTTATTAAAATCTCTAAAATCAACACAAAGTCTGATTTCACCATTCTTCCTGCATATTGGAACCAGATTTGCAATCCAGGTAGAGTATTTAATAGGAAATATAATTTTTGCCTCAATGAGTTTTGATAGTTCCTTTCTCATGAGGGGCTCTATCTTTGGATTGATTGGACGTTGTTTCTATCTGATGGGTTTTATGCCAGATCAAGGTTAATAGAGTGTTAAGAAACACTTGGATCAAAACCTTTGAGGTCCTCATACTCCCATGAGAAAATGTCACTATATTTTTGATAGAGAGAGATGAAGGCCTATTTTTCTTCATGCACAATAGTCCTGCTAAGTAGCAGCTCCTTTCCGTGCGCAATAGTAATGGAGGAGCAATCCTCTTACGCAACATGCATGTATATTTCTTCACCCTTGAACTCATCATCGGGCTGAACATTTTCTCTAAGGTGACCAACCCTTTAGGTAACTTATTTTCTTCAACTATATTACTTGGTCACCATAGCTGTCATGCAAGTCATCTTGCATACTTGATGAAAATTCATCTTCATTCTAGATAAAATGGATGATCTATGCATCACTGTCAAATACTTGCTAGCTGGTGTTATTGTCTAGAATGGATGGTTTGATTACCATCTTAATTTGTTGAGTGTTTCCTTCGAAAAATTCCTTAGCAAGAGAAAACTCGTGAATCGAGCGTGGCCATTTGTCAGCCCCTTTGTTCATTCTCGTGGGGGAATGAACAAAGCTCTCAACTAGGTCCCAAACTCTATGTTTATAAGCTTTAAGAAGATTATTATTTGCATGGAATTTGTTGGTGACCTGGTGGATGACCAATTTTGTGTCCCCAAATATCTACAACGCTTTAATTTTCTTCTTTTTAGCTATAAGCAAGCCATGTACTAGCGCTTCATATTCTACCACATTATTAGAACATGCAAATTGCAGCCTATGTGCGAAGAAGAATTTCTCATCCTGCGCTCGCACCATTTTTTCTTCTGGATCCATCAAAGTATAACTTCCATAGACCAGTTTGAACTTTGTCTCCTATGAGTGCACGTAAAAGCGTAACATCTTCTTCTTCTAGAATGTAATAAGTACCAATCCCAGTTTCATAGGCTTCTAGTTCTTCAACATAGGGATCAAATTTGTTATGTTTCTTCACCCATTCATCAAGTACTAGGCATGGAATAGAGGGTGGAAGAGACTTCTCTTTAGGAACTGAAACTTGTTCTTCTTGGATAAGACAATTGGCTTGGAGAGGGTATGGAACATAGGGATCTACATGATAAGAAAATATAGGCTCAACTTGTATGGTAAACCGGGTACCATAGCTTATCTTGAGTAACATATGAGACCAATCAAGAAAAGTAACCACCCACTTTAGCAAAAAAATTATCTTGATAGACATCGGGAAAACAAAGGAGGTAGGTCAATAACTAACACATCTTGAGTAATTTCTAGTCTTGGACATGCATGGAGGGTTAACTCAAGATCCTTGATGACTCCCTAGGTGGTTACAATTGAGCCATCAAGTTGTAGGACTACTTTAGATAAAGGGCTATATTTCAGACCTAAGACATCATCTATCTTCTTAGGCATAACAGAAGTACTAGCGCCTGAGTCAACTAAGCAGTTATGCACTAAGTGTTTGCCTATAATCAAGGACATATAGAAGAGTGGGGTTTTAGCAAATTTTCTTAGTTTTTCTCTTGTCTTCTTGGTAGATTTTGACATAAGTGCATGGCTTCGCATAATCGGGTTAGCACGTGGTAGTTACGCCGAGCTTCATGCAACAGATATCACTGAGATGGAATGGTCAGGGAATCCCACATTGTGATGTTTATGTTTGTTTTCTTCATCTGGTCAACAATGCTGAACAAAGCCCCCCACCTTGTGAATTTGGGGAACAACATCCCTTCTTGACTGCTCAGTGTGGAAGCTTGAATTTTAGCCGAGCAGAGGCCTCGACTTACCCAAGGATGGGCGCATGCTGCTACTTCGTAAGGGCTTTACGCGCAGACCTCCTACATAGGAATTTAAACACTTTTGCTACAAGAGGTCTTACCTGATTCCTTTTTATTTTGAATATCTACTTGTATTGCTGGGACCGTGACTTGCACGCCTTATTCTAACACTCTTTTCTTGTATCTTGTGTTTTCCACAACTTGGGTGCGCGATCTGTTTGTATCTTCTACAACTTGGTTGATTGCATAGAATTCCTCTGCACCAAAGAACATCAAATTGGTTTCCAAAGGAACTTCTGGTCCTTCTAGATTATCTACTTCATGGGTGCTTGTTGAGGGCTCACAAGATGAAGCATTCTGGATCATGAAGGCTTGGGTGCATGCAACATTAGCACAATGGTATTGACTATGAGGCATTTTTCAAGGGAAGCACCATTCTGAATCTTGTGCCAAGTTGTTCTAAATTGGAACAAGTGCTCGGCTCACATTGGGTGCTGGGAGAGAAGGTGCAGATGGACAATTTACAAGGGCAGATGTGCATTAGGCTACCACCTATCATTCTGCTAGTTGGGTGCATATCTTTGATTTCCGTATTGATTTCACCAAGGCTGATTCCCTTGGCCATGCGCCTGATTGGAAATGCCTCTATACGCTTGTGTTTACTACTTTTCTAATGATATTACCTTGTTTGATAAATTTTTGATCAAGGCCTTCAATTATTTGTCCTCCTTTTACTATGATGGAGAATAGGATGTTGAGGTAGCCGGGTTGTGCACTTTACTCGGGAGTAGGAAGGGGGATACATAAGGCCGAGGTGCTTGTGACATCTTTGGGAACAAGGGCATGAGTGTTATAGGAGCTAACTTTCCTACCTGAATGAGACTATTTTCTACCCTTAATGTAATGCTATAAGTAGCTGGTAAGGTCCTACCCCCCATAGATTGGATCATAAATGAAATATCATTGTTGAGAACCTTTAAATAATAAAGGAAAGCATGTTGGGTTGTATGTCTTACAAAAATAGGGATTCTCGTCCCAAGTCTTCTAAAATATGATGTTAAAATCAGTCATCTACTCATTGGATGCCCTCCTTGTTGTTGTCAGTTGCTCCACCAAAGATAGGTGATCTGATTTGTCTTCAAAATAACTACATAGAGCTGTTCCCAACTCATCATAGGTGGTGATAGATCCAAGTCTCAAGCCTCGGTACCATTAAAATGATTTACCTTTAAAAGAGGTTGCAAACAGCTGACTGCTACATCATTATGTGTGATCAAATAGAGTGAACACAAATTTTCCACATCTTGGATATGCTCCTGAGGGGTGACTTGATTCTCACTAGTAAAATAAGGAATACTCTTGAGCATGCCATTTGGTATATCATGCTGCACAACCAAGATTAGGGACTTCCTCCATTAAAGTTTGTAAAGCTTCTTAATGGAGGATGTTGCTAATTTTACCATTGTAGGGCACATAGGTTGTGTGTTTTGAGGAGGAGTTGAATGGGCACGATGCACTAGAGATAGAGATGCACACACGGGCTTTTGGAATGAACTCTTCTCAGGGATAGCTGGAGGTATTTAAAAGAATCTTTAGCTGTTGTACTTCTTCTTGTGTGCACTCTTCTCATGAAAGGAACTTAGGACTGTTGAAATAGAGATCTTAAAATGTTGAGAGTCACTAGATGTGTTTGAAATGAGCCTTCAAAGGTTGAAACACTAAGTCAACACACCAAAACTTAGAGATATGAAATTTGAGATTTCAATGCTGCTCCCACCGGGCATGCCAGAAACTATTGGTTGCTCAAATGTGCACCCGTGTCTCGAGTCTCAATAGAGATGAGGTGTCCGAGACCACAATGAAACTATCCCCCAAGTTATGGGACCTTGCAAACTTGGGACGGATCTCCAGAGAAGGCCAATTCCTCTATCTATTTCTACTGCTACTGCTACTCCTAGTGCTGAAAGGGGAAACTAAGCTAAGAATCCCAAGGGACCAGGGAAAGAAGGATAACATGAAGTAAACTACACTAAAAGGAAATAGCACTTAAAAGAGGGGTAAACACTATATGTTCTAAGTGAGAATGAAAGGGAATGTGTGAAAGGAGGCTAGGCATGAGTAGCATAGTGAAACACACATTCACCATATCACTCTCATGGAACACAACTAAGTATGGAACTGTAGGGGACTTGAAATAGCACAACAATACACAATGCAAGAGAAGAGGAAAGAAGAAGGAATACAAAAACATTAGGATAGAGAATAGTCACAAAATGATGCTTCTATTACTTCCGAAATGCACAGAACTGTTACAATGATAAGGAGGCCAATATCCACATGCAAGAGCCAAACATAGAGGTTTGCAACTCAAAATATAGAAAATATGGAGTCCTTAGCAACATGTGTAAGGATCCAAAGTGTCCAACATGAAAAATGATCCTTGCTCTTACATTTATAGATAAATCCATGGAGGAAGAGGGAGAAGGAGGGAAAACCTGAATTTGAAACACAACCACCAATAAGAAGCATTCAATGTCTCAGAATCCACTCGAAATCTATGAAATACACTCCCCATGCCTGTTTGACGTTGAAGACAAAATAGGGCATATCATACCAAATTGGGTGGTTGGAGCAATCAAATCTACTCATCAATGTTTAGAGAGACGTTTTCCCAATTCTCACCTACCAGATCCACCAGAATTTGAAATTTAAATTTCTAGCACTGTAGCTGATGTCAGTAACTTTCTAACAAGTCTAGACACACACTCGACCAGGGCTCAGTAGCTGATGATATGGATTTCAGAAGATGTTAGAGTTGTCGGCTGTCACAAAAAGATACATGGTGCATTCGATTAGCTGAGATGATGGTCAAAGGTACAACTATTTGTTGTTTCTACCACGTGTTAATCATTCATTTGTTGCAAGGATTTGGCACCCTATCTTGTTGCACACAACACACTTAAGTGTGTCAAAAGATGATCTGGCATAGAAGTGCACGAGGAGAAAATAGAGGAAATCACGGAGGGGGCATGTGTGATGCACGTGGGGAGATGAATCAAACTAGTGAGCAGAGAATGTATGGTTAAGGTGTAACTATTACAAAGTAATGGGTGTGGCATGTGAAGGGTCAAGGAATTAGGCGTGTGGGGTGGAAATAAATTGACTCGGAATAAGGTGAACATGTGGAAGGTTAGTGGAAGAGGAAAGTTGAAGGAGAAAAGGAAAAGGGGTGCGCAAGTAAAACGTGACCAAAAGAATGTGCCAAACAATTTTGAGTGTGCGTAAGTCTTCAATAGATATTTTAAGGCCAAAATGTGTATGTAAGTTGTCCAAATCACTAGGGATCTATTTGGATAACAAAGAGCTATGCCCATATCCATTTGATAGAGCTATGTTGAGAACACCTTTCCCTCATCACTTTGATTGTCCAAAATTTGATAAGTATAAAGGTTAAGGTGATCCACGAGACCATGTTAAAGAATTATTTATGGTATGTTAAGAGGTTGGATATAGTGATAATTATCTTATTTGACTTTTCCCATGGAGTCTAGGGGGACAAGCGTTGGAATGATTTTTACACATAATTAAAGGGTCAATCGCTACATGGCCGGAATTAGTAGAAAAAAATGTACGTCACTTTTCCTTTAATATGGAAAATGACATCACCATGATAGATTTATGTAATACAAAATAATGAAACAATGAGAACTTCACTAGTTTATTATAAATATGGTGAGGGTTAGCTAGTCGCTTCCTTGACATATACCATAGAAATAACTAGTTAGCATTTTTGTGCCTAATATACACGTTGAGATTGCTTTCTAATTGTAAATGAATTGTGGAAACACCTTCGAAGAGATTATAGAAAAAGGCAGCCAAATTGAAAAAGTGTTGTTATCCAAAGGGACCTTAAAACCATTTTCAAAAGATAACCAACAAAAAGATAACCATGAATCAAAGCCTATAGATAAACTAAAGTTATTTTAGAATAAGAATAAAAATGTCGTAGGTGATGGTATAACTGATTCTAAATGTGTGCAATAATTTCTAAATAACACTCCTATGAAATTTACCAAAGGAATTGATGCACCTAAATATAAGCATCTCGATTTCACCCTCGTAACATATTATTTATCATCTATCTTAAAACATTTAGATGCGGTGAACATGGTTAAATACCTAAATAGGTTAAATACCTAAATACTATACCTTACGAGATGATGAGCCGAAACCAAAATGGTTTCCAAAAAATAAATACTGCGGGTTTCACCATGTTAGGGGTCACAATATTGATAAATGTTTGAAGTTAAAACACTTCATATAGGATCTAATTGATAACGAGAGATGTAGAAATGAATTCCTTAGGACCAAGAAAATTCTTCCAATAAAAACTTTGGAATCTATAAAGAACATTTACCTAAGCATAATAAAGGGAAGGAAAATTTGGAGCAAGGTCGGTATTCCCATAGCAAAGTACCAACTATGTTTCCAAAACTAATTATCCTTTTGATTCTCTAATTAGTTGTGTTAACCCACATATTTAACATATCAACACTATCAAGGTTAAAATGAGAGAGTGTGATGTGGAAACGCAACGTGATTACCTCACTATCCCATAACCTCATCTACCTACCCCTCAAGATAGTCATTATGATGTTTTATAACAACTTGAGAAAACCATTGCTAAGATTTCAATCTTAGACCTTCTCAAAATATATGATGTTCACAAAGACATCCTTTGTAAAAAAATTATAGGGATAAGGAGTGTCAGTTGATATTGATCCTACGCAATTCCAAGCCTTGGTCATACAAATTTCTCCTACTGAGAACATAACCTTTAGTTAGTAAGAGATTCTTGAAGAGGATCCTACACATAATATACCCTTACACATTGAAGTAATTATTCATTGTAATAATATAAAAAGGGTTCTTATGGATGGTGGATTAGGCCTAAATGTTTTTACTTTGAAACCGGTTTGACAACCGGGCTACACCGAGGCTGATCTATAACCTAAGGTCATCACCATCAAGGCCTATGATAATGAAGAGCAAAAATAAACTGACATGGTTACCTTTCCTATGGAATTAGGGCCTACTACTCATGACACCAAGTTACATGTTTTATACTTGGAAATTCCTTACAACATGCTCCTCGGTTGACCATGGATTCATGCCATGTAGGCCATCCCTTCTATATACCTTCAGAGTCTAAATTTATACTATGAAGGAAAGAATATTACCATTCAAGGGGATCCTCAACCCTCTGTTCATTGCAGAGTATTATCAGGTTATTTTCCCACCACATTTGAGTGTCCTTAGAAATGGCAATTTAAGTTCAATCAAAGGTGCTCGCCCGACGCGTTGATCTCGGATACTAGGGCTCTCATACATATGGTGCTTATACATCGAGAATCTCCATTTTCTTCATGGGATATGAAATTTGTTACAAATGGCTACAAATAATATGATCTCCAACATTCCCTTTTAGTTTCTAAAGTACATCTATCACCCAAGACACGAGGTAGGCCTAGTTATAAATATCAACGACCCCGAGAGCATCAGAACATCGATAATTTTACTCTTGGTGGTCTATTAACAGATGATAAGCTTCGACAATATTATATCCCAAAATTCAAATGATGAGATGGCTCTATGTTATTAATCACTCAATTATGTAATCCCAAATAAAATTATGTATGTTATGGGATACAAAAGATATGACTATGGCATAAACAAGCAAGGTATGTGAGAAGATCTTCCAATACCACATCGCAAGGTCTGTAAGTATGGTATTGATATCTAAAAAATTGGTCTAATCCTTTAGAGGTCAAAGCAACCTCTTCTAAACAAGAAGATAGTTCATCCGATTATGAAAGTGAAATAGATTCTCGGTGTAGTCTTTATGAATACCTTGCCTCTATGAATTTATTTTCTGACATGACTATATTAATCATATCCCTTTCCATTCCTGAGTTAAAACATGTCTATTCTTTCCTTGTCCATTGGGACCAACAATAACAAGTACTAATTGGCTTCTTTGAGAATGATGAAGCAATTGGTGAGTTTATGGGTTTTCGTAATGGAATTTCAATTGGTGATCATAAGAAAGGAGTCTCCATTAATCTTGATGCATGCATGTACTTTGGGAGGAGGATAAGCTTCATGGTCAGAAAAATCAAAAGAAAAGAAAGGGAAATATATTCTTAGAGAATCCTTGTAAAAATAAAAAGTCCAATTCCTATAGTGAAAACCTCTTTGAGGCACTTGTGGACAACAAAATGGAAATATTACTGGACATAAAAAGTGATCAATCTAAGAGTGAAAATATCATCGAGATAAACTTAGATGAAGATATTAATCTCCCCCTTGATCCTATGTATATGGAGGAAGAATCCAAATTGCTAGTGGAGGAGACTATCGACGTAAACATTGGAAACGAGGAGCAACCTAGAATGGTTAAGTTGGGAGCTTCACTTTCAACACAAGAACCTTTGTCATGTTGTTATCCTGTTGCGTGAATTTTTAGATATATTGTCTTATTCATATGCAAACATGCTAGGTTAGACCCCTCATTAGTGGTGCATAACTTATTTGTGCATGAAGAAGCAAATCCCATAAATAAGAAGCTCAGAAAGATGCATCCTTGTGTCACCCTATTAGTAAAAGAAAAACTGAAAAAATTATTAGCAGAGGATTTATCGGGCCTATTGATTATTCAGAATGGATTTCCAATATACTCCCTATACAAAATAAACCCATTGGTATCATGATATGTAAAAATTTTAGAGATACTAATGAAGTGTGTCCTAAGGATGATTTTCCTCTTACAAACATCGAAATGATTGTCAATTCAAAAACTAGTTATGAAATGATATCACTCATGGATGGTTTTTCAGGATATAATTAGATTAAAATTACAAAGGAAGATCAACACAAGACAACTTTTACTACCCATTTAGGAACATTCTATTTTCAAGTCATGCCCTTTGGCCTCAAGACTACAGGCATAACCTATCAAAGGGCTATGACTATAATATTTCACAACATGATAAATGATATAATGGAAGATTATGTGGATGACATATTGGGAAAATATAGGACTAGAGAGGACCATCTAGTGATCTTAAATCACATCTTTCAATGTCTTAGATACTATAAGGTCAGACTCAACCCGAAGAAATGTGTCTTCGGAGTGCTATCTGAAAAACTGTTAGGTTTTATTATTTCAAGGAGAGGAATTGAGGTAGATCTTATAAAGGTCTCAGCTATAACAAGCATGCCTCATGCTAAGAACATCAAGTAATTGAACGGTCTATAAGGGGAAGATACAAGCTATTAGTTGATTTATCTCTTAGCTCACAGACAAGTGTCACTCATTGACACATCTTCTAAAGAAAGATGTTGATTTTCATTGGGGTTCATAACAACAATAAGCATTTTATTTTCTCAAAGAATATTTGTCTAAACCCCTGTTCTAATGCTACCTACTGCAGGAAAACCATTGTTACTATACATTTCTTCCACTCAATTTTCAATTGGTGCACTTTTTAGCTCAGTATGATATAAGTTAGAAAGAAAAATCCATCTATTACCTCAGTTACACGTTGATCGCTTATGAGCTCAATTATCCACAAATTGAAAAGGCTTTCTTGGCCTTCATTTTTTCTCTTTTTTCAAAAACTTCGTCATTATTTGCTAAATAATAATACCAAGATCATTTCTAGAATTGATCCACTAAAGTACTTATTATCTAAACATGCACTTATAGGAAGGATGGCTAATTGGATCATCCTACTTAGTGAGTTTGATATTGAGTATGTCAATCAAAATTTAGTCAAAGGGCAGGTACTGGAAGATAAACTAGTTGAATCCCCTTTACAAGGAACTCGAACCTTTGAGTCTGGATCTTATAGACACTTCCTTGATGTACCTTGAGGATTCTTACATGGAAACTATAATTTGATAGATCCTTTACCTTCCATGGTTCAGGAGTAGGAGTTGTGCTTATCACTCCTACGGGTGATCATATTCCTCAAAATTTTGACTTGGTTTCCCATGTACAAATAATATAGTAGAATATGAATCCCTTATTGCAAGGATGAAATTGGATATTAAGTCATAAATTAGACAAGTGAATGTAATAGGTGATTCTTAGTTAATCATCAAACATGTAAACGATGAATATAAGGTTAAGGATGAAAAAATTCTTCCTTACAAGAAATTGGTTGACACTTTGAAGGAGTTATTTGAGAAAATCATGTTCCAATAGATACCTAGAGGATATAATCACTCAACGAGATGCTATGGCCACATTTGGGTCTATGTTACGCATCCCACCTAGAAACAATGACATGTTGTTCTTTGTTGAACATATACAAACACTAGTATATGACATGCCGAGTCCTGTTTGGTATGTGAAGTTGTTGGTCCCTTTTCCCCATGGTATAATGACATTTTTAACTATCTACATGACTAAATATTCCTATTGACATTTACCAATCATAAAAAATAAACCTTATCGAACGTATAGCCGATACACCCTACTATGGGGCATAATTTATCGTAGAGGCTATGATGGGAATCTGCTACATTGTCTTAATTTGGAAAAATCTACCTTAGCGGTCAAGGAGGTGCATGAAGGAATCTTTGGGGCCCATAAAAGTGGTATGGTTATGGATAAAAAATTGTTAAGAGTAGGCTATTATTGGCCTACCATGGAAACTGATTGCTATTAGTATGTTAAGAAATGCTTGTTGTGCCAAAAGTACGACAACCTGATACATGCCCCAACATAGTATTTACAGCCAATCACAATGCCATGGACTTTTTCAAAGTGGGGAATCGATCTCATTGGAAATATTACCCCTACTTTTTCTAATGGAAACATGTTCATTATTACAGCAATTGATTATTTCACAAAATGGGTAGAGGCTATTCCTCTTACCTATGTTATCGGTGCCTAGATTTCAAAGTTCATCATTTACAACCTCATTTTCCATTGGGAATTCCTCTTGTCCATTGTAGTTGATAATGATAAGTCTTTTAAGAAAAAAATAGTGAAGGTGTTGTACCAACACTTTCAAATGTAAATCAAATGGTCAACTCCATATTACCCTCAAGGTAATGGATAGGATGAAGCCTCGAATAAAACTCTTGTTCAAATAATGGAGAAGATATTTAACAAGATTGTACCTAATTGGCATTTTCAGATCCATTAATCCCTCGTAGTAGGCATATCAAACATCTATCCACACCCCTACTAGTGTTACCCCTTATTCCTTAGTTTTCAGCACATAATCCATCCTACCCCTTGAGATCAAGATCCCTTCTTTGTGCATATCCTTACGATACTATTTAGACAAAGAATAAGATTATAGACTTTCTATAATCACCGAACTAGATTTGTTTGGATGAGAAATGTCTTCACACCATTGATCACCTCAAAGTGTATCAGAATTGAGTGCATTGAGGATACAAAAAGAGTCATACCTTGCCAATTCGAGGTAGGAGACTTGGTCTTAAAAGAAAATCAATTTAATACCACCAAGGATAAAGAAAAGAAAGGAAAGTTTGAACCTAACTAGTTAGGACCATATGTTGTAGTTACTAAGTTTGGTTCAGAGCATACAAATTTCTGATTCTGATGGTGATGAGATGTGGGATCCTATGAATTCCATGCACTTCAAGTGGTTCTACACTTAAGCATGAAGGTCCTTCAAATATCAGAAAATAAAAAAATTATAAAAATAAAAAAAAGAAAAGAGAAATAGATTTGTTTTAGTGTGAAAACCAAACAATTGTGGAACTTTGGACACGTCCTGGGGTGAAAACTAGAATTTGACGCCATTGGAGGGTCCATTGTTCACAAGAATCCCATATCTAGGAATATAATGAATTTTTTCTAAGTTAGTTTTTTTCTGTATTTGAGGTAATTTTGAGCCTATCCTTCATGGCTTTAATCCAATTGATCCTACTCATGTATGTGAAGAGTTTTCCTTTGTACATTCCCATCTCACGCTAGGGGAATTTTTCGCATCTTCACTTTCTTACACAGATGCGTGACATTTTCCCTTGTACATTCCCATATATCATTAGGGGCATCCACATTTCTTCATTTTCTTGCACATAGCTTTGGAAAATTATATGAAAAACTCTGAAACATTCATATAAATTTTAGAAAATCCTCAAAACATTTAAATACACTCCATAGAAAACTCAAAAACAATATAACATTGTATCAATAAAATACATAAACAACGTAAAACCTTTTAAAACTATCCCATAGAAACAAAGTAGTATTTTCTTGCTTGGTTGTTTTTTCATGCATGGTTTTGTTGGTTTTCTTATTTTTGTGTTATATGATTTTATAACAATTTATTGGTTATTTTCTTTCTTAGATTAGGTCTTACTTAAATTTTTGTGAGGTTTTTTAGATTTGTTCTATTTGCAGGCTTGTACATAGTTGTGTTGTTATATTGGATTTGATTAAATTTTTCTTGTGCTTGTTTTTTTGCTTGTATAGTTTATTATCATTTCATCATCAATATCATTTATCATCACATATCAATAAATTATAAGCTACACCAACATATAAATGAAAATTACACATGTATGCTAAGCTAACATCATATAATATCATAAAAGAGGGGAAATAGGGATTATCTTTATCCAATCACCATAGACCATAATAAAAACATGGAATAAACATCATATCTCATAAAAACAATGTGATATCATAAACATGCTATCTCATAAAAAAACATGATATAATAAAAGTCCATCATCATCATATATCCATAATCAATGTCCATATACAAAAAGTGTCTCAATGTACATCAGATACAATATACGCCATCATGGGCATGGATAAAAATGTTCCTTCATCTCGAGGCATAGTAAAAAAACAATACATATACATCAGAAAAAACAATGCCTTCATCATGAGGCATATATCAAATAATAATAATAATAATAAAAGTACATTAATAATGAGTCATGGATAAATCTCACCAACACTGGGACTTCCCGGCCCGTGACTTGGGCCAGCCTACCTCTCTTTGGGTGGTGGCATCTATACTAATATGGTAGACCTAGATGTCCTATGTGACCTTGATATGGATCTACTACCTACAATCTGACTATAATGGGATGCCCTCTGTCCCTTTGGAACCACCACATGATATAAAGCCCTATAATGTGCTGCCTCAACTGAAGCTACTGTAAAGTCATATGCTAAGTCTCCAACTCCATCTATCTTAGCTACATAATAAAGAACATCACACTCTCCTGTAATACGGGCTATGTCCACCCCTAGCTATGTCTTAAGCTGCTCCTATGTAGCTATGGCCTGATCTATCTCTACTCTATCCTGATCCTTCTTAGAGGTCACATGCTCTAATTGTCAGTATAGGGAATGTACCATGATACATATTGTATCACCCCACCTCATGGCCATGGCCATTTTTACCTATAATGTGCCCATTGATGCCCAATATGCTCTTGAAATGAGCCTATGTCTAGGCACTAGTACCTAAGGTCCTCTTTGAGGTGATCTATGTGGTTATCCCTATACACCACCTATAAAATGTGGGGGTGATCCCCATCCATCTCCATCATCCCCACCAGCTACAAGGTGTGGGATTACTACTCATGGTGGTGAAGGTGGAACATATACCATGGGTACCTATTACACGTGCACTGTATACCATGTATACAAATTTATCGTATAATGGGCACCTGCTATGCATAAACCTGTACCTACTACTACGTAATGGATGCTATGGTGGAGGACCCTATGGAGGTATCTATACCTATGGGGGAGCTTGCTTGGGCTAACACCTGTACTTGTGTGGACCCCGACCTTGGGCCTATAAAGCTTCCTTAGCCTAAGGATATCCTAATCTAGCCTTGTCTCTTATAGCTTGTCCCAAGAAACCCCGTGTTGTTACGGTTATACATGCATCTACCATAGCTTGGGGATTGTAATACATAGTGGTAGTACTGCATCACATATGAGGGCCTATAATATGGCATGGAACCAAGGTCTAATACATGTGGTTGTGCAACCCATCACTACAGGATGAAATAACTGAAAGCTATCTCAAGCTCGCCATAGTCTAATGCGTGACCCAAAATCAAATGTCTCACATTTTCTACACTTTTACCACATATCATCTCCCTAGGTATGCCCTAGATATGGAAAAAATATTGATGTACCCGGTCAACATGATACCACTTGATGATGTAACTCGGCTACCAATAATAAAATTACTAACCTCTATAGTGATGAGCTCTACACCATCATCACGCCACTAATACAATCGATAGGGTAGCTAAGTAATCATACGAAGTTGTAGGTCATCAAAGAAACATATATAAAATGTATAATCACCCATATGTGATCTCGACATCCTTGCTCAATAGCTCCCACCCCATGCAGAGAGGCTCATCTTGAGCCTTGACTTGTAGTACTCCTAGTGGGTACCCTATCGCAATATGGTCCCATGCCCAGATCTGTAGTAGTGTGGCTGGTCCTAAGCTCCTCTAGCCTCGGTAGGAAATCAAATGCAGATCCCAATACAAGTGGGCCAATATACACTGACCCCAAAAATACCTCTCCATCCATCAGCTTGTGCACTACTCCTATCAAACCAAGTGGGAAGTGTATTCCAGTATTTTCAGTAGTAAGTAGCTGCTGAAAAGAGCTATCAAGTATACAAGTATCCGTGTAATTCATCGATCCTAAAAAAATATGTATAGAAGCACCACCATACCCTATCAGGGTATGTATCATCAAGAAACATGTCACAAATACAAGCTAGGATCTAGCTTTGTAATCCCCATCATAAGTCACTAGGATTCCTTGAATTGACACTCTAATGATATGATATACATCCTATAGAGTCAAAATCATCTCACTTGTAAACAATTAGAATGTCTCGCTCTCGCTCCACCACCTCTCTACCAAGGCACTCAAGAGGGTGTGATCTAATATAATTTGGGGCAGATGTGCAATATAGGAGAGGCCCATAGCCTCTAGTGTCACAATGAGGAAAATATGCTCTTGACGTGAAAACATATACTCATAGGCTCAAAGGCACCCATGCCACTGCGCACAACCACATTACATAATCTCATCTACAAGATTACACAAAGCACTTGATTAACATCATTTATTCTCATAAACATCTTCCTAAGGTGTTCGATAGATTCTATGTTCTTATATTCATGCCTAAGTTCTTCTAAAATCTTAAAATTTCTTCTAAAAATTCTATAAGGAAAATTTTTTGCACTAGCATAAGACTGCTTTTCTAGTGCACCCGTTTTACCGGCACAATCCTACGCTAAAGACGTGCCTTTTCTCACTAAATCCCTCATTTTTACACGAGCACAAGCCTACGCTAGCGCACCCATTTTCCCACTAACTCTCTCACTTTTACGCTAGCACGTGCCTAACCTACCTCCAAATATTATTTTGCGTACATGCACTATATTTTATGCTAAGACACAACCCCTTCACGGTCAAGCGCATACCCTAGCCGATAAGATGCCCTAGGGCTTGTGCTAGTGCGAACCCGTATTTTTCCCTAGCTAAAAATTTCATAAATACACTAAAAACTTAAAAATATTGGTTTGCATACCAGTGTTGGGTCCGTAGGAGGCCCCCCTAACTCTAAAACTTGTTCAATGCATTTCTTATAGTTTTGAATTTGAGCCATTTCCTCTAAGGTTAGAGAAGAAATCTCACCAAATTTCAAAAGGGTCTAGTAACAATAACTCGTCGCGATGGATTTTATCCCTCCCGACCTCTTATTTATACTCGTTTTGATCTAATTATTCATTTTTCTCACTCCTAAGGGGCTAGATGACTAACATGATTCTTTTATATTCTTATATAACTGGTCGCGATGATTATTTTTATTAAATAGTCATTTTTTGACCATTTTCACTATACTTGGGCATATTTTTGCTTCTTGAAACCCTTTCTACTACCCGGGGCATATTTTTTCTTCCTAGTGATTTTTGTTGATGCCTCACATGCCTTATCATTATTCTACATCATTTTCTTCCTAAAAATTTTAAAATCCAAAAAATTGGTAAAAATTTAAAAATCCAATAAAATTAGTAAAAATTTGTAAAGTTTCAAAAGCAAAATGGCAAAAAGCATGCATGTAGCCAAATCATTTATCAGATGCAACATCCTCAAACATCAAAATTTTTTCTAAAAACATCTTTCTTTGGTCCTCAATTGTTCTCACACATGACTCACGGATCATTTGGATCTACCTCCATTAACAAAGTTGGTTTTCTTATTATGTCTATACTCCCTTGCATAATGAGTTTCTTGTACTATTTCATAGTCATATGCATTTTCTTTTTATTAGACCCATGTGTCTTCTATTTATTCACGTTTCATGTATCTTTTCTTGGGGTGCCATTTTTAACCCTTATCGTTAACTTGAACATTTGGGAATTAAAACTCGATAACAAAAACATTAGTGCAACTATCTTAAACGTTGTTTGTTTGAGTATGTGTGTTTGTACTTGTTTCCCCGTTAGGTCAGCTTGTTTAATTTCTCTTATTACATCACTTCATGTATGTTAAATTGATATTAGTTTTTTGGCAATGAAAAAAATGTTAATATGATAGATTTCCATGCTATTTTACACTTTTGTTGTATGCTTATATATATAATAAAGAGTCGGTTACACAAAGTGATGTTACAAATTTGTTCTTGAGCTAAGTTGGATAAAATTTCTTTCCTTTCTCTTCATCACCATTAATCTTCATATCATTTTCTCCTATCCCAAATTTTCTTCCGAATCACCTGGGCAACAAGAATTATTTTTATCCCCCTCCCTCTCCTCATTTATTCTATCTATCAAACACCGACTTTTCTTTTCTACTCATTTGTATTTGCACACTCACCTACTAGGTTTTTGTTAACCCTTCTTTCACATTCTTCTTTTCAATCGTCGATCAACCTCTTTCATTACCCATTCAAAACTCAAGGGGGCATCCTTCATTCTACTAATTTTTCTTCTATCCCTTCAAAATTTACTTGTTTGTACTTATCTACTATCTTTGAAGTGGTGTCGCTTATTCCACCCCAAAGAGGGGAAAATGTAGACACCTAAAATATGATTACACAATTTTAAAACTACGATTGCACTAATTACTCTTTTTCCCATCATTTTCGTTATAATTAGTGATTTCTCACTAATTAACTAACATTTTCCTCCAATTCAGTCAATTAACAACACTTTGTTAATTAACTAGCTTTTTCTTCATCCCGAATGCTAATTAATGACACTTCGTTAGTTATAATCCTCTTCTAATAAAACAATTAGCTATTATTAGTTAATTATCACATTTACCCTTATATTTAATCAATAACCCCTCTTATTGGTTAAAAACCCCATTTAACCATTCAAAATCACCATATTTACCTCCAAATCACTTCTAATAGCTTTCTAAGCTTATCTTAGACTATTAATTAATCCCATTTGATTAATTAAATCATCTCCAACTCGCATGAGTTGCTAATCACTTATTAATTCCTCTAATCAAGATTACCTCTTCTAAATCTACTTTATCCTTTATCCCACATGCACTAGTTTGCAAGCTTCTCCCAAATTGGAAAGCTATATAAAGGACCCTCCTACATTATTTCACACCTACACCATACTTTTGCTAGTATTTCATATAAGACATATGATAAGATCCTTCTCCATTATTTT
This sequence comes from Taxus wallichiana var. yunnanensis, assembly GCA_018340775.1. NCBI lineage: Eukaryota > Viridiplantae > Streptophyta > Pinopsida > Cupressales > Taxaceae > Taxus > Taxus wallichiana. Next base: position 133,791,782 of record CM031243.1, read on the forward strand.
GGAATAACTACTTCATCTTGTGCATCCATTCTACCATTGTTGAGTAGAAAGGAAGATCTAAGTATGGCCTTATAGCCATTTCTTGGTGAGATCCTTCCCTCTCTTTGGAGATCAAACACACAAATTTGATTACTCATGATCTAAAGAGGCTCATTTTTAGAAGTAATCATACATTAAAAGAGTAGGAATGGTTAGCATTAGATGATTTCATTCATGTTTATGCAATTAGAATAGTTATTTCCTTTAAAATATTATCATGATGTTAATGGTAGATTTATCTTTTCTTTGAGACTACTAGGTGTTAGTTTCTTTCAATTACCATAGAAAATTTAACATGTACACACCACTATTGTTGCTATGGAGAATTAATGAACTTTGTGTTGGAGCTATTTGGAAGGACTTTTTGGTGATTAGTACCTAAGTGGAATGTTCCAAGGAGAATAGAAAGAATTATAAAGGCACCTTGTATGGTGAAGAGAAATATATAGGGAGAATTCCATTTGTTCCACATTCCTCCAAAAAATATGGGAAATGGGAAGCCAATCCTACAAGGATAACAATCACCTTAACACTTCTTAAGAGCCATAGATAATTGATGCATTTAAGGCCAGCAAGCAACAATCTAGTAACATAGGGCATTTCTCGCAAAAATGAAAACATCGAGCAAGTATGAAAAACAAGAAACAATCCATAATATGAAGATGATTCTAGCTTGAAAGTAACTTGTAAAACAAATACTACATGTGATGCACACATAGACATGTTAGAGTAATAAATAGTGTGAAATGATGTATGTACTGAGGGAATGAGGTAAGAGATAATTAAGTAGAAAATATTAGAACAATAGCACTTTCATGCAAGCAAGTGTAAAGTGGGTGCCCCGTAGATGCAAAAGAACTAGTAGAGAGCAAGCAGTTAAACATACCGCATCATGTAACAATCTATGTGTAGCCTACCTATAACTCAATATACCATGTGAATGCACATGTGTTTTAAAAATGGATATATCATATTATGTATTAAGCTAACATGATAAGTAATGTGCAACATAAATAATATAAGCATGCAATAGAAACAACCAAGCAAGAGCAATGTAAATATTTTTAAGTGCGTGTATATATTTGAATGTTTTTTTAGGATTTTTAGAATATATGAGTGTTTTTGGATTTTTACCTATAGAGGGCATAAATGAAAACCTATTCTCTGAAGAGAAGGAAGGGTGATCTAAAAATTCCCCCGAGGGGTAAAATATTTAGATTTTTAGCACTTTTGATGAATAAAGACTATGTGACTAGAGAGGGGAATCAAGGTGTTGATGCCAAAATCTGAACCACCTAATGAGCCAATCAACATTTACAATATAATTTGGATGCTTAGAGAGAATCATACCAAATATATAGTCATTTTGTAGCCGATAAATATCTGATAGACTCTTTGAAACTTAGCTTTGAGAGAGATTGGGTTGCACTCACAAAAGGGGATGACCTTCCCTACTACTTTAGGTTCTTCCTTTAACCAGGGTGAGAGGACCCAATTTGTGACCTGTAATTATGAGAATAATGGATGAAATTGTAGTTTCTAAATGTTCTCTTTGAGATATGAAAGGTAATCCTAGAAAGACATGGTCAATGCAAGAACTATTTAACTCTCATGAGTTGTCACTTTAAATAATGCAGATATCTTTCAAAATATGACTTGGTCACTTTAGATAGTGTGGATCTTAACTTGCTTCTACATATTTATGAAAGGGAGGGTAAAAATGGTAAAATCCCTTAGAAAATGGTTATAATTAGGGAAAACATGGATAATTTAGAAGGACTTGACAATTGTAGGTTGTAATTTGTGTGTATTTGAATGGGATATTAAAGCAGGATAAAGTTGATTATACAAATTTCACAAGAAAAATTTACAAATTCTTGAAAATTTCCTTAAGGCAAGTAAAACACATCAAACAACTACCATCAACCCTTTAACCGTAAGGCATGCATTAACGGAGGCCAAGGAGTACAAAATTTCACACAATCTTTTAGAATTCAAACACAAAAGCTCATGCTAAACCCTACAAAAACATTTACAAATCCTGATCAAATACACTCAAGATACACTCAAAATATTACAAAACTCTTCTCAAATGAACAACAACAACATGGATGTAAAATTGTTTATAACATTAGATAAAGAATATCCATTTATAATGCAATTTCAGTTGCCAAAATGCTTCAAATCCAGACAAGATCTAGTGTAATTGAAAGGAACTATTGATCTAAGATTGCAATAGGGAAGAAAAATAACTAGTTCAAAGTATTCTACCTTAAGAACAAAGACAAAATTTCTCGAAGACAACACACAGCTTGATTTTAAGAAATGTAGATATCTTTCAAAATAGGACTTCAGTCACTTTAAACAAAGTGTGTATCTTAGCTTGCTTTTGCATATTTATGAAAGGGAGGGTAATAATGGTAAAATCCCTTATCAAATTTTTATAAGCGGGGAAAACATGGATAATTTAGAAGGATTTGACAATTGTAGGTTTTAATTTGTGTGTATTTGAATGGGAAATCAAAGTAGGATAAAGTTGATTATATAAATTTCACAAGAAAAATTTACAAATGTTTGTAAATTACCTTAAGGAAATAAAAAACATCACACAACTAACATCAACCATTTAACCGTAAGGTATGCACTAATGAAGGTCTAGGAGTGCAAAATTTCCCACAATATTTGAGAATTTAAACACAAAATCTCATGCTAAATCCTCAACAAAATGTTTACAGATCCCGATCAACTACGCTAAAGATACACTCAAAAGCTTACATAAATATTCTCAAATAAACAACAACAACATGAATTTAAAACTATTTATAACATTACATAAAGAAAGCTCCATTTATAATGCAATCACAGCTTTCTAAAATGCTTCAAATCTAGAAAAATTTATTGTAATTGAAAGAAAATATTGATCTAATATTGCAATAGGGAAGAAAAATAACTATTTCAAAGTATTCTACCTTAAGAACAAAGACAACATTTCTCAAGAGACAACACACAATTGATTTTAAGAAATGAAAATTTCTCAGCAAGGGACCATAAATCCTATGGCCTCAATGCTTTCTAATGAATGTACACTCATAATCATCTTGGCATGAGAATATTTAGACAAAGTAAAAAAATGGTTTCTCGGTTCGATTTAGGTTTTCTAGGAAAAGTACAGTCAGTTTTGTTTTGTTTTCTCTAAAAATTTAGAAAATTTTAACCTCCCCTTATACGAGAACATTCCTCCCATATGTATACAATTTCTTTCCTCTCATATTTCTCTTTCCCCCAAAAGTATAAATCTTCAAAAGAATATTCCCTATACGGAATACAATCTGATCTATTATCATTTTTTTGAAAATATTGTACTTTTGTGTTGCCAGGTGGAGGAACTTACAAATGATTTATAGTTTTCATTATCTTAGAATGACTGGGATGCCATGTCATCCTTATAATATTACTTGTTTAATCATTTCCTTTTCAGTGAGTAGGGATACTTTTCAAAGATTTTTGAGCGTCTCCAAATAGTTTGATTTGATGTATAATCCCTTTTACTTTTTGATAATCCATCTGAAGAACACACACTCATTTTTATGTCTTTCTAGGATGAGTGTTCTTGCATGGATTATGTCACATCAAGCCAGCCATTTTCTTTTGCATAATATCATTCACCTCCAAACTTATTTCCTTTGTGTGGGATAGGAAGGAGATCTTTATTCATTTAATGGAGGTGATTCATTGCATTCAACTTGTCTTAACATTTTCACTATAAATATAGCTCCATTTCCTCATTAGTATGCATCCCCTTTCCATTCTTAAATGTGAAAAGCTATTGCGAAGGTATTTGTTGGTGTAATGGTGAAGGTAGCAGTAGAAACTAGCTTGAAAGAGATATCATCAAAATATTTGAATCAAATATTTGATTTAACGGGCCTAGATGAGGCATTTGTCAGGCATTATTTGAGATTACAGACTCAAGGGACAACAAAGGTCCCTTGACATACCAAGAGGTTCAACTTTCCCTCATTTTAAGATTGATCAAAATCAATCCTATTTTCTCAGCCTTTCAAACAATGTATTATCATCTCTTCCAGTGGGAACATTAGAAAACTCTAGAAGAATTGAAGAAATTTTGGATTGAAAGGAGGCCTACTGTGATGGGGATGACTGAATATGAGTGTTCTTTTCTGTGTAATGAAGCATTTGTCTTATAAGATATTACCCAAGAGTCCTATGTACTTTATGGCGGGACTTCAATTGATATTGTGCCTATCATTTCTTGCAAAGTAGATGAATTGGAGCAATGAATCTTCTCTCTAGAAAAAGGTCCAACAGACCTATGCCACCTCAAAAACTTGTAGTACCAACATCATCAACAATAATGAAGAAGGGGAATCAAGCTCTCAACCCCCAATTATCAATTTGGATGAGGAAGAAGCAAGGCCTTCATCTCCTCAACATCCTAAGGCATCATTATCTACCTTCCATTCATTCATAGCAACATATTCCTTTGATGGAGAAAAATTACTAGGACCCTTGCCCATTCCCCTTCTAAGAGGACATCCACCTTTAACAAGGAAATACAAGGGTGAGTCTAGTTCTAAGCCTCATGTTCTCGCTAGGTTCAAAGACCACAAAACTTGCTCTTCCAACTACTTCAAATTATCCTGTTCAATCTACTTCTTACAAAGAAAAAGGGAGGAAGGCATTTTCTACAGGTGGTTTGGACCTTTAGGACTGGGTATATTCTTATCAGAAGAACATAGAGTTGAGGAATATCATGGATGGTCCTACAATTACTGTTGACACATTGATGAATATGGGGATGTCTCGTACTCTGGTTGGGGTAGTTATGTTTTCTCAAATAGCTTAGGGATCGAATATTTTGTACCAAGGAAAACAAGCTACTAAACAAAGTTCCCTCATTTAAAGAAGATCTAAAAGTAGTAATATAAGATGAATGAATGTCCCTCTTCTCCTAATTTCCCCTTTTGTAATGTTCGAAAATGTATGTAAATTTTCATGGGGGGGCCCCTATAGATCCCCATTTTGCTTTTCCAACAATACAAAAATTCAAATTGTTACATTTATACAGATGCTTCATAATAGATTCAAAATTATATCAAAACAATAATAAAAGTCAATTGTATTGTATCAAATTACATACATGCTTGAAAACAACATTTCAAAATAGTGTTCAATCGACATAAAAAACAATATCAATAATAAAAAATAGAATTCTTTAGGAAATACAAGCCTAAGCTTGTTCACCGTTAATCATAGTTACATATTGATTTTTATCATCTTCTTTTTTGGCTAAATTTATTTCTCTCAGTATGCATCATACCTATGAAATAATTGTACTATTTCTCCTTTATCGGGTCTCGATTGATACTTGCATATCAAGTGATTCTTATCTAATATATCACTACATTCAAACATTCTTGGCTTATATTCCCTCAACCTCTTGTTTAGATCAACAATCTTATCCTCCACTTAGATGATTCTTTTGATAATATCATGAGAACATGGTTCCTCCTTGATGTTCTTGTCAAAGGACTAAGTTAAGGTATCAACTTCCCAATTTCCATAAGTGTATTTATGTTTATAAAACACCATTAGTTCCAATATAATGTAAATGTTATCAATAGTCTTTTCTACCCTTTCCTTCTCAATTAATATTTTTTCCTTAACTTGGTTTATAGTTTCCAACCTGATTCGAGCCAAGTCTTCCATTACATATTTACTGCCACTTTCTTCAGGTGGCACTATTTCCTCTTTTTCTTGAAAATCCTCATCAAGCTGATTTATTGTTTCAAGTTTGGGAGAATCCCTTGCAAGAGTACAATTCACTTTCACACTGCTCAATAATTTCATTAATTTCATTGAGGATTTTGGTAAATTATGTATATCTATCTGATTTGCCTTTTCAATGACCTAGCTTGCCCTTTTGTGACAAGTCCTCCACCCAATTGTCTACTGATTCAACTTTCTTACTGGCCTTTTCTATTTTATCTAGTAATTCAGGGTGATAGTAGTAACAACTTCTTGATCCCCTTCTGCAGGCTTTATCAAAATTTTTCAAGCATGAGGTCAATGCTCCTATCTACTCTTTTAGTTTCTTTTTGATATTTTATCCTTATCTACCTTTTACAACAGACCTTCATCTGCCTCTGTAACACCTTTCTTCAATGATTCCCTAGTATGCCTCCCCAATTGGATGTGTTGGACATCATAGTCACTTTTTTAATATCGTACTTTGTCTTGCCCTGGTGAGGAGTTGCCACTTCTAAAGTCCTAAACCCATGCTTTGGTCTACTCATGTCTTGGTAAGGATCTTTTATTTCTTCAAATATTGTTGGGGATTTGGAATTGAAATGTTGGTGATACTTAAAGCCTCCTTCTGAGTGACTTCCTTCTCTCCTTATTGAAGGAGTCCTCCTAACCATCCAACCATGGTGGTATTCCCTTCTTCTCTTTACGTGGGGTCAAAAAATACAATACAAATTATTTTGATGTTCCTTCAACCTTTACAATTTGTTTTTCACCTTCCAATGTTACAACCCATGATTTCCATGTGTCCTGTCCTTGAATCTGTGGTTGAATGATACCTTTTAGTTTCTTGTCACCCACTTCCTTTTCATCTCGACCTTTATTTTATGCAGATATTACATGTTCGGCTTACTATTTCCTTTGGATTTTTGGTAGGAGGAACCACTGTACTAGTATCTATATTCTCTATAGAAGTGATTGTCACATTTGTAATTTCTTTTGGAGCATCCTTATCCAAGCTTGGGGTTTTAATTGGTTCCTTTTCTTTTGTAATGTCCTCACCCCTACTAGTGGATGTTTAGTGGATAAATTCTCTTGGGGATGCTCTTCATTTACTTCATGCTTTGTTGGCTAGGCTTCTAGATGTGATTTATGATTCTTGCTTGTACTTTCTTCAAGAGGAATCTCAATAGGTTTACTTATTTATTTTAACACCTCAACTACACCTTCTTTCATGGTATTTGTTTCTTGAGAAACCTCACCTTATTTAACTGCTTTTGAATCTTTTGATGGTTGATTTTTAGTGTGAACAACATCTATTACAAGTGTTTCACTCAAACTTGTTTGAACTATCTTTTCAAAATTTATGACATAGGTTGTACCTTTACTTTGAATATTTTGGGGTTGAGCCCCCACACTTGCACTTGATTCTGATGGAGATATTGAACATGCACTTCTTGTTCAGGGACATTTACACTCACGAATATATGAGTTCCAATGTTTACATCAATCAAGCTTCTAGCTCGGGAAATTTACACTCCTGAATGTATGAGTCCCAATGTTTACATTAACTATCTCATCAACTATTTTTGATTGATTTTAAGGTTTCTAAATCATTGGTTTGTTTTTCACTTGTTCTTCCTTAACTCCAACTGATTGACTAGACATATGAGCACCACCAATTATTCCTGGAATAGTTTTAGTAGGGACTGAAAATGTAGCTACATTGGGCAATGCCACACTTGGAGTAGAATGCACACTCCCAAGAGTTTGGGATGGAAGCACTTGATAGGCTTATGAAGCAACAATCCTTTGTTAGTCTTAAGTCAAAGCAAGAGGATCAATTACCTCAGGCTCTCTATGTTTGTGATTTTTGATGCATGGCCACTTTATTTCACTAAAATACCAACATCTCTTGCCAAAGGCTGTTCAAATACCAATTTAACTTTCTTCTTAGTTATTTAAAAATTCCTGACATCTAGTGCCTCTCTTTCTTTGGTACTATGTGATTTGGATTGGATATCAACACCTGATAGGGTTCCCCTCATCATCTTTCTAGTGCTAGATAATCCTGGTAACACCTCTAAGGGAGTTTTTGTGTAATAAAAACTTTCTCTTTTAATTGGATTGTTATGGTGAGAAAATTTTTCAGAGACAAATTTGTAGGTTTCTTGCCAACGCTCTGGGATTCTAAGTCCCTCTACTTAACTAGTGTAGTAGCTGGCGTATGTGCATGCACGAGTAATAGTGGATTTACTGTGGTGGCCTTTTGACCGAGGATCCAATAGGGGAACTCCAATGACCCTGTAGAAAATTTAGAAATTTATTGTTAGAGAGGACTTTGTTTGTAAGGTGGGAAAGGGGAGTGAGAAATGAGATAGGAGAAATAATGTTACAGGTAGAAAATCAGATTTTTGCACACACTAGTTAGAAACTTCAACACATGCATTTATGAGAAGAAACAACTTTGCAAACAAAAAAAAGACCAAATAGAATTTATGATCACAAAGTATCAAGAAATACCTTGTTTAAAGGAAACTAGAAACTCCTTGTATTGATTGCTTAAATTTCTTTTGTACATAGTGTGGGAATGGACAAAAACTAGTGAGGGGGAAAATGAAAGAAAATGGCTATCTCCTTTGTTCTCTAAAAATTAAAATATACTCTTGAGTTTACAAAATCAATCACCAACCCTTTGAAATGGGAATGGATTTACAATTTACAGAATGAGATATGACTCTTCATCTACCCCCAATGCCTTTTCATATGTCCTCACACAACTTAAATTTTTCAAATTCCTAGGAAACTCGTATCTTTTTATAACATAAAGGTGACTTATTACATTAGAAACATTAAGACATATGAAAAAGTGCAACCCCAACGAAAAATTAGAACATTGAGAAGAGAGAGAAAGTTGGGGGTATGAAGAGAAGAGAGAGAGAGAGAAGAAGAGAAGATGTTGCCCCTGATGAATTCCAATGATCCTCGTTGATGGAAAGCTCAATGCGATGAAACTCTGAATCTTCAAACTCGTGTGAAACTCCTTTCAATTAGCTCACAGATGATTTGGAATGTGTGTTTAAAAACTTTTGAATGGTTCTTCGATGACCGTAACTTCAACCCCCGCACAAGATACTCTTGCAACTTGAGCCATGAAGTGAGTGTCGGGAGACACTGATTGAATTCCCTGAGATGAGTCTTGAATTCCTATGAGAAATTCCCATGGATGATCTAGAATGATGGTGTTGACCTGAATGATCATCCCTCTATGTCCCATTGTGCCAAAATTTCCCTTTGAGAATGACCTGCTATTTTTAGTAAGTACAAATGGGGTAACTTACTATTTTTAGTAAGTGTCATAGTTAGCTTTTCCCAACCTCAACCAACTATGGTATCTTGAATTATTTATTCTTACTATGTTCCTCTTGATTTTGGACCAAATGGATATTTATAATAGGGGCTTGTGGAACCACTTACTATTTTTAGTAAGTGCCCAAATGCCCATTCTGATGAATTCTCAGTTGTAGTACATCTTCAATGTCTTCGTCTCCTTTGCAAGTTCTTCGATGATAAATTTCCCAAAATAACAGTCCTCTATGCAGAAGACCTAATATTTTTAGAAAGTGGGCTTCTAGAGGTCAGATTGATGTGGAAAATTTTTTTGATATGGATTTTTTTACCGATATCGCCCTCTTAAATTTTAGACCTACCCGCTCAATAGTTTAGGAGATTTTAAACTTTTAATTTTTTGACCTAGCAATACTTTTGGACACAACAGCCATTAATGAACCTCAAAATTGTAGGTTTGGTTTTCTCCTCTATTTTTGAATTTTTTTGAATTTTTGATATGGATTTTTTCTTCTTGTGCTTCAAGTGAAATCTTGTTTCGATCCGACAATTGGTTTGACGGGAAATCAAACTTTTTCCTTCGTTGGATGGAAAGAGGATTTCTTCACTATGAATATTTTATGGCATGAGAGGAGGGTATGAAGGTATTTTTTTGATGGTTTTGGATAGAGGAATGAATAGAAAAAAATGGTTCATCAATTTGTGCATCTGTTTGCAAGATTTCTCCAAATTTTGATTTCATGGCAATGGGGATTTTCTACTGTTCTTCTTCTCTGTTCTTCATTTCTTCTTCTTAGCTCGATGAAATATCTTTATGAGACCTGCATATTGCCATGGGAAAGGGATTTTAATGATTTTATGGATTTTTTTGATCTTTAAAATGGTGGAGTAATGGTAGGAGGTTGCGATATGGTTGTGCACGGAATGTTAGAAGTTAAAAGTGGGAAATAGGTGGGTATTTAAAATTTTGAAATAAAAATGAGAAGGGAGATGGATGAATTTTTCAATGTTTGATGTCCCTGACCTATGAGGGACATGAGGGACATAAAATTCCATGGTGAGAAAGGTGAAAACACGTGGCAGAGATCCGACGATAGGGAATGAAGGCTAAAAAATCAGCTTTAAAGCACTGAGGGGTTGGAAGTTGGTCATATGGGTGACCAAAAGTCTCCTTAGGGGCTGGGAGAATTTTTCCATGTTTAATGTACCTAAAATGTGAGTAAAATGATGGAAATAAAATTCCATGCTAGGATCTTGGAGTTGACCAGTGTCCTCCCAAAATTTGACTAACTCTCAAACTCGCTTCGAGAGGACAACTTGAAACGACAATAACTTGAGCTCTCAATGGAATTTTTTTAATGAAATTTTATATGACCCTAATTGGAAATGACATTTTGAATCTAATGGTGGGTATATAAGGTCTTTACTCCTACATTTTATTCCTTAAAAATCGGATTTTTGATTTGTTACTTCACCTCTGCATGAGAAAAATTGCTTACAAACCCAATGCACAAAAGTGTTGTGAAAAAATATTTTCACAATATTGTAAGGATTAGAATTAAATTTATGAAGACGTTTTGTTTTTCTCCTAAATCCATCTAGATCTCCTGAAATCACCTTTAGAAGTTCAGCAATTTTTTTGGCCTGTGCACTGCCTAGGCTTGTGAACCCTAATTTTGGTGAAACTACCCCAACTTCTCCAAGTACTTTGCGAATATTCCTGAATTGCTTTCACAATGTCCCAAGGAATTTGAATTTCCTCCATGTCCATTTTTGAATTTCTTCTCCACTCCATGGGGTTGCTCCTATCCTAGGAAGGCCAATGATAACCCTTCCCACAACTTCATGAATCTCGTAACTTTTAATGAATTCCTAAAATCACCTAGGAGGGAATGAATTGAATTTCCTAAATCACCTAGGGGGATGAGATAACATTAATTGGGAGGTCACTAGGACTGACTGGGTATACCTGTGGTGCCTCAAAATGATAAAACATGTAAATTTTGGTATAGGGGTATCGTTGTCATGCTTAGAAATTGTCAATTTCAATGTTGCATATTTACACGACAAAAAATTGGCACTTCTTCAATGATGGGGGCATCTTGCATGGCCTTCAAAATTATCCCCTTAGATTTTTGAATCAAAATGGTTTTTGAAGTCCTAGTCTTTCTGGTTGTTGATGTCCATTCATCTATAGTCTCTGTGGTAGGCTTGTTACTAGGTAATTGAGGAGCTTGTCCATTTAAAGGATCCATTTTATTTGCTCTGTCCTTCAATGGGGGATATATCCTTATAACACTTTCAAATCCAGAAAATCCTTCAATACCTTTGTATTTTGCAAGTATAAATCCAATCCCTTTACAATCAACCAAGTTAATGTTCTCCTTAATGTATTGTAAATCAGCATATGAGGGATATATGATTACTTTTCCTTCCAATCAATAGATCTTATTATTTTTGATTCAATATTTTGGTCATGGTAATATTGTCCCATCACATCCTTGTCATCTACAATTCCCTATGGGACTACAACAATCTTGAAATCAATAATCTGACTCAAGGTCATTCTGGAAAAATATCTTAACTTGATTTCTTCTTCATCTATACAATTCATCCAGTAATCCTCAAAGTGAGGCTCATGTTCTTCTATGCTGACAACCCATCAAATGTCATAGTTAGGTCTTGGTTTGAATTTTTCCATTTGGAATCTCTCCATTTCTTCCTCCATCAATATGGCCTTCAAGTATGCTTTGGCATGAATATCTACCAATTTGGATGGGGAATTTGATATTTGTTTTGTGATTTTTACAATCTTCTTATGCACAAAAGTCAACTATCTTGAAAATTCCATTAAGGCCCACTTGTCATTCACATATTTGGGTAGTTTACAAGGTTTTCCCTCAAATCCACTTACCCTAAAGTATGTAAAGAACTTATATTATATAAATATGCAACCATATTTTAGAAGTGACATGTGAGCATATGAATCTACAAGTTCCTCTTCTCGTACTCCAACCTCCCGAGGTCATGTGAGACAACACCGGTGAATGTTGAATATGAATGGATACAGACAAGCTAATCGGGTAATCTTATATCCTCAATACGCAATAATGGAATCTATGAATCTAAGGCAAAGAAGGCCCTCCTAACTTGAATTGGTGTAATGGTTCATTCAGATATAATGGTTGTTCGGAGGCTCCAATCAATGTCGAGCTCTCCGAGATCCTGCTTTTCTCTTGATTATTGGATACGTGGGAAGTGACCTGGGAGCTTCGTATATATCTCCAGACAAGGTCATGAAAATGGTGATAGGAGGTTTAGTGGATTTATAGTGAACTATGGGTGATTTTCTGGTCTAGCCTAGAAAATATTAGATTGATTGGCTTCTATATTTAATATGGAGAATTGTTATGATATCCAGCAAGAGTGGTGAGGATCTAAATACCAACGTTGTAATAAGCCGGTGTCAATACTTAATTGATTTGCAGGCCCATTGGGTTGTGGGACTTGGGGATCACAACCGTGAGTTCATGGTTGTTGTGGACCTGTTATGGTCATGTGAAGAATCAATCCCTTCTTCCAACTATCCAATAATCGTATGCCTTTTCAAATCTATGTTTAGAACTAGAAGTTGTATAATTTTCTCAAAAGTACCTAACAGGTGTTCTGAAACTTGAATGCGTAAGCTAGTATCTATGTCAATGAGGAGGTCTCCTACATTAGGTTGTGGAACTAAAGGATCACAACCAAATGTTTTCTCTTTCAATCCTTGTACATGGTCATTCGGGTATTTTATCAAGGCAATCTATAGTTAGGATGATTTGACCAAAATGTGTAAGCTTTGTCATCTTCGATATTTAATCCTCTCAGTTGTTCACTAATTACTTGTAGGTTTTCTGTTGCTCAAAAGACCTGTATCCTAAGGTCTTGATCTATATCAGCTAATGTCATGGGTAGATTTGGTTGAGGCACTATTGGTTCAAATATATATTCTCTAGGCTCTCTAGGTCCTGTGATTGTCATACAAAATGATTCAACTTTTAACTAAAATTAATAAACTGATTACAAAAGAAGTATTTACACTATGCAAGCATTCTTCTATTTTTGTATTTTCAATGATGTATTTTAATGAAATTAAAGAGCATCTATTCTAGTATATTTAGAAAATGAACAACTAATCTAGTAACAGAATTTAAAACAAACAAAGTAGCCTGGTGTGGCTATTTGCCTGTGCAGTTGTGATTTTATCCTAAATATCTAAGAAACTAATTATTTTAAATTGAAAGACTCTCGATCCTACCTCAGAAGTGAGGAATGAATCATAGTTTCTCAAAAACTATCAATCCCCACAGCTTCCTCGGCGATATCGAGAGTGAAATTTTAACTGAAATAAAATAATTCACTACTCTATTTGATATGTTGTAACTAGAACTTTGATAGCTCAAACCTGGCATTTACAAAATAGTGGTAAATCTAGTTGTGTGTGATTTCATCCCCTCAATGTGATCTCCTCATTCCTTCGTGTTCTCATGAATCTAGAAAAGTGTGTATATGATAGTATCAATAGAAGATGGTATTCAAACAATGGCAACTTTGGATATAGACCGAATACAATGCGAGTAGGAGAGGGATAACGCAAGTGAACAGAGCTTGACTATGCAATTCCTAGTGGATTTATTGTGGGAATACAACACAAATGTACCAAGAGTTTTAGAATCTATCCTTGTGACAAAAAAAACCTACAACTTTAATGGATTCTAATCTAGAAATGAAGCTATTCTATGCTAAACTGATTGTATGGAGCAACAATGGAACAAGACTGAAACAAGAAGATTGAATGACTTCTAAACAACAAAGGAAAACTAATAATTGATGCAAAACATGAAGCTAGTAGAATTCTAAGAAAGAAATTCAAAGACTGAATAAGAGAATTGAGAAGATGAGGGGCCATTTGTTTGAAAACAAGCTGGCTATTTATAACCAATGCATTTACCAGAGGGTAACTCCCAATTGAACTCTTTTACTATAAACAAAGGAAAACACTATTACCAGGGAACCAAAAACATTAATGCAAGCCAAAGTGGTTGAAGAAAGCATGTAAAATTGAAGATTTACATTTGACGTGATCATCGAAAGAATCTGAAAATGCGTGACAGACCACCACCTGCGTAGGGGTGGCAATTATGGGACGGGATGGACCCCCTTCTCCCGGGGCGGTCACGGACCGCCGCCAGTGCAGGGTGGCGGTTTCATCACTGAAGACTAAAATGCAAGAAAAAAGGGGGAAAGAGGCAAAAAAAGCATGCGAGGCCGAGCGGGGGCATGTGGGATACAAACGTATACTTGGCGAGCCTTTCTGGATTCCGAACACCTTGCAAGGAGACCCATATCATCATTGGGGTATGTGTAACATCATTCCAGGTGGTGTAAGATCTCTACAATTTTGGGTACGTACATATTGCCCCGAGAGAAGCATCTTAGCCATGAAGAGGCGTAAAATGGTGGATCCGAGTATGGTGGTCCCAAAATGGGGAGTTAGGAGTTATACCTGACATGCCCGTGTGTTGGAAAGTCACCATCCAAGATCCCGCTACCTATAAAAATGAAAAAGGGGACTCAAGTGTAGATAGATAAAATAAATTGAGAAATAAAACAAAATTGATATGAAATGAGGACTTACCATCTACGCGGGGTTTAGAACTTACCTCCGTCGGTGCTCCGACCCTGCGAAAGACATTCAAAATCAATTTTAAAAGCTATATATATATAAATGAACTCATTTTACTATTCATTTACGTGGATTGATTTGATAGTTTTTGAGCTCTGGGACCCATGGTGATGGTTTTTGATGAGAGTATAGTCAAAACGTTCATGGTGAGATAGTGATCATGCCTCCGAGAGTGGAACATCGACCCGTGAAGTCTCAGGTTAGTTCTTCTCGATTTATTGTTTTTAAACCTAAAATGTGGAAATGATGAAATCTTTGTCTCTGGGGGTATTTTTGAAAATATTAGTTTTAAACATGTCTCTAGGGGGGGGCCCCATAGGGTAGGTTTTTTTTTTAGTTAAAATGGTGTATTTGCTTGTTTTTAGGCATTTTTAGGGCTTACGACCCATTTGTATTTTTGGATAGACCGCCACCCCGTGGGGCGGCATACGGGACCGCCACCTTAGAAGGTGGAAATTATGGAACCACCACTTTGCACAGGGCGGTGGTTTGCATGACAAAGAAAAAAACAATGCTTTCTTTATTTATTTTTGCATTTTTAGCATTTTCACATGTTTTTAATAGTTTTTCCAATTGGATTTTAGTACTAACTTACTCCTTTTTTTGTGTTTTTGGGTGTATGCAAAGAAGGAGGAGTATATTAGATGGAGCCGAGAGAGGGAGTGTGATTGGCTCCCAGCAGTGTTAGAGGCACTCTCTCAGCAGAGCGAGATACTCTTCAGAGGGCTGGCATTTGGAGGATTGCAGTCCCTCACGTTGCACCTGCCAGTCACATACTATGTGACTTATTTTCATACTGGGATGCGGATCGAACACCTTCTGATTTCCAGGAGTTAGGGGTGAGTGGACCATCACCCTGGAGGATGTTTACCATATACTGGGGGTTCCGATCCTTGGGTGGTGGCTGTCTCTTAAGACAACAGTATCGAGATCTCAGGTGGTTTAGTGGGCCACCTATATGGGGATGCAGTTGTATTGATGGGATCAAGAAGGGAGTGAGGATCCACTCCATTATTGAGTCAGACATTCCCGTGCTCCACAAGGCCATCATGGGCATCCTTGCTTCGAGACTGATTGGGGACAAGGGAGGAGACACTCTCTTATATTGTTGGGCCCCCATTATTACATAGATTGAGGGCCATGGACATGTCTATGCTTGGGGAGAAGATATCCTCAGGACTACCTACCATGATTTATACAGGGTAGTCTGATTACAAGGATAGTCACTGAGCCACCCGACTCTTGTCATGAGTTGGGTGTATGAGCATATCACCCCATATGGGAGAGGTGTAGAGGTAGAGGATCCCGGGCCGCTGGGCAGTGAGGTGGACAGGATGATAGTTCTTAGAGCACCCCACCAGCCAGTGGCCTCTTTGACCACCAGACATGGAGGCCACTCCTTATCAGGCCATGGCAGGGGTATGGGGAGAGGAGACTGTTACATTGATTGCTTGTCAGACTACCACCAGCTGGTAGACAGGGCGGGGAAGTTGGAGATCCACCCCTTTGATAGAGTACCACAACAGTTCGGCCTCCCCTATAGTGACATGCTTCCTCCGGGGGCCAATGTATAGATCTATCCGTGAGGCTCGGGAGGTCCTAGAGGCCGGGTTGGACTATTGTTACTCCCGGTGTTCCTATCGTGGCTAGGAGGGTGGTACATGCTCGAGGGAGAGCCGGTGCTCCTCAGGCACCTTTACTTTGATTACCACCGGTCCCGCCCATAGTAGTGATGAGCCCATTGACATGGACTCCGAGTCTGAGGAGTTCACTAGGGGAGAGACAGAGGAGGAGACAGAGGAGATGGAGATCAGTGAGATGGGGGGGGATGATAGTGATCCCGAGTGGCATGACACTCAGGAGATCCTACGGGCCGAGAGGGCGAGTAGAGCAGAGAGGGTGACTCTGGTCTCAGAGGAGTTTCTCTCTCAGGACTTAGGTGGAGATGGTGAGTCCATTAGCCATCACATTTCCCTAGATGTGGGAGAGGGACACCAATCGCAAGCGGCATCATCGGGCATGGGCATGGATCCTAGAGATCCTTCTTGGAGGCCCGAGAGATCCGAGTGAGTTGTCACTCTTCTCTTGACATTTGTTTTAGTTAGAATTGTCTTAGTTGTTATTTCTTTTTGTTTTGTTTACTCTTGGTTTTATCTTTGATCATTTTCTAACTTGTTTTCTCCTTTTTTGCAGCGACTACTGATGAGTGGCGAGACTTGATTCACCGAGTATGCACCGATACCCTATTGCTCCCCTCGAGAAGACTCATGCTGAGCTATCTGTAGATGTGGGGGAGCCTTCAACAGATCCGGTAGGCATACCGATGTTTTTGCCTCTGTCTGGCATGCGGCAAAAGATCATGACTTCTCTCCACGCTGAGGTAGCTGGATATAGGATGGCCGAGCACTTGATGAGGAGGAGTCATTCTCATAGTGAGATGGTAGCTACTGGCCATGACCGTGAGCCCTCAGTGCATTCGAGCACCGGCGTAGCCGAGTCCTAGACGTGGTCATGCACCTTCTAAGGGATCCCATAGGGATTGAGAGGCCACTTTTTGTAGTATTTTGTCGATATCTATATGAGTGTTTTTGTACTTTTCGGCTCATTGAGTGTTTTGACCATGCCTAGTGCATGATGGCATTGTATATGATGAATGAATATATGATATATATATATATATATATATATATATATATATATATATATATCTTTTTGGATCCAGACTCTTGGTGCCTAGAATTTTGTGACTCGTTTCCACATGTGTACTTAGATGTTTTTAGAATATTTGTTTTCATGCTTTTCAGAATGTATGCAATGGATAACAAATGATAGTAAACAGAATGTTTTACTTTGTATGTTTTTTGTAATGCTGATATGAGATGATACTAACATATGGTAGTATTGAACTTTTGAACTCTTTGGGAAATGTTTGTAATTTCTTCTTATGTTGGAAAACGTGATGAATGTATAGTGATAAAGAGATGAACTTGCCCCATTCCCAACTCCACGCAACTAGTAAGATGTGAGGGCTCAACACCAAGAGTTAGAAGGGCACAAATTGTATGAGTTTGACTGAATGGAATGATGAGAGACAGACAAACCAGTAAAACCAAACTTAGACCTACACACCTACCCTACTCAGAACTACTACCAAGCTTAGAAGGCCACTTACTTTCCAGTTTATCTAGACTTAGATTCATAAATGGCAACTTGGTTGACAAAATCTGGTTTTGAGGATTTGATCTCTTTGGAATTTGGATATTTGTTTTCTCTTAATAGAATTTGATTTGTGCTTTTAGCATACCAAGATTTGTTAATTTGTGTGAATGGACCCCCCACACCCTGCCTCATGCCACTAGTAAGAAGCATGGGTTTGTCACCAAAGGCAAGATATAGGTGAGTAAGGGCACTTCTTTCCTTTCCCAACCTCACACCACCAGTAAGAGATGTGGGCTTATCACCGAAGGTTGATGGGGCAAAGAAGTGTGTAAAATAAAATATTTTGTTTGCTTGGTGCTTTTGATTTCATTTGATTTTGACATTTCTGATCTATGACTTTGGGATATCCTTTCTTTCAAAGAGATTTAAGAGGGATAGATGTGACACCAAGAAGCTTCTAGAATAGACCGTAGGTAAGGACAACTTCACCTAGTAGAAAGAAAGAGCAAAACCAAGTATGCAGGCCTTGGTATGGTTTTCATCAATACTTGTCTGATCAAACTTGATGAGAAGATTTGAAAATAGTTGATGATGTTTGAAGAGATGTGTTTTGAATGCTTTTTCCAATACTTTCAAAAATTTGTAATAGATTGCTTAAGAGTAAGTTCCTGGACTACATTTTTATGAAATGAGTGGACAAAATGAAACAACTAAATGACTAATGCAATGTAGGTAGCTATAATGTACAAGTGGTGATTTTGATGTTTTTATGCGTAAAACATTTAAGATGCAAGGAATTGATAGTTTCACTGAATTCCTCACCTTCTAGTGTGCACAAAAGATACGCACCATTTCCGTAGTCCTTCATGACTTGGTATGGGCCCAACCACTTGGGCCGAACTTCCTTCCTTCACCGGTTTTCTTATCGATCCGCTGTCTAGTCTTAGAACTAGATCTCCCTCATATATTTCTCACTCATAGACTTTTTTGTTGTACTACCAGCACATCCGGTCAGCATAGGCTCTGTGCCTTTGTTTGGCATTTAGCCTGACCTCATCAAGGCTTTCTAGTTGAGAGAGGTGTGCCTCCCTATAAGCTTCTTCATCCAGAATCCCTTGTAATGAGATGCGGAGACTGGGTATTTCAACCTCAAGTGGGAGAACTGCTTCTACCCCGAAATACCAATGAGAAAAGGGGTTGCTCCTGTTGGTGTTCTTATTGAGGTTCGATGGGCCCACAAGGCCGGATATAGTTTTAAATGCCAATCTCACTTGTTCTCCTTGACTGTTTTGAGGAGAATAGCCTTTAATGTTTTGTTTGTCACTTTGGCTTGCCCATTGGCTTGAGGGTAGTAAAGAGAGGCCGTGTGATGGTTTATCTTGAATTTGCTACATAACTCACAGACTTCATCATTTTTAAAGGACGTGCCATTATCTGAGATAATGACTTGTGGGACACCATACCTACAAATGATTTGGTTCATAATGAATTTGGCAATTACCGAACCTGGTACAGTGGTGAGAGGCATGGCCTCCACCCATTTGGTAAAATATTCCATGGCTGTAATTATAAAATTATGGCCATCGGTTGATGAGGGAGAGAATTTCCCTATCAAGTCCAGACCCCATGGAGAAGGGCCATGGGGTCGCTATTGGTCAGTAGGGATTGTGCTGGCATGTGAATCTCGTGAGAGAATTCTTGGCATTTGTGGCACTTACGTACAAATTCCACTACATCATGCTCGAGAGTGGGCCAAAAATAGCCCATCCGATGTATTTTGAGTGGTGGCATGACCACCGAAGTGGCCTCCACATATCCCACTATGGGATTCATGAAGAATCTTCTTGGATTCTTCTATGTCGACGCATCTTAGAAGCATGTCGTCGAAGGCTTTACGATAGAGTACTTGTTCTAAAACAACATATTTAGTGGTAATAATGCATAACCACCTTCTTTGTTGTGATGTGGCACCTTCCGGTATGTGTGGTCTATGATAAAATTGATGATATCAGTGTACCAGGACATGTAGAGATGGGGGCCTAGTTTCGATGAAGTATACACACTCATCAGGAAAGTCCAGATTTACCAGATTACCTCCATCTAGTGGATTGTCAGCTAACCAATCTGCAATGATTTGTCCCTTAACGGATTTTTGGTTTACGAATGTCAACTCAAATTCACCCATTAAGGTTATGAAATGTCCAACCTTTTTAGATAAAGATCCTTATGTGAGAAATGTTCGTAAATGATCTATCTTTACAATGACCCTTGTTTCTTGGTTTAACATGTAATGTCTTAAACATTTTGTTGCAAAGACTATGGCAAGGCATTCTCTCTCTCTCTACTGTGTGTAACATGTTTCATAATCGAGCAATGTTTGGCTAATGAAATAGACCACACGTTCTCATTTATCATTGTCTTCTTGAGCCAACATGCAGCTAGCGAGACATGAGTGGCTCATGAGTATAAGATCAAAGGGTGGTCTAGTTTGGGAGGCATTAGCATGGGTGGAGACAACAAGAAGCATTTAACTACTTCAAAGGCCTCATTGCATTCTTCAGTCCAATCAATGTTATAATCTTTCTTTAATAGATTGTTGATTGGATGAATGGAAAACTTAAATCTGGGATGAACCTTCGATTACACCGAGTTTCCCAAGAAATGACCTGATTCCAGACTCATCCGATGGTGGGATCATTTTGAGAACAACCCGTATTTTGGCTGGATCAACATCAATCCCTCATGAAGATATAATGTAGCCCAAAAGTTTGCCTCCTGTCACACCAAACACACTTCTCTAGGTTTAATGTGACGCCATATTCAATTAATCGTGAGAGGATGATACAGAGCACTTCTGGATGATCACAACATTTCTTGGCCTTGGCCAACAAGTCATCCACATAGGATTCCACAATTTTATGGATAAGATCATGGAATATATATGTCATTGCCCACTGATACGTAGCGCCGCATTCTTAAGACCAAATGGCATGACAACGTAGCAATAAGTTCCCCAGGGAGTTATGAATGTAGTTTTGGCTTGATCTTGTTTAGATATTTTAATCTGATTATACCCTGAGAACCCATCCATGAGGGACAATAGTTCAAATCTAGTTGTTGCATCAATGATAACGTCAATGGATGGTAATGGGAAGTCATCCTTGGGACAAGCTTTGTTAATATCCCAAAATCTATGCAAATGCGTATCTTCCCATTCTTTTTGAGAAAGGACGATATTAGATACCCATTGTGAATAGTCAACGGCTTGATGAATCCCACTTGGAGAAGTTTTATTACTTCCTCTTTTACCATGAGAGCCACTTTTGGCTTCATTGGTCTTGACTTCTATTTAATTGGTTTTGCATCTGGTTTAGTGACAAGATTATGTACCGCGACATGTGGTGCAATGCCCATCATTTCTTTATAGTTAAATGTGAAAGCCTTTTGATGTTCTTTGAGGATTTGGGTGTGTATTTCTATCTCCTCCGAGTTAACGAGGATCCCAACTTCAAAATTTTGGTTCTTCCTCCATTCCAATGTTTATGTCAATGGTTTCTTCTATTAAAGAAGTGTTACCTTCTTCAAATTCAGGTGGGGCTGAGGTAGTTCCAAGCTTTCTCCATTTTCTATCTCATAGATATCGAGATCCTTCTATGGAGGAGACTCTACCATGGGATTTCCAAAATAGGAAGAGGAATGTGGTATTAGGGAAAGATCAACTATACGGTGAGCAAGGTGTAGCTCCGCATAGGTGTTTAGATATTCGAGAGTGACTCTATCATCATCAAAGTGATCCATGATAGAAAAATCATCCTCAACTTCTCCATGAGTCAGGAGTGAGTTTGTTGGTATTTTACGCACTAATGGTTCGGTACGAAGTGATACTGTGAAATTTGTATCTCCAACTCACTGTTTGGGGTGAAACGGGAAGCTGAGGTTGCTATTGAGTCTTGAGAAGGTTCTACTCTCATGGGATTGCTTCAATTGATATGAAGTTAAATCCCTTGCTTAGATCTAATACCACTTGTTTTATAGAGTTGTAAATGTTCAGCCCTAGTTTCATATACCTCAGAGACTTGGTTTGCAACTAGTTGTGAGTCTCCTAGCACTCTAATGTTATCGACACCCATTCTTTTGGCTAGGATGAGGCCAAGGAGGAGAGCTTCATACTCAGCCCCATTGTTTGTACATTCAAAGTTTAATTTAAAGGTGAAAGGTAGGATCTTTCCCTCAGTGAAGTAAAGATCACTCCCGCCCCTGCTCCAAAGTGACATCTAGCTCCATCGAAGTGGAGAGTCCAATACTTGCTTGGAAAAATGGATGTTGGGATATCTGTCATATCTATTTCTTTTGCTTCAGTTACTTCTACCATAAAAATTTCATCTGATGGAAGAGAAGCAATTCCTAGGGTGTGTCCCATACCCATAGAATCAAATGGTAGGAGAATAGGTAAGTCTTTCTCTAGCAACTCGACAATTTTTGTGGTAGTCCCTAGTGACACTATTTTTATAACATTGGTCTCATTTTTGAGTGCTGGAATGTCCTCGGCTGGATTTGTAATTTCTAACTTGTGGTGGGTATCAACTCTTCTTTTGGTTTCAAATTAATTGGTTTGATGAGTTGATTTGTTGGGAGTTCAAACTCGAGTGAACACCCGGTCTTTTCTTCAAATCAGCTAGGTGTATATCGAAGGGTTTTGGGTCACCTTGTGCCACAAATATTTTCCCTAAGTGTAGAAATCTTATTTCTTGGAATAACGTGGAAGGGATTGCCTTCATGCGTGTATCCATGGCCGACCAAGGATCATATTATAGTTGGTTTCCCGATCTATAATATAAAACTCAGTGAGGACCATCTTGGGTCCTAAAGTGACTGGTAAAACTATGGTTCCAATCAAGTGGCCTTGAGGCTATCATATCCTCTTAGCGTATTTCACGTTGTGGAACAATTTGTCTCTCCATATCCTAACTTTTGAAGAAAAGTGAAGGGGACTATGTTAACTACTGCCCCATCATCAACCATTGCACGTTTAACATAATTATTATAAATCCATACTTGTAAATGTAAAGTTGGGTCACCTCTTCATGCAATTTCAACATCTATTGCATTTTTCTTATATCAAATATAAATTCAGTATCCCTATCTGGCTGCCCCAGAGGATAAACGTCAAAGTCTACATGGTTTACTTGTGTTTCCAGAGGAGGAGTGATGTTGATTAAATGACCAAGGCCTAATGCTTCTAAGAGGGCAGCCCTGTGGGTGGGAGAGTTCTTTAACAAATCCAAAAAGGAGATGTGAGAGAAGGTTTTAGTTAAATCATTAATTAAATCATAGGCACCTATGGGTTTTACCAACATTTGTTGACTGTTGTCTGGTTCCAATGGATAACTTGGAGTAGGTTGAGAAGAATAATCCCATGTTCTTGTTATGGTTTCTACGGGTAGCTCGGTGTCTAACTCTACCAAACCAACTATCTTAGTTTGGGGTCGAGTTCCTAGTTGGGGTGCGACTGGTGGATTTAATGAAGTTGAAGCTTCATGATCATTGTTTCCTATTATGACACCCTTGTTTGTTCCATTAGGATCTAGCCTGTTATTGTTAGAATGGTTTGGGAGTGGATCATTAAAGATCTTGAGGGGTGCATTTTGAGGGGAAATTTCCCCTGCATAAGTGTTTGGCATGGGTACTACAGAATTTGCTAAAAACATATCTATAAAGAGTTGTTTTTGATCTTCTGGAAAACGCTGCATGAATTTATTGTATTCACGACAAGTCCTAGTATCATGGCCTTGAATCTTGTGGAAGCCACAATATAAATTGGGATTATAATTTTGAGGTTATTGATTTATAACTGTTGTGGCCCAAAATTCTGATAAGGTTGCTGTTGTTAGAGTTAAAATTTTGAGGTTGTTGCCTTTGGTTTTGACTCTGATATCCAGTTGGGTTTCGATTTGGACTTTGTGTTTGGATTTTTCATTGTTGTTGTTGTTGTTGTTTCATGGTGGATGATTAAAATCCACCACATTGATTGTTGGAGTAAAATTGTTATTTCACTGATTATTAATAGGTGGCGAAATGTTTACAACATTTTCCCTTTTAACTTGGTCAGTTACTCCATCTTGTTGTGACTCATGCGGTTCTTGTTAAGGATCTTAGGTCCTTGATTAGCGTTCCTAGTATTAGGATAGGCCATGCGTGTTTTGATTGGGAGTGGTTAATTTCCCATTTGTCCCATATGTCTTACGACCACTATCTATCACTGCTTGGTCGATTCGAGAGCACTCTCGAGTACTTCATCATAAGTTCTTAGTGGGAACTTCTAGACTTCTTCCTTTATCTCTCTATTGAGAGAATTAAGGAATAAATCACATAGTTCCATTTGATCCATGTTTGGAGCACTTGCTGATGAGTAGAGAACCGTATACCCATCTTTGAATAAAATGAGCAACGGATTCATTATGTTCTTGTTTAATATGCAAGAATTCCCTGATTCCTATTCTTAACAATTTGTTCATGTCAAAAGCTTTGATGAACTCTGACACGAGTTGTTTAAATGAGTGTATCGAGGCTTCAGGTATTCTATAATACCAATCAAGGGCAATACCTTCTAAGGTCTTAGGGAATATTTTAGCAACAACCCCATCCCAAGGGAGTAACTCCCGTATGGCTATGGCATAGGCCTTAATGTGTGCATTTGGATCCCCTTCCCCTTTATATTTGGGTAAATCAAGAAGAGGTCTTGGAAGCATAACACTTCATATGGTGAAGTCTAGGGGCTCTTTTAAATATTCTGAATAAGTCCCTACCGCATAGGCCTCGACCATCGATGGCACTTGTTGAGGGGGTGGAGGTGGAATGGGTTGTTGATATGGCATAACATATGCATTTGTAGGGACATAAGGGAATCCCTGTGGTTGAACGAACATCCCGGAGAAGAGAACATGTCTCCTTGTGGTGACTTTGAATAAATGTTTAAGTAAGGAGGAGCATTGTTCTTGGTATGGGTTGTTTGGTGCCAAGCCGAGGTGTCATGTTTTCAACTGGAGCGACATTTGAAAACGCGGTCCTAGTTGGTGTTTGTTATGGGTAACTATAAGGATTTTGAGGAGGCATGCCTAACGTGCCTATTCTTGTAAGGAGGTCAACCTGACTGGGGTGATGCAGAGGGTTGGGTATTCCTACTTGCCCCAAAATATGAATTTTGGTTTGCTTGAGCAAGTTCCAGCCCTCTAACCTTTTCAACTAAGGCTGAAATGACCTCTATTGGTGAAGACACAATGCTTTTCCTTAAGGGTGTTTGTTGTATACCTTGAGGTTGTAAAGGGGTGTGATACCCTACTATGAATTGATCATTACCCTACCAAGCTTCACCGAGGGTATTTCCCATAGGTGGAGGAATGGGGGTGTTTTCTTGGAATAGGGTATCAGATTGTATTTGTAAACTCCCTATAGGTGGATACATATTTTGGAAGCATTGTTCACTTTTAGCAAAGCGTGCTAAGTACTCCTCATCCAAAAAGGGGAGTGGGTCTGACTGTCTACTGATCTATGGTCTGAACAAGACCCGAGGAGATGAAGTGGATTCTCCAGTAAATGTCATATTATTAGAGCCTGAGGGCTCTGGCTATTGTGTTTGTGTAAGCTGATCAAACTCCTCAATTTGGAACAAAGAACTAGAACTAGTTCTTGAGGGGGAGTTTGAGATGACAAGTAATTACTTGAATAGTTATCAGCCATGCGTAGAAAGTGAGGGTGATGGTTGTCTATTTGTTTGACTATAGTTTACTTTTCAAGACCTGAGAGAGGTCTGCCATATGCATCGTATCCCAACATATTCGGGGTATATGAATACCCATAGAATAATGGGAAAGAGCGAAGGTGGATGAAAGAAATGAAAAAAAAGAGGAAGAATTGTTTGTTTCACGTTGGGTTCACCAATTTTGTATGATGGAAAAGTGACATGCGAGCATGGGAATCTACAAGTACCTCTTCCTCGTACCCGACCTCCCGAGGTCATGTGCGAGATAACTGGTGAATGTTGAATATGAATGGATATAGATAAGCTAATCGGGTAATCTTATATCCTCAATACGCAATAATGGAATCTACGAATCTAAGGCAAAGAAGGCCCTCCTAACCTGAATTGGTGTAATGGTTCGCTCATTAGATATAATGGCTTGTTCGAGGCTCCAATCAATGTCGAGCTCTACCGAGATCCTATTTCTTGGTTGTTGGATACGTGGGAAGTGACCTGTGGGAGCTTCATATATATCTCCAGACAAGGTCATGAAAATGGTGATAGGAGGTTTAGTGGATTTGTAGTGAACTATGGGTGGTTTTCTGGTCTAGCCTAGAAAATATTAGATTGATTGGCTTCTATATTTAATATGGAGAACTACGTTATGATATCTGGCAGGAGTGGTGAGGATCTAAATACCAACGTTCATAAGTCGGTGTCAATACTTAATTGATTTGTAGGCCCGTTGGGTTATGGGACTTGGGGATCACAACCATGAGTTCATGGTTGTTGTGGACCTGTTATGGTCATGTGAAGAATCAATCCCTTCTTCCAACTATCCAGTAATCATATGCCTTTTCAACCTCTATGTTTAGAACTAGAAGTTGTATAATTTTCTCAAAGTACCTAATAGGTGTTTTGGCAACTTGAATGCGTAAGCTAGTATCTATGTCAATGAGGAGGTCTCCTACATCAGGTTGTGGAACTAAAGGATCACAACCAAATGTTTTTCTCTTTTGAATCCTTATATACGTCATTCGGATATTTTATCAAGGCAATCTATAGTTAGGATGGTTTGACCAAAATGTGTAAGCTTTGTCATCTTCGATATTTAATCCTCTCTAGTTGTTCACTAATTTCTTGTAGGTTTGTTGTTGCTCGAAAGACCTGTATCCTAAGGTCTTGATCTATATCAGCTAATGTCATGGGTAGATTTGGTTGAGGCACTATTGGTTCAAATATATATTCTCTAGGCTCTCTAGGTCCTGTGATTGTCATACAAAATGATTCAACTTTTAACTAAAATTAATAAACTGATTACGAAAGAAGTATTTACACTATGCAAGCATTCTTCTATTTTTGTATTTTCAATGACGTATTTTAATGAAATTAAAGAGCAGCTATTCTAGTATATTTAGAAAATGAACAACTAATCTAGCAATAAAATTTAAAACAAACAAAGTAGCCTGGTGTGGCTATTTGCCTGTGTAGTTGTGATTTTATCCTAAATATCTAAGCAACTAATTATTTTAAATTGAAAGACTCTCGATCCTACCTCAGAAGTGAGGAATGAATCATAGTTTCTTAGAAACTATCAATCCCCATAGCTTCCCCGGCGATATCGAGAGTGAAATTTTTAACTGAAATAAAATAATTCACTACTCTATTTGATATGTTGTAACTAGAACTTTGATAGCTCAAACCTAGCATTTACAAAAAAGTGGTAAATCCAGTTATGTGTGATTTCATCCCCTCAGTGTGATCTCCTTGTTCCTTCGTGTTCCTCGTGAATCCAAGAAAGCGTGTATATATGATAGTATCAATAGAAGATGGTATTCAAACAATGGCAATCTTTGGATATAGACCAAATACAATGCAAGTAGGAGAGGGATAACGCAAGTGAATAGAGCTTGACTATGCAATTCCTAGCGGGATTTATTATGGGAATACAACACAAGTGTACCAGAGTTTTAGAATCTATCCTTGTGACAAAACAAAACCTCAACTTTAATGGATTCTAATCTTAAAAATGAAGCTATTCTATGCTAAACTAATTGTATGGAGCAACAATGAATGAACAAGACTCAAACAAGAAGATTGAATGACTTCTAAAAACAAAGGAAAACTAATAATGATGCAAAACATGAAGCTAGTAGAATTCTAAGCAAGAAATTCAAAGACTGAATAAGAGAATTGAGAAGATGAGGGGCCATTTGTTTGAAAACAAGTTGGCTATTTATAACCAATGCATTTACCAGAGGGTAACTCCCAATTGAACTCTTTTAACTATAAACAAAGGAAAACACTATTACCAATTCTCGCCCCTATGCAGGGGCATGCGGTTATGGGAACCAAAACATTAATGCAAGCCAAAGTGATGGGTTTTTGTCCTTCAACCATTTGGAATTTAGCATTATAACATACTCATCATGCCTTGCCTCATAATCAATCTGTGTAGACTCAATGTAGTAATTATCAGTTGATCCAAATTTGGTAACCCTAAAATTTCCCTAAAATCCCCTAGTGTCAAGTTTATAACCCTTTCTCCACTTCCGTCCAATAATTCTTTTGTTTCTAGATTGTAGTTCTTAGCACATAACCATATGAGCTCAGGAGCATGTATGTATGGTGGGAAAGTAGCTGCTAGGGCAATGTCACTGACATCAATGGTTTTCATCCACTTACTTTTATTTGGATTACTCAACCTTCTTCGAAAATCATCTAAGTAAATGTTATCTAATTTCCTCCACCGCCCGCTAAAATTAGATAACATGAAAATTCATGATGAAATTGAACAAGTAAGCTTTGAGATTCCTGTAGATTCGAATTCCGCCAAGGGTCAAACCTTCATAAACATGTAATAAAGACTTAGCTGAATCAATGATGAAAAATTAAGTTGGGACATGATAATTCAAAAGAAAGCAACGGTCTCACGGATGATGCCAAGTGTCAACCTCGATAACAGTTCTTAAAAAAGGGGAACATGCCTCAAAATCCTATAAGGATTACATGTGGAGTCAACTATGAGTGTCCTGCCAAGAAAAAAATCTTTGCATTAATATGTGGTAGGTCCATTACTTGCTCAAAGGAGAGAAGTACGCTCGTGGATGATGCCAAGTGTCAGTCCATCAAAATTCCAAAAGCTATGAAGAAAGTAGAGACCCTAGAAAAGTGTTTGGCCTCCACATGGATCTCACAATAAATGGGCTCTAAGTTCAAGTAGGTTGTAAAGGATTGATGAGAAGCCAAATACCACATATGGGTAATTATGAAGCCTATCTAAAAGTTTTAAATGCTCAAGATCTTTTAAAAATATCAAAGACAAAGGGTCATTCAACTGGTCTTTTCAGAAAAAGTTAATGCATAGTTCTCATGTGAAGAGTGTGAACCTATGAATACTCAATTTGTTCACCTGCACTCAAGGGGTCATTTTTAACATAATAGTATAAAAATAGGTGCCGCAAAAATCATGATCCCAGAGCCTGATGCATAAAGTTTAGATATGTAATAAATATTTGAAAGAATAAGTCCGCTCTAAGGGAGTCACTGAAAAATAGTTAAGAGATGTATTAAATGAGTATGGCTCTCACTCCTTGAAAAAAATCATGGGGAAGTGTGAGATAGATCTCACAATCTACTTCTATCACTTCACACCATTTACCATAATTAACAAGCAGTTGGAAAATAGTTTGGGAATGATCTTCTTATCTTCTTCCCATCCTATATATTGTAAATGGAAGGTTTTAAAAAAATATTATTCATATCGGGAGTTAGTGAATTTTTCTTTCCTGTCTCAGTTCCTCTTCTGTAAAAGGAAGAGGTATATAAATTTGGCTTCCTCTCTGATCTTTTGTAATAGCACTCTTCTTGCCTCTTATCTATTGTAATATTGTGCATACTTCTTGGAGTAATATAATATGCCATGTGATGCATTTTTTCCATCCTTTGTATATCTGTATTGTCTCTTATAGCCTTTATTTCGATGTTGGTATACTATGCATGTTTTAATGTTATTATTGTTCTCCAAATTTGTTCTTAATTAGTTTAAAGCGGGACTCTATATGAATCATCTATGGGCTATGGTTAATTTCTTCCACCATTTTCATTGCTCACCTCTTCCTAATTGAGGTAGTCGTATTCGTGACTAACTTCTTCCCTTTTCGGTGTATCACCTTAGTTAGTTTTACATTTCTTTTAATTTTTCTCCTAACCCTCTCTCAAACTAGAAGAGCATGCTTCTTTAAAATTTGGAGGTTACCTTAGGGCACACATCCAACTAACCTAAGGTATCTAACGACTCTGATGGTTCATCTGCAAAGATAATCATCAACAGTTTTCCTAGCATGCCCGGTGGGACGGTTTGAATAATCCTATCATTTCATTTCATCAAGTTGGTGTGTTCTTGGTGAAATTAAGCCTTTGGAGGCATGTATAAACACATTTGGTGACTCTGTTTGGCCCAAACAACCCCTTCTCTAAAATTGTAGACCTTTCTTTCATCCATCTCCATTCATCTTTCTTTCCATGTCCTTCATTTTCCTTCATTCCATGAAGTTGTGCAATCATGAATCAATTCCCACAGTGGAATTCACACTTTCAGCGGTATCATCAACATCTAATGAGCTTCATGCCTGCTCTAAACCAGTAGCATAACCAGTTTCAAAGTTGCTATGGTGACCCAGATGAGCAAAGCCAAGACCAGTTTGGATTTGAGAACAATCAAAGACACGAGGCACACATTTGGTGACTATGGTCAATTGGAGGATGTTGGTCTACTAGAGAAGATAACAAAAATAGAGGCATGCATGGTTCAATCTCAAGCCACAACACAAATGGAGGCATTTAGAATAGGATACAAGGAACCTTGTCCATGGTTATCCCTGTTCCTTAAACTATAGCTCATAAGAGAATCTTGGATTCTTAGAAGAAATACTACCTTCACTTATGCAATGGATCGAAGGTATTGAAACATATGGGAAAAGCATGAGACAACCTTGTCGATGGGTAGGTCAATCACCAACTCTTTATTCATCTCCCATCTCACCTCAAGTCTCATGATATCATACCACTCCAGATGCCAGTTCTCTTCTCCATCTCCAAGCCACCCATCCCACCCTCCTCCTTTCTTCTTCAAACAACTATACCCCCATACAAACAAAGAACAACTCCAAATCCAAAAGAAGAGGATCATATAGTAAGAAGTGAATCAAATCCAAGGGGTTCAAATCATGAGATGGGTTCTCAAGAGGCTATGGATCCTTTCCCTGTTCATCCTCCCAACAAAGCATGGCTCCTAGAAGAGTTTGGGCCAATGGGCTTCATATTTCAAAATGGAGCTATATGTGATGGAGAATTGGTAGACTCAAAAACCATCATATAAGAGGGGGAGACCCTTGTGCAACAGGATGATGATAGGCTTGATTTCTTATCATATTTGGGGATGTCTTGATGAAGAAGAGCCCATGGAAATCACAACCTTTGCTACTTCATCAATCCTGTAACCAAAGCAACCTGTTACTCACGAAAGTTCCCCTAAATCAAATTCAGAGGCTCTAGAAAGAAATATCATTGAAGCCTTTTTGATCTCAATCAAAGAGTTTAGATTTTTCAGCGAAGATGCTAAAAAGGGGAGGAGAAAGAGGATAAGGATAGTATTAATGAGGAAGATCTACAAAGGGCCTCATCTCAAAAGATGAATTTTAGAGTGACAGGAAAACACAAGCAGATCGAGTCCCACCCCATCAAGAGTTTGGCCACACCAGATCTCATGGAGAAGCCAACACCTATCATGCTCACCTTAGAGCATGAGGATAATATTCAAATCCCCAAGGGTCAGCTGCAACACCTCTAACCAAATGAGAAGCATCTGGAGGTATTATTTTTGTTTGTTGATACCACGGGTGGAAGAGTGAAAGGTAATTTTTCACTCTTATTACAGGCCATATCTATTGCTAAATTAATTACATGGCCACACTTTATAAGAAAGGGAAGTTATTTCTCCCTACCTGTTTTAGGTTTTGTTTAGCTTCTCTTAAGTCTGGTTAGCCTAGGAGTAGGAGTAGATTGCTTTTAGTAGAATAAGTGCTTGCACACACTCTACATGACTCATTTGAGGCATGTATGATTTATCTTTGTATAGGCATGTGTCTGTATTACTCCAATAAAATGCACTAGACTCTCTAATGATCGCAACAGGGGATTCACAGTTATCTGTAATAGTTGAAAACTTCAATCCAAGTAAATGCAGAGCAACTAAAATCAGTCAAGGGAGTGATTTTGTTAATTCTTCAATTTTATACTCTCACAAAACAAAGTTACAAAGTTTCCTTGTGAGAGTATGAAGGCACAAGGATCAACTAGCAGCTCTAGAAGCAAGAAACGACACTTCAAATACTCTAGAATCAGGGTTCGATCAGCTCATGATAAATATATAGACTCCAAAGCTTTGAGATTCCTATATATTTGAACTCCACCTGTGGGTCAAACCTTTAGCAACATGGAAGAAAGACTTAGCTGAATCAATGATGAAAAACTAAGCTAGGAAAATATAACTCAAAATAAAGCAATGATCTCTTGGACAATGCTAAGTGTCAACCTCAGTGCAAGTTCCCAAAAGTAAAAGGGGGAGAAAGCCTCAAAATCCTGTGGGGCTTACATGTGGAGTCAACTATGAGTGTCCCACCCAAGAAAAAGTCTTCACATTAATATGTAGTAGGTTCATTACTTGCTTGAAAGGAGAGCAAGTAGGCTCACAGATGATGCCAAGTGTTAGCCCAATGCACTTCCAAAATCTATGAAGAAAGTAAAGACCCTAGAGAAGTGCTTGGCCTCCACATGGATCTCATAATAAATGGGCTCCAAGTTTGAAGCAGGTTGCAAAGGATTGATGAGAATCCAAATACCACATATGGGAAATTATGAATCCTATCTAAAGTTTTAAATGCTCAAGATCTTTTCAAAAGATCAAAGACAAAGGGTCATTTAGCTGGTCTTTTTAGTAACAAAGTTAATGCATAGTTCCATGTGAAGAGTGTGAACCTATGAATACTCAATTTTTCACCTACTAGGGGGTCATTTTTAATAGAATAGTATAAAAAATGTTCCACTGGAATCGTGATCCCAGAGCCCGATGCATAAAGTTTAGATATGTAATAAAGATTTGATAGAACAAGTCCACTCCAAGGGAGCCAGCTAAAAAATAGTTAAGAGATGTATTAAATGAGTATGGATCTCACTCCTTAAAAAACAAATCATGGGGAATTGTGAGACAAATCTCGAAATCTACTTCTATCACTTCATGCCATTTACCATATTTAACAAGAAATTGGAAAATAGTTCGGGAATGATCTTCTTATCTTCTTCCCATCCTATATATTGTAAATGGAAGGTTTTAAAAAGATTATTCATATTGATAGTTAGTGAATTTTTCTTTCCTATCTCAGTTCCTCTTCTGTAAAAGGAAGAGGTCTGTAACTTTGGCCTTCTCTCTAAGCTTTTGTAATAGCGCTCTTCTTGCCTCTTATCTATTGTAATACTATGCATACTTCTTAGAGTAATATAATATGCCATGTGATGAATTTTGTCCATCCTTTGTATATCTGTATTGTCTCTAATAACCTTTATTTCGATGTTAGTATACTGTGCATGTATTAATGTTATTACTGTTCTCAAATTTTTGCTTAAGTAGTTTGAATCATGACTCTGTGTGAATCATCTATGGCCTGTGGTGCATTTCTTCCACCCTTTTCATTGCTCACCTCTTCCCAATTTAGGTAGTCGTATTTGTGACTAACTTCTTCCCTTTTCGGTGCATCACCTTAGTTTTACATTTCTTTTAAGTTTTCTCCTAACCCTATCTCATAGTAAAGAGAAGAGACAACTTCTTTAAAATATGGAGGTTACCTTAGGGTACACATCCCACTAACCTAAGGTATATGATGGCTCTGATGGTTCATCTCGCAAAGATAATGTCGTCAATAGTCAACATTTAACAATGTTGTGTCCATGACCTTATCTAAAACAATGGTAATGTAAAAAGCTACATGGAAACCTGATGCTAGGTTCCTCATCTTGTGGATCTTTTCTTTTAATTTTCAACTTGCGTATTGAGAATCAGTAATGGCAGAGCTAAGACTTACCCATTTTTTATGAACTCTGTGAACTTTCCTTCTACTTTCACACTTCCCAGTTCTTTAGCTCAAATTTTCCACTTCTCACTTGATTTTTCTCCTTTCCTTTCACCAATTCACATAGCTAGGGCACCCAAATCTTTGTATGCAATGGTAATAATTAAAAATTCTTGGAATATTTTAAGAGTTCTACCTTGATTCGTGAAAAACACATTATCGATGGCATCCATAAATGTGTTACATCCTAGCCATCAATCTTTATTTCTTCATTTGAACGTGGACCATCCACGTGGATTAATTTGGTTCTTTATGGGGCTATGGAGTCTTTTTGCATATTTTCATGCTTTTCGAATGAGTACAATTTTGCAACCTTGACCCAAACCTTCGCCTCTTTCCTTTTGATGAGGGGTTACCACGCGTTTCAATCTAAAAGGTGGAAGAGCTACAAAGCTCATTTGCATTTTAACTAATATTTCACATAAGTACAAGACTGCATTATTGACTTGAGCATCCACCTATTGAATTTTCTTAGAAAATTGAGACGTGTCCTCTTTTGGGCTTCGAAGCATATTTACACTTTGCACTATAATTTTCCTTTGGTGC
Organism: Taxus wallichiana var. yunnanensis; assembly: GCA_018340775.1. NCBI lineage: Eukaryota > Viridiplantae > Streptophyta > Pinopsida > Cupressales > Taxaceae > Taxus > Taxus wallichiana. The sequence continues at coordinate 133,826,292 of CM031243.1, forward strand.
AAAACTACATCGATGATCCACTTCCCGATCCAACCATATTTAGACACATATTATCTTTGGGAAGCGAAACCTTCTTTGCATTTTTCACTCATAACTCAAATATTCCTAGTATATTCTGCTAGGTTTCGAGCTAGGCTTGCATTTTTCATTTGTCATGCAAATTGTGTAATTTTACAAACATGACCCATCATAACACCACCAATTATATTATGCCATGTATCTTTGGGTGTCAGAGGAATAAGTGCAATCTACATTGGACATCACAAGAACTATACAAGATGAATTTTTGAGGATAATCATGATCTTTAATCAATTCTTTTATAAGGATTTGGACGACACTATTACCAAATTCCTCGACCGAAAAAGAGAATTCACATCAAATTAACAAACAAAAACATGGGATTTTTTTGTTTGAAACATGACCGCATATTTCAAGCATATGTATTTTTGAAATTGACAAACCAGTCAAAGGAAAATTTCAAAGGCACACTTGAAATAAAGGGAAAAATCAAATTGAGCACTAACACCGGATTTGACTCGGGGATGGGAACCCCCTGCGAGTGCCATAAGAACCACATTAAGAAAATAGTTCAAAAACCAATTTCCTTATTCCATTGGGTAGCGGAGCCACTTTAAACATACATCTAAGATAAAACATAACTAACGTACTTCACCAAAACACACAAAGATACCAAGGCAATTGGTCACTGAAGACTAGGAAAATGAAAAGGGAGACAAAAACAAAAGCAAAAGAAAAGAAAAAGGACTATACACTGTACAAGAGTTCATACCTTGATTGTATGTGTTTAATCCAGAAAGTGTTTGAGATGCCTTCCATTAACATGCAACTCCAACAAGTCTCCTTCTAGATCTTTCAAGAAGAAGGTTTTCTCACCAATTCTTATATCAATAGAATAAGGACCCATCCATAAGGCATTGAATTTTCCATGTTTTCCTTTGTCCTCATGCCTACTGTCCCACAAAAATAAGATCCCCAACATTAAAAGTTCTAGGAGTCACCTTTTTATCAAATATTTTCTTAATCTTCTCTTTGAACTTAAGGTGTCTTTGGTGATATTCCCTTCTTTCTTCATCCAATTCCACTATTTGATTGATCTTGGCTTCATAGGGTTTACTTATTCATCCTCAAGTTGTTGCATGAACTGATAGGAAGACAATTGCATATGTAAGGGTAAGAGATCCTGAAATCCATAAACCAACTCAAAGGGACTTTTTCCAGTAGCTCTTTTAGTAGTGATCCTATCTTCCCACAAAGAAAATTTTAACTGCTCACCCCACTTTATTTTATTAACTTCCAATTTCCTCCTAATTATTTTGAGAAAATTCTTATTACTTGACTCATCTTGACCATTCCCTAAGGATTGTAATTAGATGCATATGTCAAACTGATTCCATACTCTTGACACATAGTTACTAATGGTTTAGCCCTAAAGCTCATAGCATTATCAAAAACTATTTTTGCAGGTACCCCAAACCTACAAATTATATTATTTAGAATGAAATCCATGACTACTTGGTGAGTTTCCTTCTTGGTGGGGATAAATTCAACCCATTTGGTGAAGTAGTTAGTAGCAACCAAGATCCATCTATGTCTAGTCTCTTGGAAGAATTTGATATTTCTCCAATAAAATCCATCCCCCATTGTTTGAAAGGAGATTCTACTGATACTGGTTACAAGGGTAAAGCACTTGAAGATTTCATCCTCCCATAAAACCTTTGACAACTTTCACACTTTCGAACTAACAAAGATGCATCTTTAAAAAGTGTTGGCCACTAATAACCTACTCTCAAAATCTTATGATCAGTCACTCTTCCTATAAAATGACCTCCACATACTCCCCCATGTAGTTTTGCAATAATCTTGGGGGCTTCTTCTTCTGTGATGCATCTCAAGAGGACCCCCTCAGGATTTTTCCAATCCAACCCATATTCAGTTATAAAATATTTTTGGGAGGCCAATTTCAGTGTCCTCTAATTTTTATCTAAATGACCTAGACACTCCAAATTTTTGAGGTAAAATATTATATCTTTGTACCATGTGGAATTGATTAGATTCTCTTGAGAATTCATATTTCATTAATCAACTTCATTTATCTCTATTACTTGCAAGTTAATTTCTACCATCAACTTTGCAAGACCCAAACCCCTAACCAATTTGGTGGTCTGTATATCCATATCATATTCTTGTAGCTTGTTCACCCAATGACATATTTTGCTAGAAATTTCCATCTCTGATAAAATATCCTTAACCATTATATGGGGAACATAAGATACAATCTTGGAACTCAAGATGTAAGGCCTAAAAATTTTGGTAGCTCTCACCAAAGAAAAATCCTATTTTTCCATGATAGTGTACTTCAACTCAATAGCTTGTAAGGCTTTACTGAAAAAGCAATAGGTATTTCATTTCCTTCATCATCATTTTGCAATAAAATTGATGCAATGGTATTCTCAGATGCAAAAGAGAATATTTGAAAAACCTTTTTATAATCAAGACTTGCCAGTATTGGGGCATTCTTCAATGCTTCTTTTATTCCATTGAAAGCTTGGATGGATCCTTCTTCCCATTTGATGATTTGGTCCTTTTTCAGCATGCTTGTTATAGGAATAGTTATCTCAAAAAAATTAGAAATAAACCTCCTGATAAAATTAATTTGACCAAAAAAGGATTGAATCCCTTTTTTAGTTTTAGGGATAGGAACTTTACCAATTTCTTCCACTCTCTTAGGATCTATCATGACCCCTTCCTTTGACACAATGTGCCCCAATAATTTTTCCTTTTGAACTCCAAAATGACATTTTTAGGATTTAATGAAATTCCATACTCCCTACATCTTATTAGCATATTTTCCACATGGCTAAGGTGGTCATTTATCTTCCTAGAGAATACAGTTACATCATCTTGATATACTACAATAAATTCATTAATGTAACCTACAAAGGCAACATCCATAGCTCTTTGGAAGGTAGCCCCAACATTCATTAAGCCAAATGGAATTATCACATATACATACGTACCCCATGGAGTGGTGATTTTTTAATTCTTTCTGATTGCTTCACAACCACTTGATTGTATCATGAGAATCCATCTAATGTAGAGAGAAATTCAGATCCAGTGACCAATTGTAACATATTATCCATGTTAGGAAATGGATAGTTATCCTTGATGGAAGCCTTATTTAGATTCCTGAAATCCACACACAACCTTATATCTCCATTTTTCTTTCTAATAGGCACAAGATTTTCCACCCATGAAGAATACCTTGTGGGTTGTATTATCCCCCATCCCTTAACTTTGTTAATTCTTCTTGCATCTTAAGTGAGAGAAGTGGGTTAATAGGCCTCTATTTTTTTCCTAAATGGTTTAGCATTTGTTTCCAAGGGTATTTCATGTTGAAATAAATCTTCCCTATATGATTTTAATTCTGAGTAAGACCATGCTAAGCAGTCTTGATATTTTGTCAACAATTCAACATAAGACTGCTTTTCTTCCTTGCTTAAATTGCTCCCTATCCAAACTTTCCTAGGACTTTCCTTAGTTCCCAAATTATATTCTTCAACATCCCTTGAAGCAAATATGTGTCTATGAAACCTATCTACATTATCAAAGTTGTATTCTAAAGCAACCAAACCCATGGGAATGGTGTTAGTTTTTACAAAGTTTCTTTACCATCACAAACAGAGACCATCGGTTCCCAATCCATACATTGATTTTTGAATTCTCCTTCATTTAGTAAAAACCTTTGTACCTGGCATCATCATCAAATACTTGCCAATGTTTCACATTATCTGGCACAGATGGTCTAGAAAATATTTCAACATCATAATTACAGTAGGGAGAAATTGTACAATTACCAAACCTGGATGCAAGGACAACCAACTTTTTAGCTGCAACATTCTTATTTCTCATGATATAAGATGTTGAAAGAATCAAATAACTCAACAAAATCCCATACTACATGCTTGTATTGCTTCATTCTTTGATTTTTCGTAGCATACAATTTCCTCACTTGTTTCACCACAAGCTTTGAATATCCCTTAACAATTATATCTTTTATACCATATCTCCAAGAAATCCTCAAACCTAAGAGCAGTGCCTCATATTCTACAATATTGTTTGTGCACTCAAATTTTAGTTTGAAAGAAAAATTAAAAGTCTCTTGGCTTGGAGATATAAGTACAACTCTAGCTCCATTTCCCATATTAGAGAAAGCCCCATCAAACATCAAGGTCCAAGGGGCACCAAATTGTTCAAAGAACTTAATCTCATTGATACTATGCTCCTCAAAATCTACATAACCAACAAAATTGTTAACATCCACATCTGCATATAGTACTTCATAAGAAGCATTGTTGGGATCTTCAATCAGATGCAACATATTCTTTTCCCCATACAACTTGAAAATATTTCCTTCCATTGGTATAGTGGCATATGACATGTCCATTTACACACTTCCCCCCACACTAATGCCCACTTCCTTGACAAAAACATACCCCATTTTTCACCGTAGTTAACAATGAGCAATTTCATACTTAAATACTTACCAGGGTAAGCTGATAATTGCACCACAAAACCTTTGACATAGCCAATTACTAGTACTTATGTTGAATCCATAACAATGCACTTTCTAAAGGATGTTGTTTCCTTAATATCTAATCCATTCATAACTTCAAAGGGAATAACATTATGTGAAACTCCTAAATCAAACATGTAGTTGTGAACAAGTCTATCTTTAATGATCAAAGTAGTGTAAAAGGGATCAAAATCAAGTTGGGACTCAATAAGGGAGGTGCCTAAATATACTTGTGGATTCCCCAAATTTTCCAATGCTTGTGGCACTTCCAATTCTGTAATAATAGGGGAAGATCAACACTTTGTTAACATCCTTTCCCAGGGCCACTACCTCCTCCTTGAACCCCAAGTACTCAAATGCTCTTCTTCTATGCTCAGGGATCCTGAGAAACTCAACAATGGGTATAATAACCTTGATTTGACTCAAAATTTGAGCCATATCACAAGGGGTATACTTGGGTAATGTTGTATTGAGAGGTAGGGTAATTTTCTTTTCTTGTGGTATGAGGTTCTTCATGGCTTCAGGTAGGGACGGGGTATTGGATTTACTGGAAGTAACTGGGAATTTATTTGGCACATCTTTCTTGGGGGGATCCTTTGGGATATTGGTGAGGAGAGGAGTCTTTGGTTTGGGTGTGGCCCTGCCCCTTTAATAGCTCTGTTTCTTAGATTATACTCCTTTTCTTAGGAAACCATTGCATTCATTAAGAGCTGTCTATCCTCCTCATAAGGAATTCCTCCATCATATTTTTGAATCATTAATGCCCTCAAGTATTCAAAATCATGATTGGGTAACTCAAAATCCTAAACCATGTCAACATCAAGGCTAGTAGTGGAAGGGACATAAATTACCCATTGTGTATGCAATCCTAAAATCCTTCCACAGTCCTTGCACTTAGAAACTTAGTGGAAGTATCTCCTTGTTGTGAGATATTAGTACATTCCATCATACAAACATCACCATAAGTAACACTATCATCAACCTCTTCACTTTCCTCAGTAGGGTCACATGGGGAATGTGGGAGGAAACACTTATCACACCAATTAATCACATGATATTCTTCAACCAAGGACACCCTAACAGTTAATGGATCAGGGACTAATTTATTTTCTCTTGGTGGTTGTTTCTTATTTCCTGATCCCATGGGCCCTTTTCCTCTATCATATGATCTATGGTCACCTCTAGGATGGTTTCCAAATCTATTTTGACCTTGAGGTTGGTGTTGGGCCTGAGAATTCTGACCTATCCATTTTTCTACTCTAGCAAGTTTGTAATAAATTTCCTTCACTACTCTTGCTAGAGTCTTAAAACTTCTTCTATATCTACTCTCATCTTTCCGAGGATTTTATGATTCAACAACTTGAAAACCTCCCTTTTAGGAGGCTTTCTTGCTGCCTTAATATTGTTCTCAATTTGTACTTCCATAGAGAAATCTTGTCTCAAAGTCCTAGGGTTTTGTCCCTCAAATAATATGCAACTTTCTTATCAAAGGCATCAGAATATTTTATCAGACAAGATTCATCACTTGGCCTTAAAATTATAGGCAATCTAGTCAAGGTCTTGTTGAATCTGGTATTAAAATCTTGGATAGATTCATTGGGATTCTTCTTTATATTTTCAAATTATGAGAGGAGAAACCTAGGATCAGTCTTTTCCTAATATTGTGATCTAAATGCGGTGCGTGGAGTTATAACAATGTTCAAGTGTATGGATCCAGGTCATGGGGAAACAACGTGATGTAAGAATGATTTCAGAGGAGGTAATGCCAAGCTCATCAATACAAACCATGGTGAAAGAGTAGGAGCAAACCAAATTGGTGGATGAAAGGAATCTCAAGGTGATACCATGGGAGTTGAGTCATGTTCAAAGTGGATTTGGAAAGTTCTTAAATGGCATAGGGAGGTCAATTTGACAGGCCAAGCTTGCGGTAATAAAGGTGAAATATCTCATAGTGAGTCAATGCATGGTTCAGGAGTTCAAGATGAGTCACACAAAGGTGAGAGATCTCAAATAGGTTCGACACAGACATTGAGAGATGATTCATCATTCATGGACGAATGATGCAAAAACCATGGCTTAAGAACCCAAAAAAGAGTAATCGGCTCATGTAAGAAGCTTGCAGAGATCTTTTCAAGGTTTGGAATACCAAGCTCTAAACCATGTAATTATCTCGACATGCGTGCTGGGATGTGATGGAAAGCTTGCAGATCTCCATCAATACAAACTTGACATTGGAGGTTCACAACATTGGGAGAAATGGTCGAGTTGTTCGCTTAAGGAAATGAGCTCGTGGAAGGGCTCGAGATGCCGAGTCATGATTGCTAGAAAGGATTCATTTGAGATAAATTGGTACCAGTGTTAGTATCTCAATGTGATTCAAAGGATATGGATCTCTCGAGTTCACTCGGTAAGTCACAAGAGCTCGGAGAGCGAGTTCACGGGGATGGTTGTAGTGATAGAGCTGAACTTGATGGAGTATGATATGAGCTCGTGAAAGGAGAATCATTGAGTTTAAGGTGGTGGAATATGAGGGGAGTAACGTGTTGAACAACTTGGTGAGTTGGAAGGCAAGCCAACCACCCACTGGACCTTGTTTTAAGGGATTCCTTTTTTATGCAAAATGACCCTAGTGGCTCCCATATGGAATATTATCAAATTGAGATTTTTATTTAAATATAATTAAATTAATATTTTTATTAAAATATTTTAATAAAATGATATTTTTATTATTAAAATATTTTATTTAAAAATTATTTTAATTAGATAAATGGATAAGTTCAAACCTTGCATTAATGAGACATGATGGAATGTTCCTAAGTGGTGCAACTAATTATGTAATTAATGTTTACCATCATTTGCCTTCATTTTAGGCCAAGAATTTATAATTTATCCTCTATTCTCTCATAGGGTTTTTCTATAAATGAAAATGAGGAACTCATTCCAAGGGGTTTAAGAGTTAAACAAGTTGACACTTTTTCTAGATTCCTCTTCTTTCTACAAGCTAGTTTGTTGTGGATTGGGGAACTTTCAAGCCTCTCTTCTAGTATTGTAATGGAAAATGTTTCCTCTTCCTAAATGTATTGATGCATTGTGCATGTGATTGAAGTAATAAAAGTGTGTATTTTGTGACTATTATTGGTCCTTTCATCATTCTATCTACTTTATTGTTCCTTTCTCACGCCCGTAGGTACACTTGTGAAAATTCAAATTTCCATTACGATTTTTGAAGGTTCTATGCTTATCTAGTAGTGGAGTCTTATATGTGGCTAGGTTGTGATGCTTTCTCATCCTTCTTAGTTTCATCCTTCTACATAGGAAGACTGAAAAATTATTTGTTTGATTGAGTTTAACAAAGGGAATGCTTGCTTCATAGTATGCGATGTCTTGTTTTCCCTGTCTAAGTTGTAGTAGGTGAAATTGGACTATGGTGTATTTTATCACCCTTTTCAAAGCAACCCTTCTCTATTTGAAGATCATAAAGTTGTCTAGCAACACCCCTTTTCTTAGTGCATCACCATCCTTAGTGTAGGTTTTATTTCTTACAAAATCTCTTTCCCTAATCCCATGACAAGTTAGTATAGGTCTAGTTAGCTGTTTTATTACACTAGGAGTAGTATAACACTTAGTTTAGGAAGAGGAAGCTGACCTTCTCTGGAGGTTCACCTTGAGCCCAAGTCGACATCTTGAGATGTGATCCCATGTTACCCAATCACATCGAACATCATGTTCACATTCTAGCCATTTGGAGGGTATAATGATTTGGCGATAACTATTTTTTGGCACACTCGATGGGAGCAAGAGTTGGTACTTCTCTTCTCACTTACCCAAATAAAAGTACTTGATGAATCTATATCTATGGATTTCAAATATCGAGTGTTAACTTATGAAAATAATTCAGATAAGAGCTTCTTCAAATTAAGGAAATTATCAACATATCGAACTATCCTTATCTCCTCCAAGGAGAAGGAGAAGAGGCATCTCAACATCACCATGTAGAGGTCATTCAAATCCTCCTTACGGAAGGTTCCCTCCACCTAGGAACAATCAAACTCTTGGTAGAATGACAAGGAACCAAGTGTTTCCTACATTCAATGCAAACAACCCTCTTCAATTAGCCCAATAAAATCTTATACCTGCTACTACACTCAAAAGTCTACCATTTTACACAGGGGAAACTCATATTACTCATGTGGAACATATTCTTGATGTGGTCAGCATTTACGTAGTACATAATGTTATAGAAGAAAACGTTGCGGTCAGACTCCTTGTTACTTCCTTCAAGGGAAAATCACTTCAGTGGTTTCATGGGTTAGAGGTTAGTACTATAACCACTTGGGATGAGTTGGGGGAGAAGCTCTACAAAAATTTAAAGACAAGAGTGACCACATATCACTCATGGAATAACTCACTACCATAAAGAGAGCTCCTCAAGAGTACATGAGTGATTTCAACTTTTGATTCCAAAAGACTTGGAATAGGATTCGCACTCATAAAGCCTTCTCTAAATAATGCATTCTTGTACTATTTACAAGCCTTAAATAGTGATGTAGTAGTTATGATCTAATCCATGGGAGGGACTACACTACTTGATGCCTATGAAGTTGCCATAAGAGTGGAGAATTCCTTGATTCAGGCTGGAAAGATAGCTCCACAACCGCCAATGCCATTGTCTCTAGATCTTACAAACACTTAGCCTACCATTGCTCCTATTCCAACAACTTCCAAGAAACCAGTTCAATCTACCCCCACCCCTTCAAATGATCTATTTGAAGTCAAGTCACTGCTGTAAAATTTTGGGAATGAGCTCGTTGCACTCAAAAGGAAACAATTTCAATATAACCATCCATACCAGCCACAAAATCAATAGTATCAAGCTAACCATCCATCTTTTCAAGGAAATAATCAATTGTAAAATCAAGTTACGAATTTCAAGCCTCTAAACTTTAGGAATCCTCTTACTGCTATCTCTTCCAAAGCCCTTGTACCTGTCCAGAATAATTTAGTTCAAGAATATGAATGGTGTTATCCTTTTCCCAACCCCACAATCAAAATCTTTACCCCAATGGAGTTCTTAGATAGGCTCTTATGGTTCAAAGCATATATGATTCATCCGATTCAACAAAAAATTCTACACATGAGGAAACAGATCAACCTCAAGCCCTTGAAGAAACCACTTTGCTAAATTAGCAAGAAGAATACTTTTGTGGTTTAAATACAAATTATTCATTAGTGGTGGAAAACACTCATTTAGAAAAGAGAGTAATGGAATCTCAACCTTCCAAATCTGATCGAGCATACAATTCATAGCCTTATCCAGAAGCATAACCTACTCAAGCCATAAGAAAAGAATGTGTTTTAGGAGTCGCGATGCCCAATAAAAAGTTTCCAAAGGAGGATACCAATGTGCATAAAAATATCAGAAAAATTAGGTGGAATTCCCTTCAACATCATCGAACAAATGAAGAAAACCAATTTGAATGTCACCATGTGGGACACACTCTCAATTCCTTCTCAAAGAAACTAGTTGCAAGAGGCTTTGAAAAGTTTTGGTACAACCGACGGATCATCAAGTCATGGAGAAATAACTGCTACAAGTTTTTGTCAACCAAAAAGGATAAATATTCCTAAGGAAAACAAACCACCACTGTTCTATATTTCCTTGATCATTGGTGATCATTCAATACATAATTACATGATTGATTTTGGTGCCGTAGCTTAGTTATGCTTTGTGAAAATTACAGACATGTTAGGAATACAATATACACCACTTCTAGAGGAGTTTTTCATTTGGATAGTACAATAGTTCATACCATCAGAGTCATCAAAGGACTCAAGCTTACTATCCATGTATGTCCTAGTTTTTCATTCACACGAGACACATCAATCATTAATCTTCCTCCTCTCTTTCATCATTTTCCTATCATGAGATTTCACTACCAATATGGGTGGTTACACCTGTCATTGATTAGGCGTATATGATCCTTAGGAATCGATACAAAAAAAAAGTCAACTATAAGGGGAGAACCAATTTTCATAATCATATGGATCCCTATACCGCTAGTCCTATAAATGGGAATTATACCATCCATGATTGAGAGGAAGAAGTTGTTGATCATGAACCAACCACTCTTGTGGAAGAATTCCCTGATACTTTGTGTTAGATGAGATAAGTGTAAATCATCAATGTGATCCTATGTTGAGTCATTAATAGAAGAAGAAGATGGTTTTTTGTTTTTAGAAGATACGAGATTGGGTACATTCTCAGTATTCATGAAGAAGGTACAATCATACCACAAAATTTCAAAACACAACTATTTTGAAGGATTGTAAAATTGTTCTTCAATGTCTCGAGTAGTAAGAATGGATCTGGTTTTGATGTCATGCTAATTTCTCTAGAAGGAGATAAGTACTTCTCATCTTTCTAGTTACAATTCAGTTTCACTAACAATGTTACTGAATATGAAGCACTTGTGCAAGGAATTCAACTAGCTCAAAAGAAGGGAATCAAAGTCTTGACTATTTTTGGAGATAATGAGTTAGTTGTTCATCAAGTGATGATAGAAAATGCATCCAAAAAGGATATTTTAAGATCATATAAGAACCAGATTTGGGATTTGATTGAAGATTTTGAGGCTTTCGAGATTCATGTTATTCCTAGAAATCAAAATCAAGATGCCGATAGGCTTGCTATGGTTGGCTCGCAATACGATATACCTGTTGATATCACGAAAGAAGGGTGGGAATATATCAAAATGGTGGTTTGATATGTAGTTCCAAATAATGCAAGTAGTGGCAAGTGTTTGATATTGATAAACAAATTGTCCTTTTCCTATAAGAAGATGTAAAGTTTTCTACAAAGAACCAAGATAAGTTGTAAGAAGCATATGGTGATCAAATCATACAATTGAAAATAAACAAGCTACCAAAAGGCTTAGTTACTATGGAATCCATCTTTAATTCAGATGATCAAGCCAAAAGAAAAATCTCTAACATGGTGGTCAAAGAAAAATATTTTGAAGAATCCAAGGTAGCAAATGAAAAGGTTCTAAAGATCGAAAAGTATGCACTCTCGAAGAGAAAGAATATTTCATCAAACTTTGTCGATAGTATAATGACATTTTTCATGGAACTAGAAAGACACGGGGTTTTGATCCGTGTCTAACAGAACATACCATCGAATTTGATCCTAATGGAAAGCCATTTCATTAGAAGCAGAGGCCAATTAATCCAAAATTGAGCCATTGATGAGAAAGGAGCTAACCAAACTCATCGATTCTGTATAATTTTTCCTACTAAGCATTCCTTTTGGGTAGCCAATATGGTCCATGTAAGGAAGAAGAATGGATAAATTCAGCTATGCATGGACTTCAAGGATTTTAATCACACCTCGTGTAAAGGTCATTATCCTCTTCCATCAATGGACCAAATCCTTTAAATGCAGGTGGCAGGATTTCAAATATTTTATTTTCTCAATGGATATTCAGGTTACAATCAAATTCTAGTCCAAGAAGTTGATCAATTCAAAATGGCTTTCACTACCAAGTGGGGCATGTACGCTTACAAAAAATCACCATTCGGATATACCAATGTCAGGGATACTTTCCAAAGGGCCATGGACATGGAATTTAAGGAAGTAATAAATGACATCATCTTGGTTTAACTTGATGATATAATTGTATACTCTAAGAATGAAGAAGACCACATCACACATCTAAGGAATGTTTTTCGAAGATGTAGAGAATTTGGGGTTTCACTTAACCCTAAGAAATGTATTTTTGCAGTGCATGAAGGAAATTTATTGGGGCATGTTGTTTCAGTAGAAGGAATTTCTATTGATCCAACTAGGATCCATTTGATTATGTCTTTATCTCTCCCAAGTCACAAGAAGGGTCTCCAAAGTTTTCGGGAACCATAAACTTCATGCAGAGATTCATCCCTCAATTCATAGCATTGGCTAAACCATTGATAGTCATGTTGAAGAAGAATATTCCATTCTCATGGAAAAAGGAAGGAAGGGAGATATTTGAAGCCATCAAAGTGGCCATTTCTTAAGATCCCATGTTGGTGAACCCCGGGTTTGATAAAGATTTTATTCTTTATAATTTTGTAGGTCAAGAGAGCATTTCGGGTATCCTCACCCTAAAAATGATGATCTAATGGAGAAACCAATTGCTTTATTTATTCAATCCCTCAAATACTATGAGCTCAAATATTCATTTGTTGAAAAACAAGTCTTTGTGGTTATTTGAGATTTGAATAAATTCAAGCACATGTTGTCCAACAACAAAATTCATCTGATGGTGTCTCATCCAGGTGTCAAGGAATTTTTCTAAACAAAGAGATGAACAAAAAGCATGTTGGATGGATCATGAAGGTGATGGAGTATGATGTACATATCAAAGTTACCAAACTTGTCAAAGGTAAAGGTTTGTGTCAACAACTTGCTGTAGACCTAGAATCAAAAGGTGATGAGGACGTGACACTCCTAAACACTGATGAAGGTGATGATCAGGTTGATTGGTTATCCAAAATGAAGAGTTTCCTTTTCTCAAGAGCATATCTTGTGAACATGGATAAAACTCAAAGATGGACTTTCTATCTTCAGTCCATTCCATATGTTCTAGTAGATAATGTTCTCTTTTAGAGGGATTTGAATGGTGTTCTCCTTCGGTGTATAAAATCGGAACAAGTGAGAAAGATACTAAAAGAGTTTCAAATGGCCTATCTTGGAGGAAATTATTCTTGCATGAAAAATTCTATCAAGATTATGAGGGCCAACTACTATTGGCCAAATTTATTCAAATATTCCCATCTTTGGGTAAAGAAGTGCAAGGAATGTGCCTTTTCACCGAAAAGCAGAAGTTGGCAACTCTTCCACTACATCCAATTCAAGTGGATCAACCCTTCATTCAATGGGGGTTGGATTTCATTAGAATGATTAATCCTCCATCTAGTGATGGACATAAATGGGTCCTTACTGCAATGGACTATTTTACTCAATGGACAGAGGTGGTAGCATTGAAGGAGAGAAATGAGAAGGTAGTTCTTGATTTCTTAGAAGGTATAATGACAAGGTTCGGTGTTCCATTTATAGTTATTTTAGAACAATGCAATGGATTTTCTTGGTCTGAAGTTGAGTGAATGGGCTGTTAAGAATGGATTTTATCTCAAAAATTCATCCAATTACTATCCACAAGGAAACGGATTGGTGAGTCTAGCAACAAAAACCTCATAAGGATTATCAAATGCACTATGGAAACCAATAAGGACTTGGCACACACAACTTAAGATTGCTTTATGGGTAGATCGATCACACCTAAAAGGGCCATAAAAATTCTCCTTTCATGATTGTATATGGAAGAGAAGCAAAACTTCCACTCTCATTAGAGTTACCTTCTTTAGAGTTAGCTCATCAACTTGAGGTTATGGAGAGTGATCCTCTGACAATCAGGTTTGCTAAGCTCATGGAGTTAGAAGAAGTATGAAACAAGGCTATGAAGACTTTGGAGCAACATCAGGATCAGGTTAAGAAATTTTTGACAAAAGGAATCGATAGGAATTTTCAAGAGGGATATTTAGTTCTCAAATGGGATGAAGATAGAGCCAAACTAGGAAAACATGCCAAGTTTGACACTCTCTAGAGTGGTCCATACATCATCACAAGTTGCAAAGAGGTGAATTCATTTCATCTATCTAGGATCAATGGAGAAGAACTTCCCATTCATGTGAATGGGATACATCTCAAAGCTTTCTTTTGAGATCATTCAACCCCTATAAATTTTTAGTTAGGTGTTTTCCTCTAAGTGCTTTACACATTGTTGTGTGTTGTTGTCATCATTTTGCTTTCTTTGTTGTTGTGTTTTGTGTTGTTCTTGCACATTGTATCATCATTGGAGTTTTTTGGGAGAAAGAAGGTTCAAAGTTTTATAAGAATTATAGGACTTTCCTAATTTTCTTAAATTCTAGTATAGTAGTCAAGCATTTGTTAGTGTTTAGTGGTTCCAGATATTTTACCTATCTAATTGTTGGAGAGTCCATGATCATGTATCATAGAAGATTAGATCATCTTCAGGATTCCAATATTTACTCCATGCCCAATGGATGACTTAAGGCTACTGGAATCATGATTAGTAGGAAATCATCCCCAAGAGTTCACCAAAAATATTATCCAATTTTGCAACAATTGAACAAAATTAGATAATAAGAGGCTATCGGACCATGGGACCAAGAGGGTTTCATGAAATAACTTAGGGCCTTATAGATTTTTATTTTATTTTTTGAGAACGTTTACGGTGTTTTGGGAGGATTCATGGTCATCATGAACTATTTTTCCTTTCCCTAGGTTTTGGAGGCTCAATATTACTCGATTAGAAAATTGACATTTGTAGGCCCACATTAATACAACACAAATAAAGAATCATCAAAATTGGTAAACCATTTATAAGGGGTCCTACTATGCTTCTATAACCCTTTGATTTTAAGAAATAGCCTCAAAAGATAAAAAATGATGGGGTCAGATGCACGAAACTACATGGCACTAAGCTAGAAATAGCTCACCGAGCAGCTCGGTGAGCTCATACGATGCATGGGGGTTAAAACCTTCAACATATCTCGGTCATGATAGATGGATGTGTGGGGGTGATCTAATGATTTGTGGCTCATTTGAGGAGAAAAACATGACACTTGGTTGATTGATCAAGCCATTTGATGTGATCACAAGCTCACGAAACATGATGGCTTAGATTAGAGAAAACACGTGGTGATGACTCAGACTAAATACGCAAGTGACATGTGATCATGATGATAGCTTTTGTAGGAAAAACATTGTAGTCTAGAATAAGTGAAGCATGAAATAGTCAAGTTGCATGCATGGGTAGGCTCAACTCACGACTCAGAGAGAAAGTTGGGTTTGATTAAAACAGAGTCATTGAGTTAGTGTCTCACTGTAGAAATTGGGCAATCACACAAGTAAGGCACTATCGTGTGTGTTTGTTCACAATGGATAAGAGCTAGCTCAACATCAATAGTTTTAAGTATGAATCATACGGATGAATGAGATATCAGCCTAAAATTTGAGATAATTCATGAGGAGAGTCATGTTGGTGAAGTGGAGTTCAACTCAAGATGTGAATAAATCATCAATAGTTGAAGGATAAAATGAGCTCATTGTGCATTTGGAAATTCACATCAGAAATTAAGCAAGCCAAAACAAATGGAATGGTAGGTCGACATGTTTCCAATATAGAGAAAGACATATCTCATGAGATTGAGCCATGTGTAGAAGGTTGAGAGTTAGCTAATTTTCGGAAATCTCAGAATTTGTAAAAACACGTTAAAATATAAGTCAGAAATGATTATAGCTCATGACTGACTTGGAATACAATTCAAAAGTCATCGGTGGGATAACATTGAAAGAGCTCAAGCACCTAGAACTACCTAAGAAGTGAGTAAATACAATAATGCAGAGATAGGTTTGAAGCATGACTTGACATCACAGCCATGAAAAACTCAAGAATCACCCAACCAAATGAAGGAATTACTTTTGATCTAGCTTAAAGTGTAGGGAGTCTCGATGCAAGTTGGGGTAGTAATCGGAGATAACATTAAATCTTGAACATGAGCATAGTCATGATTGATTGAATGAGTATCAAAGTCACTTGTTAGAGAAATTCAACGTGAAAACCAAGCTTGGGTTTTTTTTTATGGTGATCCAAGATAGAAATTCTAGTCATGAGTTTGAGTAGTTATGGACAATCAAAGATTTGAGGAGGCCTTTTCAAGTTTGGCATGACAACGGTGATCGTGTCTTAAGGTCCAAGTTTCTAGGATGTGGATATTTGAGTCATTTAAGCCAAGGTAATTTGACCCTCTTTCTTGCAAAAGATTGAAATGTGACAAGTGAAGAACCACTCAAAATGAGTCAAGTGGTGACCTCAAATCACTTGGTAGCTAGGTTATAGAAGAAGACTGGATTGCTTAGAAAATTGGCATTTAGATATCACATCATGGAGAGTTGAGAATAGTTACAGGTATTATGGAGAAATGTTTGGTCGGGTAGGGTCCAAGTCGATCAATGGGAGATCGGAAGTTAACTTGTTAGGTCGACGCATGGATAGTAAGGCATCGGAGTTCTATGACATGGTTGGGCTTGTGCTAAGGCATGACTAAGGAAGTTCAAGTGAGCATGGCTAAGTAGGAATAACGAGATGGAGAACTAAGGGAGAAATCCCACTAAAGGAACATGTCATCAAGAAATAGAGTCGAAAATCTTTGAAGTGTCCAAAGCTAGTGCGTGGAGTTTTAACAATGTTCAAGTGGATGGAGTGAGTCATGGGGAAATAAAATGACATAAGAGAGATTTCAGAGGAGGTAATGCCAATCTCATTAATATGAATCATGGCGAAGAGAGTTGAAGAAGACCGAGTTGCTCGTGATGAAAGTAATCTCAAGGTGATACCGCATGATATGAGTCATGTTCGAGTGGAGTTGGTGAGTTCTAAAATGGCACAAGGTTGATTGATGACGGGCCAAGCTCTGGAAAAAAAAGGTGAAATAGCTCACAGTGAGCCAATGCATTGATTAGGCATTTGATATGAGTCATGCAAAGGTGAGAGATCTCAAATAGGCTCAACATGGATGTTGAGAGACAAGTCATCATTCGTGGATGAATGATGCAAAACCATGGCATAAAAACCTAGAAATAGAGTAATTTAGCTCATGTAAGAAGCATAGAAAGCCTTTTGAGGTTTGGAATACCAAGCTCTAAGGAATTAGTGTAATTATCTCCCATGCATGTTCGGATGTGATGGAAAGCTTTCGATCTCCATCGATATGGACTTGACATTAGAGGTTCACAACATTGGGAGGAATGGTCAAGTTTCTCATCTGGAAATGAGCTCATGGAACGGCTCGAGATGTTTGAGTCATGATTACTAGAAAGGAGTCACCCAAGCTAAATTGAGTACCAGGGTTAGTAGCTCAATGTGATGCAAAAGAGATGGCTTGCCAAGTTCATCCGAAAAGTTACAAGAGCTAAACTCGAAGGAGATTATACAAGCTCAGTGAAAGGAGATTCATTGAGTTTGAGGTAGTGCAATATGAGGGAGTAACTCGTTGAACAACTCGGTGAGTTGGTAGGTGATTCAACCACCGAGTTGGACCTTGTTTTAAGGGATTCCCCTTTTATGCAAAATTACCCTCGGGGTCCCATTTGAGATATTATCAAATTGATATTTTTATTTATATATAATTAAATTAATATTTTTATTAAAATGGTCTAATAAAATAATATTTTTATTACTAAAATATTTTATTTAAATATTCTTTTAATTAGATAAATGGATAAATTTAAACCTTTCATTAATGAGACATGATGGAATGTTCCTAAGTGGTGTAACTAATTGTAATTATTGTTAACCATCACGTGCCTTCATTTAAGGCCAAGAATTTATAATTTCTCCTCTCTTCTCTCACAGTAGGTTTTTCTATAAATGAAAATGAGGAACTCATTCCAAGGGGTTAGATAGTTAAACAAGTTGAAACTTTTCCGATTCCTCTCTCTTTCTACAAGCTCGTTTATTGTGGATTGGGAACTTTCAAGCCTCTCTTCCAATATTGTAATGGAAAATGTTGCCTCTTCTTGAATGTATTGGTGCATTGTGCACTTGATTGAAGTAATAAAATTGTTTGTTTTGTGACTATTATTGGTCCTTTCATCATTCTATCTACTTCGTTATGCCTTTCTCATGCTTGTAGGTACATTGTGCAAATTCAAGTTTCCATTGTAGTTTTTGGAGGTTTTGTGTTTATCTAGTAGTGGAGTTTTGTATGTGGTTGGGTTGTGATGATTGCTCATCCTTCTCAATTTCATCCTTCTTCACTGGAAGACTAAAAACTTGTTTTTTTGATTGAGATTAACAAAGGGAATGCTTGCTTCATAGTCTGTGGTGTCTTGTTTACCCTCTCTAAGTTATAGTAGGTGAAATTGGACTGTGGTGTATTTTCTCACCCTCTTCAAATCAACCCTTCTCTGTTTGAAGATCATAAAGTTGTCTAGCAACACTCCTTTTCTTGGTGCATCACCATCCTTAGTGTAGGTTTTATTTCTTGCAAAATCTCTTTCCCTAATCCCATGATAGGTTAGTATAGTTATAAATAGTTGTTTTTTTCACTAGGAGTAGTATATCACTTAGTTTAGGAAGAGGAAGCCGACATTCTCTCGGAGGTTCATATCGAGCCCAAGTCTCACGCTTGAGAGGTGATCCCATGTTACCCAATCACACCAAACATCCTATTCACATTCTAGTCATTTGAAGGGTATAGTGATTTGGTGATAATAGTTAGACCTTCTTGGATCAGCTTTCTTAGTCACCTTCTCATTTGATTTAGTGCTTAGACCAACTTCATGATCATCCTTCTTTTTCTCTCCTTTAAACCCTAGACCTATTTTGTCATTTGTGCCTCTTTGACTCTCCAACATGTCATTAAGATCCTTAGAGCTCTTCTCAAATCTTTCATGCATATGCAACTCACTAGTTACATCCTTCAAATCTGATTCAAGGGCTTTCAACTTGTCTTCATACCGAACAAGCATCTATTTTTCCTTTAGGGAATTAGAAAAACTTTCCACTTGAGATTTCAAATATTTGATAGCTAGATCATGATCTTTCTCCATTTCATCCATTGTCTCTTACAATCCAAAAACCAAAGACTCAACAATCTCATATTTTATTCTCCAAAGATCTACAAACTTACCCATTTGTGCTTCTAGGATCTCCTTCAAGTTGCTAAAATTTCTTCACAAGGACCTGCTCTGATACCAATTGTTGGAAGCACAAGGGACTAAGAGGGGGTGTGAATCAGTCCTACAAATTTCTTACTTCATTTACCATTAGAATCAACAAGTAACATCATTTATCCATTCACATACATTCAACCATAGCATAATAAATGTGCATAATATCAAAAATGAACCACAACACATGCAAGAGATCTCATTAACACACTATTTAGGTGGGAAAACCTCATACGGAAGAAAAACCACTAAAACATAAATATTATATTTTCATGATTCAAATTGAGTGAGGCACCAACCCCACAAGGAGCACCAACCCCACAAGGAGCACCAACCCATAGTTTAGTAGAGCACCAAACCTACAAGGAGCACCAACCCCTAATTTAGTGAAGCATCCACTCCACAAGGAGGATAAAACCCCTAAGGAGGACCAAACACCAAATTAGACACCTGAATATGTTTGATCTCTACAAATGCTGCTGTAACAACCGATAGACATCACTAATTCAGTTTACAAACCCTAGCTCATACCCTAGGGCATCAAACTTTCTCTTTCTCCTTCTTTCTCCACTTGTCTTGCTTCCAATATCTTTCTTGCATGCTGCCATGAATTCCTTAATATGATTTTTTTATCATCCTTCAACACATGCCTTCATACCTGCAATGAATTCTTCTCTAGGTTGTTTTAACCCCCTATGCAAGACTAACACACAAAATGAGCTCTAACTTGGCTTTTATAACCATTTATTATTCTTTATTTAAAGGAGGTAGGCCACTCATCATATTTTTGACTCATACATCTCTAGAAAATTCATAATTTTAAATTACAACTGTCACATAAGACCCATATAGGTTGGCCTAGCTAAAACCCTCAATACATGTGTCAAAAATGGCTCAAAACCCCATAGGCACATTCTTAAAAATAGTCTTACATCAAATTTATAATTTTTGTGACCCAAAACCATTTACATATAAATAATACATCATAAAAAATTAAAATATGGTCAAACATTTAATAAAAAATCATATTATTTCATTTACTGGGCCCAATTCACTTTACAAACCTCGTAAGCTTGTTTCAGCACCCTCTAACACCACCGAAACTTCATCTGATCACCAAATATCTTATGTTGAACCAAATTATGCCATATGACCACTCCAAAGAAATTTCATAACCTGAAAAAACTTCTAAGGAAATTATAAGTCATGAAACATCCTCCACTTCAAACCACAACAAGATTTCATTTCACCAAATTAGCCTTGCCAAAAAAGTTGTTTCCAAATACTAGCTCTTAAAATATGATATAAATGAAATAAATGCCTCCAAATGGACTCATTGGATGAAAAATTAATCCTTTTTCAGTCTCCAGGTAAGAGGAAACATCTTCCAATCCATCGCATGCTTACAATAACCTCAAACTTGCACCAAAACAAATCCTATTCTAACTCGCCAAAAACCTTATGTTTAAAATAATTCCCTAGAAACCTTGATAAAGCAACTCATCACTATGTAATAAATATATCAATACAAATATATATGAATCTACTTTTCAAAAAAACTTGAATCATCTCAAAACACCACTTATAGCTCAATTTATGGCCAAAACATTGGACCCTACTATTTGAGACCCCCAAACTACCCTTTAACCAGTTAACTTGTTTAAGCCTCAAAACACTATGTACCTACATAATCATGACTTGAAACAACAAATAAAATCAATAAAAACTCCCATACATCATGAACCATCAATTTTGCATGCCCCTCCTTTGGACCATTGTTTTTCTAAAACCTTCTTTCCCGTAAATTACTATTTTTAGGTGGGTCCCACTGCTCACCATGACCTCAACCATAAATTTATAAAAATCTTGAGTATTCCAATACAACATCCAATCATCACATTTTTACTTTCAATCAAAATTAGGTTAGTATACTTCATCTTTTGCAAACTACTCTTAGTTAGGGTTTAACTAGGGTTTTAGACCACTTTACCTTCTTAATGTTCGTTCATAAAAACCTGATTATCAAACAACCTGATTCTTTTTTGAAACATTATAAAATAACCTTATAATCATCCCTAAAATCCACAATGTCCCTTGCAAATCACACTATTCACAACCAACATTAGAAGTTCAAATTCAAGCTTGATTTTCACCTGTTTTATACCCCGTCTTATAAAACCGTCATAACTTGCAAAATAATCATCATGGGCACCTAAAATGTTTTTGAGAGAATCATCACTCATCCCTCTAACATGTAACATCATCATAATGTGAATTCCATGTCTCAATCTCTACAGTAACTAAGACTTACCTATGCTTACATGTTAGATCCTCATAGTAACAACTAGGGCCAACTGAAATAATGTAATAACTGAACATGAAACCTATGAAAATAACCAAAAATACCTCATATGTCATGATACACCTGATATAATGCATATATGATCTCAAATGGCTCCAATACACTCTATCACACCTCTAAGTTATCATACCTACTCCCAATGAGTACCTGTAACATGGAGAATCACTTATACCTGCATTATTTCACTATTGTGAGTGCTCAAGAACCCTCAAATCATTCTAGTCAACATTCCAAAATGATTCCCAAGAAACCAAGAAGCTCATACTACCAAGCAACACCTCCTAGGCACCTGTATAGGCTTGCTAGAGAAAGCACATATCACTGAATCCCACTATACCAAAATGATAAACATATGAAAGTATGTTAGCACCATAAAAAACATCATTTCATCATCATAAAACATTTAATTTGTAATTTATGTGGTTTTTCATGAATGACACCACCTATTAAGGCACCATGCCAACACTAGCTAATCTAGTTTCATGACTACACATAAGCCACTTGAAACTTATGTTTCCTTCACCTCATAACTATTTTGGTCATGACGCCAAAATTAATTTCCATTGATTAAGTTATTAAGTTTTAATGTTAAACATATTAGGTAGTCATGTATTTAATAAGTTCAATTATTGAATATTTGGGTATCATAGCTCGGTAAACTTGTCCTACGAATCCTGTCGCAACATCTTGGGATTTCTGCAAGAAAGGTTTCTCTCACATAATGACTTGCATCGTTATGTGCTCGATAGTTTCCTATAGCTATTTCCATCTGGTATGGACAAGGTTTTTGTGAAATGATTGTCAATCCATGTTTCCCACACTTCGCCGCTAAACCAGATTGATAAAACAACATCATTTGTGATCATTAATAATCACTTAATATTTCTTAGTTTATTTATGTCGATGAAGACAATTGTATTATTTTATTTACACCATCATACTCAATACTATATCAATGTATTATTCCCATACCAAATTATAATAGAATTAGACAATTTAATTACATTGATACCCTTTCATTTAAAAAGAATACAATATAGTTGAAATAATTTAGCAATTTAAATCTCTTTAAATCCAACATATAAACTATTTCCACGATGTTTAACTCTGTTTTCTGGATGCACTTTTATACCATTGCTATGTGGTGTACTTTTTCACACAAGAGTGTTATGATCATGAGACTTTATCACAAATATGTCCATCATCCACATGCAAGATGCTGATATAAAAGACAACATTAATTCTCATAATAGTTCTTACTTGCAAGTTAGTTTATACCTTGTCATCTTCCATAATTATTTGTTTATGGGAACTATCATATTGCATGCTAATGTGTCATGGTTCCTATATTAACCATATATTATAGTTTTCCTTCTTATTTAAAACATGTATGATCATTTTATGATATTTGGAAAGCACGATACTTTATAATCATGACATGATAACTATCTCATACTTGAAAGGACTTCCATGATCTTACATAGTTCTTCTTGGTGAGGTAGACATATTTAATGCCTTAGTACGATCATATCGTAAGTATAACAACATGTTACCCCATGCTAAATGCACAAACATGTCATAAATCCAATAAGGTAAGTTCCTAATTATAATTTTTTATTTTTTAGATATAGGTTTATCTATTAAACCTTTCATCTTTATCCTATACCTTGAAAATTTATACTCTATTGTTTTATATTAAACATTTACATTCTCATAAAGAAACAATAATATATATATATATATATATATATATATATATATCATATTATATATATATATATATATAATATATAATATATATATATATATATATATTTATATATACATCACTTGTTTAATAACAAATATATAATCATAAACATCATCAAAAAATCATTTCAATTAATGTCATGCATATTTTCTTAGCCAAGAAGTGACTATCAAAGAGTCAACTTACAATAGGCCCAAATACCATCTTTAAATTATCAAAGAAATATTATAGCTTTAGTCAAATATCATTACATTCCATTCATTCATAAAATATTATACATGATAATCAATAAGAGCCATGATATCTTCCTTAAATAACTCCTAGTTCCTTTCAACCCTATAATTGAAATGTATAATAACGTATACATGGCTAGTCCCAAGGAACTAGAATGAAACAATCTTATATATTGCACCCATATGAGATCAAGATTATGTATTGGCCATCTACTTTCCTCATTTAATATAACCTATAATAAATTGCAAAATGAAGTAAAATAATGCACTACAATATTCACAACACTATCATTTTCATTAAAATAACCACAAAAGCATCACATAACATTTCATTCTAATGATTATAAATAAGTATTCATAGGATCATTCTTTCCTAAATGACAAAAATATTCATTGAATTGTTCTTCCCAAGAACCTATAAATAACCACAATAGCATCGATTGTAAGCTCTATATCGAGTGTTTATGTATATGCAAGCACAATTTTAGTACCACCTAAGAGAACATAAAGACGAGCTTAAGTATTAAAGGATTGCATATTTAATTTAGATCAAACACACCAATTTTAATTATGCTAATTCCATTTCCAGGAAAACATATTTTCATCCCTAAATATTCTACTCGATCTTAAATAAGTTTCATTATTTTCTAGTTATTATAAAATTATTTATGCATTATCCCATAACCCGATATTGCATTCAACAACCACAATATGAATATAATTTTTTTCTAATGCATAATATATATATATATATATATATATATATATATATATATATATATATATATATATATTACTCGACCCCCAAGGGATAAATAGTTTCTAGATATCTTCCGAGATAGACTCGAGGAGTACATTCCTAGTTGGGTTTATTTCCCAAATATATATTTAAGTAAAAACTTGTTAAACCAAGCCCAAGAATTATGCATTAAACCATAAAATATATATTTTTAGGAATTTTTGGATCATATCTCCTTATGAATAATGAATCATTCCTCCGAGATACCCATTTTCATTCACGAGGTTCATAAGCTAAACTCTTCAAGCCCCAATTGGTGAATTCCACACTGAGCTCACAATCGAGCCATTCAACGATCCATTACCAAGATGGAGGGCTTATTATCGAAACACCGAGGTTATATTACGCCACTTACAATCACTTCCTACTCATGCTATGTTTATAAAAAAAGTAATAAAACTATCTATTATTCCGATAGTATGGCTAATGCTGGTTAAGTGTGTAAGGGTTATAACCAAACATATTTCACCTCCCAAGTTACAAGAAAAGTAAAAAATCATAATTATATAAATAAATTCAAACCCATTATGAGTAAACCACATAACCTTTGTTGATAATAATTCATTAATGGCCCAATAATCCCCACTTTTTATTTAGAGAAAGAATCGATAAACAAACATGCATCTCAAATGCGTTAAAGAGAAGAAGATAAGTGATCCATAATCTAAATCTCGGAGGATTCAAATTCAAAGAGTAGAGATTTCATGCCTTTTAAATTTTGTACGCCTTCCTTAATGATGAAACAAAAAATAATCGGAGTCGTTTTCTTCACGAACAAACACAAAATTGCTCCAAAGAAATTTGAGTAATGGAAACCCATTAAAATACTCCCACCTCTTCTTCAGTTTATAATGATTTAATAAAGAAGTTACCATATTATCAAAACAGGGTAGACTATATCCCCATGAAACCCTTGAAATGCAGTTTATAAGCTCAAATTGTGAATATCCAGAAATCCCTAATTATCTTAAGAGATATTTGAATTTAACAAATAGAAAAATATCATGCATAGATCCAATGGAACCTTTCTCAAATCTCCTAAACAGGATTATCAAACCATGTAACATAATATAACTGAATTTAGAATATGTTTAGCTTCTTGGAGAAGATTTGATTCTACCAATAAATCCTCTTCCCTCATTAATGCATTTAATTCTATGGTGCCACATAGTGTCCTGAGTTCAATTTTTGTTATCCCTCTTGTAAAAACAACAGCCCATTAAGTCACTTATATCACTTAAACCACTATTAGCATGGAGTTCCACCCGAGTGGTCAAGGATATCAATAGAACCAATTCTAAACCATAACTCCTGCATGGTAATTTTACCAATGAAATAATAAAGTCTTGTTCCCCCATTATTTTCATGGTATTTCAATATCCAAAGTAATCAAACACCCTTAATCATTTCCAACTTGCATGTTGATATTTAGAATTATCAATTGACTTTAGCCATTTGAATATGGAAAAGACAACTATATTATTCCAACTAATGTTTTATACAAAGAAAAGGGTTAAATACCCTTAGAAAATAAAATGCTAATTAATATGATCTCATAAACATAGACAACCAAATGACATAACCATGGTCACACCATTCATAATTATATCCTTTTTGTCTTTCTTTCATAGTCCCAATCCAACATCATCAATGTGATCAATATTTACTTACTTCAACATTACGATCGATCCAAGACAATATGTAAACCAATAAGTTTCAAAAATAACATAGTGATATCCACATATTAGAAATTGAAACTAAATGTACTATGATCAAGTTACCACATAGTTCAAACAATATTCAAATTCAAATAAACCTTTTTAACACTTAGCTAGAAAAAAATTGCTTATTCTTTCTCACAGACAAACTTAATACGAAACTAAACTAATATTTTACCTAAATGATCTTAGAATTTACCTATCATTTCTATAAGGACATCATTTTACTCTATGATCAATTACCACCATGAATTAAAAAGAGTTACCAAATATTAATGACATTAACCATTATCTCACATATCGAAATAATACTCGCAACCAAGTATAATTTCATCATAATTACAAATCATGATTTCTAGCAAGATAGATAACCATTAAATCAATATCCAATATAGTAACAAAAATATATCAATGCATTAATTCATCACTTTTCGCCAAGTAGTAACTCATAACACATAACAACAAGATGTAACTCATCATGATTCATTTCCGATATAACAATCATATACCAAAAACATCACACACAAAATGATAAATACATACAAAAATTAAATACAAATATAGAAATATTTCGTAAATTCTAAGTCTCATTATGAGCATTGAACGATAAGAATCATTGCATGGTTGTATATGAAGCTACACGTAAATGTGTACATCATTTTTAGGATAAAACACACTTGTGTGGCTATATATACAGCTATGAAACATATCTTATTTTCTATCTCTCCTAAATTACTCCCCATCCAATGATTTATTCCTAATGAGAAAACAGATCAAATTGTAGGATGTGACATTATAAGGGTTTTAGGAATGTTTTTGACCATTTTTGTATTAAAAATTGTTCATAAAGGATAAAACTTAGAATACAAAACCAATGTCTAGAATTCATATTTGGGACCCTTTCCCATATCTCCTAAACAACTCAGGTTCCCATTCAAAGGATTTACATGCCTATGAACACTTGAAATTTCTTCTCGGGTTTGAAACCCTCATTCTGTGAGCTTGAGAAGGCCTAAAATGCACTTTCTTGCAAACTCATTTAAACCATGACTTAAAACTACATAAACATAACTAAAAAAACTTATGATGCCTCTATCCAAGATTGTATATGCATTTTTTTATTTGACAATTGATCATCATGACTCATTAGGTTAGGCAAGGTTTAGAAGGGGTCTAGGTGCAGACCTAGAATGAAGGTTTTACCCCTATAGGTGGAATCTAAGTGACTTGCCACCTCACTACCATGCTCAAAAATTCTCAAACATCCTTCACATGCATGTGACCATCCATGCATCTTCCATCTCTCTTCATGCCTCATGACTAGGCTTCCTATGCACTTGACCTTGAAAACACTTCTTCAACAATTACCTTTATTTTACAAGCTGACCTTGACACCATTCAAGTTGTCTTAAAATTATCTCTTTTCCTTCAAGTTATCTATTTATACTCAAGATAACATCATAATAATTTGACATCAACAAGGCACATCATCAATCTTTGACTCAATTACAATACTCAACACATATGTGAAGAATCAAAGGATCCTCCTTTCTCATCGAAATCATCTAAGAATGAAGGTATGCAAGCATCCCAAGTATGATTTCATTCAAGTACTCTAGAGTAGTGAAGGATAAATAGGTGATCTTCATGTGTGGCATCATGAATGCAAGAACAAGAAATCATCCCAATTTCATTTGATGTCATAGTGTTCTTAAACACTCAATCAAACACCTAGTAGTGTGGTCAATGCTCAAAGGATGAGACATTGAAACTTAATATCACTTCAATATCATCAAGATCTATTGATCATGAAACTTCAAAGAGGAAGATGATAAAATAGGATGCACAATGGTTCCATTTTTTAGAAAGATTCATAAGAATGTAAATCACATCATAGATCATATAGGTCATCTTGAGTCAAGAAAGAGTGATCTATCACAACCTATCTTCCTCAATAGAAGAAACCTTCCCATGAGAAACTTGTGAGCATGAGGTACATAAATAGATTCTTGAGCTAGGAAAGGTAAGAGGGTAATGATCTTCATTTAGAGAATTATGTATACAACAATGGGCAATCATACTTGTTTCGTTTACTGTCACCCACTTGGTAGTGTTCTTAAACATTCACATAAGGAATTGTAGTGTGATCATGTCTCCAGAAGGAGAAACATTGATGTCATTTCATTCCATTCCAATTGGTGCTAAATTCTCAAGGATTTCACTCAAGGGTAATTATTTCACTCGCATGATGAAGAATCATCTTAGTAAGAGAAGGATAAAAATAAAGAGGTTTAAGCATCATGGAGTTGTCTCTCATGATCATTGGAGCCATTTGTGAAATCCTAAGGAGAAAGAAAGTGATCCTCACTCTCACTGTGAGATCAAGAAGGAACCATCATGAGTGATGCCTACAGTCATCTTAATATCACATTAGAATGTCTCGCAATAGTGTTCCTAAACACTCATTTAGTAGTCTAGAGTGTTCATGCATCTTGTAGAAGGAGGAAATTGTGATTACCATGCTTCAAATCAGTAAATTATCTATCAGAAAGAATTCTCTTTATCAAATCATTCAACCCCTTCTCTTTCTATCCTCTCTCTCTCTCTCCCCCCATATTATAATATTCAATCAAGAATGTAATTTTTTCTATTTTTCCTGTTCATGTAAGTGACCCTTAGCTAAACATTGTAAGAGTCATTTTTCCAATAATAAAAACAAGACTCACTTCCTAGGAATATGAAAGGTCACAAGTGATGATGACATGTGAAAAGTCATTTGGGGGTAGATGAAGGATAAATTTTAAGACTATAAATTGAAAAGTCTTCTTTATTCCAACGAGATTGGAAATTGTTGACTAAATGTATGTTGTTGAGATTACCACTTCTACATTAAAAAATAAAAGATGTAATTATTCTATTTATTATATTATGTTCCTCTACTTTCTCTTTCCAACTTTACATATATAATAATATTGTAAAACCAAGAAAGTTATACATGGATTTGATAAATGAATCAATGAAGTTATGTGTCTATGATTTGTTATGTCTTATCATGGTTTGAATTGTTGCATTCTTTTAATTGAAGTAGACCTATTATGGTTATTATATGTGAACTCTACTAAAGCCTAATAAAAATAGTAACCCTATCTCTCCTTATTTCCCCAACACCCCTTTACCTCTCTTTGCTAAAAATCATCCTTTATACTCCATGTAAGAATGTTCCACATGTTTAGTGGAGTGTTCTTGTGTGATCCTAGCCTATTGGCCACCCCATAGATTTAGGTAGTTTACATTAAATAATGGGAGCCTCCCCATACACAAGAAGGAGGGGCTTAGCCTCATAGTGTTGGTGAAAAATTTATAATTCATGACACGAAAAGTTATCTCACAAGTAAAATCACATAACAAAATAAAATCCACACATCAAAGGCATAATCCACATAACAAAGATAATGCCATGCTAAAAATAAGACCCCATGTGGAATAAGAAAAATCCATGAAAGACTTGAAATATTAAGAAAATATAAATAATGAAATAAACACTCAAAAATCCATAAAACAAAGGTGGATTATCCCAAATCCGTAGAATAAGGGATTTTTCCACGGGATTACCAAATTTGCATTTTTTCCCATAATTTTTGAATTATTCCTTGTTCGACATACTGTCTTAGTAGTTTTCATTGATTTCAAGTGTCACACTGATGTAAAATGATGTCAAGGTAGTTTAAGTGTCTCCATGAGGTGTCATTCATAATCAAGCTTGAAGGTTGATTGGTAGTGTCTGGTTTTGGTGTCTTCAAGTTGTGTCTTGGGTGCTTTGCATGGTCTAGAAAATGGTTCAAGATATAATGGTCATTGCATTAGCTCAAAAGGTTTTATAATGTTTCTATGAGGTCTCACATTCTTAAAATGATGAGAAAAATGTGTTAATGAGTTTGTAAGAGGGAAATCAAGTCATTTCATAGGAATTTTGTGTTGATTCAAGCCTAACTAAGCCTAATCTTAGACCTAGGTAAATTAGGATGAGTTGATAGCTTGAGATATGGAGTAGAGAAGGTCATAATAAGCATGTGGAAGGTATTGTGACATTGCATGAAATGTAGAAGGCATACAAGGTCATATTTCAGATGTATAGTGCATGTACAACATCATTTTGAAGCGGGATCATGAAGAAAAGGATAAGATGCATGGGAAAACCATGGTGCTTGGAGAGATTTAGAGGTGTCTAGGAATTGATGAGAGTTAGAAAGAATGAAGGAGGTTGTTATAGTGCTATGGATAAAGTTTGAGGTCAAAATAATGAATACAAAGAAATAAAACTTGTTTTTGGCATTACCGAGCTCTTAAAACATTGTTTTCCCAACTCAAGGTCATATTTGGAATGCTCATTTGCTTGTAAAATATTTTCATAGGGTCCTAAAATTTTGACCATAGTTGAAGAAGGGAAATAATAAAATTTTATGGTTGGAATGAGGTTAGATGATGCCCTAATATTTTTAAACGATTGCTAAGAAGGCAATATGGTCTAAACCCTCCCAAAACCCTAGTTTTAGAGTGATAAGATAAATATGCATGGTATGGGCATGAAAAAAATATGGAAAGGCTAATGTTATGGTTTAGGCTTATAAAGGATTATCTAGGGATCCCTTTGGTGGTACTTGCATGCTCTAGGTAAACTGATAAGGTACATAAAAACTCTTTTTTTGTGAAGATTTGATTGTACATGTGTAAGATGAATGTTTCATGAAAAGAACCAAATTGTTTCAAACATATTTAGATGTATTATAAATTATAATGAATAATTTTGGACTATTTTAGTGGAGAAATTTGTGTAATATATTTTCAAACTTGGTCTACCACTATAAGGATAGTATGTATGTGAAAACTAGTCATGATGGTATGAGGTGTGTGTGTTGTTCTTGCATAATGTAGAAGTAGTTTATGCCCATGGAGAGATTGTAAAATTATGATATGATGTGGTATAGCTCTTGGTTTTATCTGAATAGGTGGTTTAATGGTGAAACCCTAGTAGCCTAAATATCCCTATTAGGCTTATCTAAGAGCTTGTTTGAACAAGTATGATAGTGTTGTTTTATCCATGTGAAATTTGGTTGTTAGTCTTTGAGAAGGTGTTCCAAGATTCCATTAATGTGTTCTAATTGGTTTCAGTGATTGGAAATTTAATTTAAGGTGTTGGTGCTTGATGAGGAGTTGAATGGTTCTTAGAATCTATAACTAGGTTTGAGCAGGTTGAGAGATTATGGTGTTTCAGAGCCTTATGACCTGATTCGGTGAAAATTATGAGTTTTATGAGTAAGATGACATCATGTGATTTCTATCCATATTATACTTGTGTGATGGTGAGGGACTTGGATGTGTCAAGTTTCTTGTTCCCAAAGACCATTTTTAAGTATGTAAAGACCTAATAGGTGTTACTTTCCTAATGGTGTGCTATATGGTGAATATGAAGGTTACATAGTTGTTTGAGATTGTTGATGATGATAAGATGATGTCCCTAAATCATTTAAATCTTTTAGTGTTATGAAATTTTTTCTAGACGCCCTTAAAGATTAAGAAGGTGTCATTGGAGTATATTAGGTCTATTATGCCTAATTGAGCTAGTGTGCTATGTTATTTCTTATGAACAACCTATAAGGTCTTGGAATGTAATTTATATGATTTTTTAGATGTTTTTTCATGTCTATATGACCAACATTACTGGTCTTATCTAACCTAAGGTGTTTTTATCAAGTGTCATGTATAAAGGTAAGAGTTAGTTGCTCATTTGGTGTTGTTAGTGTAATGGAGAGTTGAGAAAGCTAAATGAGAGAAGAGCAGATGTTAGAGGGATATAGGGAAGAGAAAATAAGAACATGAAGAGGTGAGGAGAATAAAGAAGAAGGATAACAAGGTCATTAGACCTAATCTGCACTATATGGTGCATGAATGAGTGAAGGAGAGGAAGGTGTGTTTTGAGAAGGTTTTTGAGGTGTGTGAGATAAATCACTAATCAAAATAAGTTGTTTTTGCAAAAATGTCAAGTTATCTTCATAATCAGGTGGTTGCGTGGGTACTTGATCATCTTGGGGGTTGTAGCCACCTTGTATAGTGGGTGTTATACTAAATAGGGGTTGGTGCTCCTTGTGAAGTGGGTGCTTCACTGAATAAATCTTGTGTGATGTGTAATTTTCATGCAATTATTTATAATTGGGTAATATATTTAGAAGTTTCTATGGGTTTTCTTACCCTTAAGTTTCTCCCACTTATATTTGGTGTTCTTTTGTACTTGTGTTCTTAATTTCTCTTATGGTTAATGGTGTATGCATTGTTTCTTGATCCTAATGCTTAATAATTCACACGTGCATGGTTGATTAATTTAAGAATTTAAAAATATTGATTCACCCCCTCTCATTAATTGTGCTTATAATATGCCTCTATTTAACCTCAAACCAAGTGCATCAGAATTTATTGAAGGTGGATTTCGTAAAAGATCAATTTTATAAAAATGGTGAAGCAATTCATTATATTTTAAATGTAAAAGTTTTAGATGTTGCACATCATTTTTAGGAATAAAAACAGTTGGAAATAATTCATTTTTATGCTCCCTAACCCATGAATGCTTCTAAAATAAGAATATTCCTCTCTTTCCCCACCAAATGAATAATGGATGATCAGAGCATCAAGGGTCAAAAACTTGGAAATTTCACATACATTCATCCTCTTGATTGAACAATTTTCCATTTATTTACTCATTGAGCACACATATCACCAATTAGCATTCTCTGAGTACTCAAATTAGCATCTATGGGATATTCATTTAGGATTGAGAAATTTTTGTATAAAAATTGAAGGCTTATATTCACTATAAAGAGGTTAGAATTTATGGGCGTTTTCCTTCGTAGTGTGGTGTTTTGTTTGTAGAGTAGATTTGCAGAGAATTGGTGGCTTGTGCTTTTCATTTGCAGGTTCATGCTAAGGTGGTTGATATTGTATAGTCATTAGTAGGATTTTAGACTCATTATTACATTTTTCCTTACTTCCTTTGCAAATTGACACAAAAACCCTTTTGCCACATATAATTTTGATGTTATTTTTGTAAACAAATCTAAAATTAATAAAAATCTATTTTCCTCTATAATTATATGTTGATCATGCCAAAACAATATAGAGAATTTTTTTACAATTGAATGTTTAATTGGGCATTGAGGGTTTGCTGAAATTTAGTGTTACATTATATCATTGGATTTAATTATAAATCTTCTTTCTACAATTTCTGAAAATGCATACCCGTGTTCCTTAGGGTGTCCTTTGATGTTGGAAATTTGGTATGATGTGTTGGTGCTCATTTAAAATCACCCCTTTTTATTTGAAATGTTCCTCCAAAATTTTTATTCCCTCTCTACAAAAATTATCTTCATGTAAAATATTTTAAATAGTTGTATCAATCCTTGAACAAATATATTTTTGTGTCGCCCTTTGTTAATCCTTGTGTGAATTGCAATATGTTTCCCAACACCTGAAGGAAAGTGGCATGTTTTCATTTTCTTCACTATATCAAACCTAATCTGGATGTTTGAAGAGGTAATGTAACCATGCAAGGCTAAAAATAATTCTCGAAGTCTAATAAAATACTCCAAGGAACTCACATAAGAAACAGTGTAAGGTGTAAACACATCCCCGTTCACCGAAAAAAAAATTATAAAGGTATTATTGGAGTGGGGAGATGGGCCTTTATTCACCTTGGAAATTTACACCCGATAGAGTGTAAAGTGAAGTTGTAAGTCCAAAACCTGAAGGAAGATGTGTGTCATCTCGGTAGTCAAATTCAACAATGGTTAACCGGGTCAAGCTTACAGCTTTACATCCCTTAGACAAATAAGTAAAAGGAATGTCATATGTGAAGAGGAAATTTAGGAAGCCCTGAAAAGAGGGGAAAATTCTCATGATTTTTCAGGGTGTGTAGTTGATAAAAACAAACCCGACACCCAAATGACTTAGGAACATGAACTAGGCATATGACATACATGAGAACAGAGAAGGAAGTGCATTTCACATATTACAATTTTTGAAGCTCATTTAAACTAGCCCCTTTTAATTTGAAATGTGCCTCAAAAATTTTTCATGCCCTATCTATGGAAATGATCTTCATGTAAACCTTGTTAAACAATTGTATCAATCCTACACAAATCTCCTAGTGCATTTTTCATATTACAATAATGGTGTGCTTATCATTTTACAAATAAGGAAGTGCATTTTTCGTGTTACAATAATGGTGTGCATATCATTTTACAAAAATATTCCAAATCCCATTAATAGAAAAAGAGGTGGTTCATTAATGCACTAGCCATACGGGAGTAAAGAAAATTAATGCAAAGGAATCATGTAGGAGAGATACATGGGTGATAGGATGCACAAATATTGCAACGGTTGAAAAGAAAGAAAAAACTAAAAATTACAAAAACTCCCCACGAACACAATCTTCAGCATTAATGCATAAATATATGAGTCATTAATAAGGAAAATTATTACAAAGTAATCTACTGATGAATCCAAGATCTAATGTTTTGAAAATATTTTTGAGTATCAAAGAATAACCGACACAAGAATTGAACCCAAGGATTAGAATTTAGTTCTAGTCCTTCTTAGTCAAGTTCCAAGTAGTAATCGAGTTCCGTGAAAAGGTAAGTACATCAGTTCCTGTATTTTCTATAATATTTGAGAGTTGGTTTGAGAGGTATGGGTTTTTGTGAAAAGAGGTGTGATAGAATTAAACTGGAATCATGAAGATCCATGTGGTACCCTAAAAAATGAGTTCTCGTAGTCATTTTTACCCCCACCAAGAACAAGGAAACCTCATGCACACCGACCTATCACCCAAATACGTGCTCGCGCTCACCCGAGGTGAGCGAGAGGGAGCCGAGTCTCTCTTTTATGTGAGTCTAGTGGAAGGCATAGTTCATGATTCTAACTTAGTGATTTAACAGACATGAAGAAGCTATAGAGCTCGGGATGACTTCTATACCTTCAATCATAATAGAAATAAAACACGCAATAGAAATAAGAGAACCAAGAAGTTGTAAATCCACAAATATACTTAATCATTCAAGTAAGGTCCATGATTATACAATATCATAAGAAAAATAAAAAAATGTAGATAATAAAGAAGGAGATCTTAATGTAAACATAGTGGTAACCTTATCATATTCATTCATAGTCATGCTACAAAGTTTCACAGAGAGGCAGACCATAGTCATGCGCCATATCTGGAATCATACATGTATTCTCACAAAACAAAGTTTGCATTCCCCATTTCCCCATTACATCCTTACTAGAATCATTTACCCATTTCCATCCCATATCTCTCATAGTAATTTGGTAGAGCTCCGCTACCTCACTTCTCCCTCTGTTCTTTGCCAAGGGTGCACATATAAATAGGCATATGAGTTCTAACAAACTTCTCTGTAGCCTCAAATCTGGCCCCAAGTGTCAAGGTGTGGGTCACCCTAGGTGCATGCCTCTCCATGTCATGATTAGATTTTTGGATCTTCTTATCACAAGGTATATTCCTTCTAGGACACCCTGTTACCAAGCTGGAACCTTATCCAAACAGAACACATTCTTCATGTGTTCTATCCAAAAGGCCAAAAACGGCGGGCCCTTGGTTCTCCAAGAACCCTTTTTGAATCCTACCTTGTGCGCCTTCACTTGCGCACTTCCTCCAGTCGTTCATGCCTACACATCTTTAAGATTTGGAAGCTATATCAGGGGCCCAACATTACCCCACACTTCACTTGTTCTCCATCCTCGGGAACCTCCTCAAAGAATGTAGTACAAAAAGAATGCAAGGCCTTGCCTTGGAAAAGAATGGAGGGAAAGAATAAAGAATGGGGAAGAGAAAGAATAGAGGGGAAAATTTTGCCATAGGTTGGCCTCCAGTGTACTCCAAGCGCTGACTTCATCCTATACTTTAGTGCAGATATCACCAACCAAGGTGCTCACCTCATCGAAGGTTAGCCCTTCCCCTTGTGTGGTAATGGTTTCCACCATAGTCTCTAGTTCCTTAGCGTGATCTTCCAGGGCATCCATCTTCCTCGTGATAATCTTGTAGAGCTCTTTTAGCTGGGTTTTGATTGAGACTCACCGGTTCTCAATAGCTTCAGATTTATTTTCCACTTTGGCTATGATCCTTTCTCTCTCGGCTCTATTGCCCTTATTATTTTCCCTAAATTCCTTTAGCTCGGCCTTATCACTGGCAAGCAACATGCTTGTCACTTTGTCTTGATCCGCGTAGTGGTCGTAGGTGACCCCACGGTTTGTGTAGCTATTCTTACATCGGAAAGCACCTTGTTGTATTTAGCCATGAGTGCGATGACCTTTAACTTGTCTTCCTTCTCCAAGTGCGTAGCTACCTCCTCTACCGACTCCAAGGCCAAAGGCTGCCTTTCCATGGTGAGGATCCGAGTCAAGTCCTCTAGGCACTCCAGGGAGGATCTATACTTTTGTGTGGGAGGGCTAAGGTCCGGGTGCTTCATGATAATTGCTTGGGAGATGAGTTCCACCTTCTTAGAAACTTCACACACTTTAGCCTTCTCTTCTTGAAGCTCCCTCTATAGTTGAGCGCTGATTAATTTCTCAAGGCTTAAGTCCTTCATCAGCTTCACTACTTCTTCCTTCCTCTTCTCCAACAGGTCCTCCAAGACTTTAACCCTGTCATTCCTGCCGAAGAGCCTAGCCTCAATTTCCATGGAGACCTTGTTGAGTGTGTTACACACTTGCTCATTCAATAGTTGTTGCATGTTTACAATGGGGTTGTCCCCCTTTCCTTCAGATAGCGTTAATACCACTCCTTGGTTAA
The DNA here is from genome assembly GCA_018340775.1 of Taxus wallichiana var. yunnanensis. Lineage (NCBI taxonomy): Eukaryota > Viridiplantae > Streptophyta > Pinopsida > Cupressales > Taxaceae > Taxus > Taxus wallichiana. Next base: position 133,863,398 of record CM031243.1, read on the forward strand.
CCTTAAACTTAGGATCATCAAGGTAGGAGTCGAATGCCCATGATAGCATCTTCCTCATTTGCAGGTATCCACCCTCAGGGTCAAAGGATTCCATGGCGGTGAGCTCCTTTGGTGGGCATGGTACTGAAACACATGTGCAAAACTTTGTTGGGGTCATCAATGTAGCCCATTATTGTTCTTCTCGCCTTCCACGCATTTACTTCCCATGCGAAGCCCTTGGGAACCATTCTTTGAAAGAGTTGGACCTTTTGTTATACCCACACTCTTCTCCCTCTACTCTTTTTGAATTTCTTGAGCACGAGCTCCGCGCCGTGCTCCAACTCCTCTTTGACCAGGGTATTGATTATCTTCTCTCGCCTCCATTTTTGATTTCTCATTCACCTCCTCCTGAGTGAGCTTGGGCATATCTGGCTCCTTGGTACTAGCCCCTTCGCTCCTCTCTTCTCTCCATGTGCCTTCCTCCCCTTGGGTACCCTCCCTCCTTACAAAGATGAAAGCATCATTTGTATCCTCGCTTCCTTCCTCTCCTCGAATCATGGACATTAATCAGCTCTTGATCCACCTCCAACTCTTCCCCCTCATCATCATCCTTTTCACCTATATAGGGATTCGGGTCATCTGTATCTTCAGACCCTTATTCCTCTATCCCTTGTTTGTCTTCCTTTTTAGAGAACTCCAGAGTTGGTGATGCTTTGTCTTCTCTTCATCTGAAGGTTCTTCAGGGGATGGTGGCTTCCGGGCTCCAAGGTCTTCTCTCGACCACCGTTCTCCTCTTCTTTCGAACATAGGTACTCGGGCCTATGGTATCTATGTTCCACCTTTCCACCGCCCTTTTTCTTCTTCTTCTCCCCTCTCCTTACACTTTGGCACATGATTCTTTCTTCCCATAGGATCGTTCGGGATGGATATCTCATTCTCCATGTTACGAGCCCTTCTCAAACTTTGTTCTTATGTGTAGGTAGATCCTACAGCGAAGCACTTTTAGAAATTGGTAAGGTCAAGGGCCTTACGATGTTTACGTCCTATGACATGTACCTTTCAACATACGTGTGCTTCCTAGGTAGAACAACTTCTTTCTCATTTCTCCATGTTCACTATCAAGGGTGGACAGGTCAAGTTTTAATTTCTTTGACTCCTTATACTTGTTCACTCCCACCTAGAAAAATTGGGCAGTAAATGAGAAGGGGAGTTTGCACTAGGGACTCCAACTACCATCCACCAAGATGAATCTGCCAATGTAGAAGTGCTGGTATACCATGAACTCTGCTTCTCCTTCAGTTTCCGTGGGGAGTTGTTTTGGGATCCACCATTCAACCCCGAATGCGTTCCTGAGGTGCGTATACCATTTATCCAAGTGTGCCTTGTGCACCCCTATCATTGACTCACAAGTATACTTATGGAACCTCTTCGTAGGTGAAGGGTCTTCATCGGGGTACTCCCATATGAACTTATCAGATGCATCTAGCACCCTGATCTCTAAGAACACAATGGTTAATAGAATGTTCCCAAATAATATCTTTCCTTCATTCTCCGCACTAATTATGATCTCGTCTACTATGTACTGGGAGATATTGTATACTGTGCCCTCCGTGACCTTCCTACGGACATTCAATCGGGGCTTTCTTACCGTGTCTACCTCTCTTGTCCATTCAGCTTGGAGCCAAGGTATGCAACCATCTTCATCACCGGATCACTGATATCCATGACGTCATAGTACCTTGATCCCTTCTTATATTCCTAGGATGTAATGGTTTCTTTAATTGCCTCCTCATCTTGGAGGTCATCTATGAGCGCATCCCCTTTATAGCTTAGGCTTGTAAAGTGTGAAATTAACTAGGGAGTTATTTACATTTTGCACCCTACGAAGCAGAAGAAGTCTTCATGTATGCACATCATCAGCCACTGGTACAAGCACTCAAGATTCCCAAAATATGGTAACTCATAGAGTTGGAGAAGCCGCCTTCTCCATTTTCACCTTGACTATGTTGCTGTAGATTGGCATTACATCAAGTGTTCATTTGTTTATGGGGCACACCAGCTCTAGTGCCATTTCCTTCACAATTATACTTGACTAGTGATTGTAGTTGATCATGGTCATCTATCTTATGTGGGACTACCACTCTTGCCTTAGAAAAACCCCATTTGGGTATTGCATCTCTGAGTACCATTCCTCATTGGTATCTAAGGGGATTTCTTCTTCTTTCTTCTTTCCTTTTCCCTTACCCTTTCCCCTCTTGGATTATACTACAGGCTTATCAACTGGTTTTGTGGCCATCATTTTACCCTTTTCTTTCATTCCCTGGTTACTTTCTAGCTGTTTGAGAGTTTTCTTTACGCACCCCATGCCCTAGAGCACAAACCCTAATCTCTGATTTTCCTCCTTTGATCATGGCACTCTTTCACAACGTTCCTCACACCCGTGAATCACTTCTACTCTGGTTTGTAGATCTAATGGACTGATTACACGTAAGTTTTTGAGATTTTCCTTTGCATGAGTCAGCTCTCAAAACCCTAGCTCTTGAAAGAAAATTGTTCTCCTTATTTTTGCAAAGTGAAATAATGAACTACCCATCCTTGTATTTATAGCTTTTCCCAGCTTTTACACATCAAAGGCTAGGCTACCTACCACCGTACAACAATATTTAATGTGGCATTTTTAAATAACCCGACTTGAGCTTCTTTTCCTTACGCACCCAATCCTCAAGCGTGAAAGGTTTTCACCCGTGCCTAATCCTTACGTGAAAACTTCTCCAACCTTCCGTACACAAACAATCCATCTTGACAGAAGACTCTTGCATGCATGTTACCAGTGCCAAAGGCACCTCTTCCATCCTCATGATTCTTTCTTTCACCTACCTCATGTTTTTGCACTTTTTCTCCTTGTATGTGGATTTCCAATGTAACCTTATTTTTCCACCCATCTGCCTTCTTTTCTCCTAATGCATCTTTTCAATAGGGCCAATTCCAACGGTCTACCAACCCAATCCTCCTGTAGAATAACTTCATGCTTCTCTTTATCACCTCACCCCACACTAAATTGATGCACGGTCCTCTGTGCATTCATAAGTTAAAAAGTAATAAGGTTACCAGCGCCCAAGGCACAAAACAAGACAACAACGTGAAAGGGAAAAACAAGAAAGGAAAAGCATAAAAGGAAATTCTAAACTAACTGCGTAACTACCTTATTTACAAACACCAAGAAGCATTATTTATAGTAGGGCTTCAGCCTACTCCCATTGAAGTGTCCAGGTAATTTTGTTCCATCCAACGCTTGTAACTAGCATGTGCCCGAATCAAGGATGTATGAAATTACATAAGGACCCAACCAATGCACCTTCAACTTCTCGGATGGCGTAGAAATTTTGAATCATATAGCAATACCATCTGGCCAACCTCAAACTATTTTTTCTTAATGTGGTGGTCATGCCATGCCTTTTGCTTAGCTTTTTCAGTTGTTTGGCTCCATCTTGCTAGCGAGCACCTTTCATCCAACTTCATCAATTCATCTATTCTCTCTTCCAGTGCTTGTTCATCGTCTAATCCTCCTGCGCATGCTATATGTAGCGATGGTAGCATAAATTCAATCTGGAAAAACAGCCTCCATGCTAAACACCAGTTGAAATGGTGTGGCCTTGTTCAACCTTTTATACGTTGTTCTATATGCCCAAAGCAACTTGATACCTTATCATCCCAATCTTGCCTACCCACATCACATATCTTAGTCAATGTGTGACTAAGGATTTTGTTAAATGCCTCTATAGCCCCATTTTCCTGAGGGTGATAAGGGGTAGTCTTGTGATGGGCTACCATGAACTCTGCCCCAATAGAATCCTGACAGTTTCATTTAATAAGTGAGTGCCCCTATATCTTGTTAAACTTAATGGGCACCCATACTTGCTGATAATGTTCTCCCACAAAATCTAGTAGTGTGGCTACGGTGTAATCCTTATTGGGTGTGGCCTCTGCCCACCTTGTCGATAATCGGTACAAGTAATGATATAGCACGAGTTGGTCCTTCATGTAGTTGGTGAGATTGGTTTGAAAAAATCTATTGCCCATTTATCAAAAGGTTCCATGCTTTGGCGATGGGGCCCAAGGGCATCTCATCCCTTTGTCTAGGTTTGCCAAGGTGCTTTGGCGGTGGTCACAGGACTTGCAAAACTCAATGCTATCCTACTGAATCGTGTCCTACCATAGTCTGGTGACTAGGATTTTACACGTGGTTTCATTCCCCACATAGTGTCCTCCAACAATCCCACCATGAGTTCTTTCTATTATAGCCACGCACGCATGTTCTAATACACATCGGCACAAAACCTCATCGTGGCCCATTTTATACAAATCCCCATTGATAAACATGAAGGGCGTGGCACGTATGGCTAACCTTTTCCTTTCCAGATAATTCATCCCTTCAGGTGCCACACCTTCCTTGAGAAAAATGACAATGTCTTCTAATTAGAGGGCACGTGCCATAACCTAAATAGTTACGTGTCCGGGCATGGTTTCCTCGAATAATCAGTGTGTCCTCTCCCGAGACAATCCTGGATAGATGATCCGGTCCACAATTGTTCTTTTCTGGTTTTACCACCACTTTGAATTCAAATTCTTGAAATAAAAATATCCAATGGCATATGCGCCCTTGCACACTACTTTGTTTACTAGATACTTCAAGGTCATATGGCCGGTGTAGAATATGAAGGAGTTTCCTGTAGTTATTGTCTAAATTTGTGGAGCACGTAGATCATTGACAATGCCTCGTGCTCGGTTGTTGTATAATTCATTACTGCTGGTGTCAAATTTCTACTTGTAAAACACAAGGGATGGTCAACAATCCCCTCTCGTGGTTGAGAAAGGACAGCTCCCATTGCTATACTAGAGGCATCCATGTGGACACAAAAAGGTTTATCCCATAAGGGGAATTATAGAATAGGTGCGGTGATAAGACTTTATTTTAGAGTGTCAAATGCCCTCTGCTTGCTTCTCCCCACCGAAAGGTACTCTTATGTTAGAGAAATATTTCTAAGGGCGTGGCGATTCTAGTGTATCTCTTAATGAAATTTTTGTAGTACCCGGTGTGACAGAGAAATCCACGCACGACGCTTTGGCTAGTGGGATCTCCTAACCCCATAATAACTACAAATTTTGTGGGATCCACCAGTAAGCCCTCTTTGCATATGATATGCCCCAACAATGTTCCAAAAGGAGTTGCAAAGATACATTTCTTGATGTTGAGGGAGATCCTCAACTACCAACATCTTTCAAACATCAACCTCAAGTTATCACAATGGTCCCTTACCAATCCATACACTTTGTCCAATCATCCAAATATACCTAAAGGAACTTGTGGATGAAGTCCTTAAATGCTTGTACCACTATGCATGAAAATACAATGGGCGCATTCTTCAACCCAAAGGGCATGACCATGTATGCAAAGCTTCCCCACTCGGTGGAAAAATTTGTCTTTTCTTGGTCTTCCTTGGCAATCCTTACTTGGTGATATCCCGAGAATCCATCCATAAAGGAATAGACCTCATGCCCAACAACTCCTTCAAAAATTTCTTCAGTAAAGGGGGTGGGAAAAGGATCTATGATACAAACAACATTCAACTCCCTGTAATCCACACATATCCTAATCCACCCATCCTTCCTTATGCTAATCACCATTGGACTTATCCATTCTGATTCCTCCATAGCCTCAATGATACCGGATGCTATCATTTTGTCTAGTTCTTCTTTAAACCTTACGCGCATATTGGGATTCATCATGTAAGGCCTCTTCCTGACTGGGCACGCACCATATTTCAACTTTATCCTCATTTCCCCCAATAAATGGCGGATTCCTTTCAACTCATGGTATCCATGTGGGAATAAATCCTCAAATTCATGCAAGAGATTGATGATATTTGATACTTCTTTGTCGACTAGTAGTCCCCAATGATAGCTTCCTTGGGCTCCTTCTCTGAGCCAATGTAACTTTCTTGGTTCGAGTGGTTCATGATATGCACACGCACATGCATCTACACTGCATCACCAATTTACATGTCCCAACCAAATTTTTGACATTCAAGTTCTCCATCTCCTCTCCATCAACAACGTATACCATCTTTCCTTTCTCATTTTTGGCACATGTGCACTCGAATTGTATGTCGTCTGGTTCCTCCTCTTCAAACCATGCTTCCAAGCTAGGTCCACCAAGTCAGTTCACTAATCTATCTTCCACCATGGCGTAATCCCCAGTGAGGTGTTTGATAGTCTGCAATGCCTCATCAATTGGTTGTATGGTACTTTGGTACTCGAATGTGTGAACCAAGTCAGCCACTAATTCCTACCAATTTCCTGTTTGGCGGCATGTTTTAGAATGGATGTACCAAGCGTGCGCACATCCTTATAATGTTGAATACAACTTTTGTACCCAAAGGGAGTGTGGTAAAGCTTCAACACCTTCTCCCCAGACCCTCTCATCTGCTTGGATGTGGGAAGAGGCAGGTCCATTGCCATTGTAATCCCTAATAGTGGTGGGTATGTTGCTCTTCGAGAATCAGATAGTGAGCGTAATTCTAACTTCACGCCATTCCAACAAGTTTCCACTATGCGTGGCCCACCACCTCGCTACTGTTCCTATCAAAACATAACCTAACATATCTTGTCACTCGTCCTCCCTCCATTGAGCTTCCATTTCTCTTAAAAATATCTCGGGTATACATTCCCGAGAATACTTGGTTATTTCCTTTCCTCACGGGCACCAAACTTTACACACTTGTGTGGTTACCTTGGTCGTTGATCCCTTGGATGTCACCCAATCAATTCATAAGTCCCATGCACCCAATTATCGCATGCTATACTGGTAGTATCACTGATAGATTGAGCATCATCAAATTGGATGACTCCTTCTGTAGGGTGGATTGTCTCTGGATCTCTTATAGAGTGCACATATATTCTATCCAGGACTTCCTCTCTAAGGGGTTCAGTATAGGGGGTGGATATTCCATTAGCAATTGGTATAATCACCCTCTCTTCCTTGTTTTCAAAGCTTATACATCCCTTGTTAAACCGGAGATCTGCATTATTCTTATAGCACCACAGTGCTAAGTAACGTTGGGAAATTATCTACATCGAAAGCACCAAGACTTCAAAATCCCCAGTGAACTTAGTCCCCTGAATGGTAATGATTACATCCTTCAATACACCTATGGGCATTGCCTTTGTCTTATTTTCCATATACAACACATTTGAAGAGGGCTGTTATGTAGGTCTTCCCATTTGATGCCAGGCATCCAGGTGAGAATATTAACCTCCATGCTCGTGTCAATCGGGATGTTGCTAAGCAACCATCCATCCACTACTACGTTCAAGTACCTTTTCCCTCAACCATGGTCCTAGAAGGGAATAATATTCTCCTACCTCGGTGGTTCGCATACCTCCTTAACCTCGTCCAAGTCATCCTTTGGTGCTTCTACAGTTATTCTTTGCTCATCTTTTCTAGTCTACTCTTTTAAGCATTGGATCTCCCTTGTAAACTCTAAATTATGTCCATGGTTTTCTAGTAGACTTCTTTTCAGTGAGCCGGTTTGGATACTTCCATGTACTACTTCTTATTTCGAAACTAGAGGTCTATTCCTAGGTGCTTCCTTTGTGAGTGTGGACTCCGCCCTTGTTACCATAACAAGCTCCGATTCGATTCATGTATTACTCACGAAGCCATTACACGTTAGCCTTCTTAATACTCACCATGGCAGCACCCTTATCCTTCTGGTATTGCTGACTCATATGTTCATATAACTCTGGGCACTCTTCGTACTTATGTTTTTTTCCACACCATGAGCATTGTAGAAGATCTGGACATTTGCGCTTATAATGGTCTATGGCCCCACAATTAAAACATGTCCCATGCGAGAACTCACTTCTTCCTCCACAGTTACCATGACCATGAAATCCTCCACAAAACCCTCTTCCACGCACATCTCCATCTCTACGCTCTTCATACTGACATTCATCTCCTTTAGAACTACTAGCAATGCCAGTCTAGCACACACCAAGATCAATTACCTCATGAATCGGTCAATAAATCTACAATCCTTGGTGTCATGTGTGGTTGAGGTACATATCTTACAATAACAAGATACATTTTTATGGATCATGTGCTTTCTGATAATGGGCACCTACTTGCATCATGGTCCTCATCACATATTTCATAATTTATCACGCAGACGCACCGCCTTCTAAGTACATATCCCACCATTATCCTTTTTGTTCCCTTAAATGTTACAATCTATGCACCACATCCCACCACCAGTCTCTAGAATTGTGTTGGCAGATAACTTCTCTAATTGCTTAGCCATGGCAGCAATATGAGCCTCTAGAAAGGGCCTAACACCGGTTTCCACACTACTAACTTCCTCAACATGTAAAGTAACTTCCAATGCTTTGTGTGGGTCCATGAATGTTTTATGAGATAATGCCCTCCTAAAGGGCATGATCAACCCTCTAAAAAACCATTGAGCATGTTGTGAAGGGTGGATATCATAAGACAGCTTTAGATAAAAGAGTTTTAAAGTGCACATCATATTCTCACACGCTCTCGTGATGCCTTACTAGATTTATTTGAGAGAGCTGATGCTCTTTTGTTCAAACTCAGGTATGTGGAATTCTGCCAAGAATGCATTTCTCAGTGTGGTATAATCCACAACAATCTGATGAGGGTCATACTTTCTATACCAACTATGCATGCATCCTTGCAAGGTCATTACAAATTGACTGGCCTTTTGATCGTAGGTCATGATCCCCTTCGCGTGCCATAAAATTTTGCACTTATGCACATGCTCCATGGAATCTTCTATCCCACTATAATGTGGTAAGTGTAGAGACATCTTGAAAAATACTTGACGAGGTGGCTGAGGCCCTTGTCCTCCCGATCCAATCCCTTGGTTTCCTCCGTGTTTCCTCCTCTGTCGGACCCACTAGATCTTGAGCCACTAGCTCCACCACTTCCACCTCCAGATCCTCCTGTGTTAGGTACAAGGCCTGTGTTTTCCATGCTGAATGCTCCCGTCATCCCACTGAATTGTGCACTGAAATTTTGTGAGCTAGTACCACTTCCAGTCGTATTTCCTCCACCACTTCCTAACGCACTTCTAAAACCAGTTTTATACGTGCCTTGTCCAAACATTCCACTAAATACCGAAATAGTGTGTGAAGCCATAGAAGTCCCAAATGAAAAGTTGTATCTTCTAGGCATCGATAAGTTGCTTCCACTGATATCAAATAGATCAACTGTACTTTTCCCTCGTTTAAACAAACTAAGCACTAAGGTTCGGTTCTTTAGGTGGGGTCGGACATACGCTAATGACTCTTCTTTCTCTATGTGATGGACTCTCATCGTGGCTGTAAGGTTTTCTCTCCTGCGCTTACCAAGATGGGGTATCATAGAATGTTCGGGTTCCACATCCTCCGTGTGAACCTCAAATCCTTTCCACTAAGTCTGGCTCCATAACCCACTTGTAATCCCATGCTTTCTATCAATCTCCTTTTCATACGCTTCATTATACTTGAGCCGTCTCTCCTCCCTCTCCTATTCAGTCGTCAGATCAGCCATCCTTCCCCAACCTGGCTTCCTTGCCAAGCACTCAGGGTGGTTTAGCCGACCATAGGAAATGCCTCTAAACCCATGGTTACCATCAAGATTTTGATCACAAGGGGGATAACACGTATAAATGATCCCCTGGGCTCTAACAAGAACTCAAACTCAGCAACTTCTGGACAAGAATACATGGAAATGGCATATTCCATAGTGTAGCTAGTCAATACTCCCTTCCACCAATGATCTATAGCACGGGTCCACGTTAGATCAGCATCTTGCAAGTTCTGATATGTTTCTTGGGTCCAAGGGTGTGATATATAACACCACCCCGATCTAGATGAATAAGCCGAGAGCCATTCAAATAACTCTATTGGGAAACAACAAAAGAAGGTTTCGTACAACTCATGATAAAGAGTGTCTTCCACCCATTTTTGTGTATCAAACCTAGATCTGGTACTAAATATCGATAAAATTCATCCTCTATGCTTTTAAGCCAATTTTCAACACCTTCAAGTGTTAAGCCTTCCGTCATCACTTTTTTCACAGATCATGATGTATGTCATGTTCCAATACAACTTTGAAAAGAGGTCTTGGAAACAAAACCAAGATGTGGTCATTTTTGCCCCCACCAAGAACAAGGGAACCTCATGCGTACCGGCCTATCACCCAGCTGGGCAATGGGTGCTCACCTGAGGCACACGAGAGGGAGCCGAGTCTCTCTTTTATGTGAGTCTAGTGGAAGGCATAGTTCATGATTCTAACTTAGTGATTTAACAGACATGAAGAAGCTATAGAGCTTAGGACGGCTTCTACACCCCTTCAGTCATAACGAAAATAAAGCACGCAATAGAAATAACATAACCAAGAAGTTGTAAATCCAAAAATATACTTAATCATTCAAGTAAGGTCCATGATTATAAAAGATCATAAGCGAGTAAAAAAATGCAAATAATACGAAGGAGATATTAATGTAAACATAGTGGTAACCTTATCATAGTCATTCATAATAGTGCTACAAAGTTTCACGAGAGAGGCGTACCATAATCATGTGCCATATCTAGAATCATACATGTATTCTCACAAAACAAAGTTTACATTCCCATTTCCCCATTACATCGTTACTAGAATCATTTACCCATGTCCATCCCATAGCTCTCATAGTAATTTGGTAGAGCTCCACTACCTCACTTCTCCCTCTATTCTTTGCCAAGGGTGTGTGTATAAATAGGCATCGAGTTCTAGAAAACTTCTCTGTAGCCTCGGATCTAGCCCCAAGTGTCAAGTGCCGGGTCGCCTAGGGCATGCCTCTGCATGTCATGATTAGCTTTTTGTATCTTCTTATCACAAGGTATATTCCTTCTAGGACACCATATTGCTAGGATAGAACCTTATCCAACTGGAATACGTTCTTCATGTGTTCTATCCAAAAGCCGAAAATGGCTAAGTCCCAAATTGTTCTTCACACGACGCATGCCCTTGGTTCTCCAAGAACCCTTTTGAATCCTACCTTGCATGCCTTCACCTACGTGCTTTCTTGATCGTGCATGCCTACATTCCTTTAAGATTTGGAAGCTATATCGGGGCCCAACAACCATCGAAAGGAGGTGCCACCTATGGGTTTAACAAAGTTGAGGCTTCATGATCATGAGTCCCTATTACAATGCCTTTATTCAAACCATTAGGATATAGTCTTCCATCCTTTAGATGCATGGGGAGAGGATCATTGAAGATTCCCAATGGTGTGCTTTGTGGAGACACTATTCCCATATAGTTGTTTTGATTAAGTGCAGTTGGATTGGCCAGAAACATGTCAACAAACAACTATCTTTGGTCTTCTAGAAAATGTTACAAAAACTTATTACAATCACGGAAAGTTCTTGTGTCATGCACACAAACCCTATGGAAACCATAGTACAAGTTAGGATCATAATCATGGGGCCTTTGGTTGGTTCCTTGTTGTGGTCCAAAACCACGGTTATTGTTTGGTTGTTGAATATTATAGTTACCACTTTGGAACCCTTTCCCTTGGTTCTGGAATTGGTTGGGGTATTGAATAGAGCTTGGGGTAAACATTTTCTTTGTGACTAAGGTTGTTGCTGTTGTTGGGGATGATTAAAATACACAATGTTTCTTTGAGGGTGAGAAATTATTGCTCTTCTGATTGCTGCCATTATCATTCCCATTGTTGTTGTTATTCATTGTACCTGTACTGTGGGACTAACAACATTAGGCTTTTTGGGCTGATCAGTTACACCATCGGTCATGACTCCATGATTCTTGTTAAGGATCTTTGGTCCTTGATTGTTATTTGTATTGTTGGAGTATCCGGGAGTGTAACACCTCGAATCATTTGTTACTTTCTCCTGGACATACAAGTGTTGATATGTGATTTCTGGTATAAGGATGTGTTCCTCGATTTAGAAATCATGCTTGATATGTATTGTAATTTCCTTGCAGATTACAGATCTTGACTGTAGTCGAAATATGATTAGACTCTTTTATTTATTCCATTTTGTGTCTGAATATTAATCTGATCACGGAATGAATTATAGAGACATTCATCTATAATATCTAGTCTTGGATCAGTGGAATTGATCCAAGTAATGCTTTAAGTTTGTTTGTGATGAATTAGATCACAGACCTTGAACAGGTTGCAAGGTATGGAAGCATTGATTAAGCTGGTCAGGAGTATGACTCAGGCTGATCTTGGTAAATGAATCGGTTCCCGATATCGAAGTATATCTGGAAGGTCTCGGACGTGGACCAAGTAATAATTCTGCCATGTATATTCCTGTAGCCTAACGGCTGTATAGGAGTGAATCCTGTTCGGAGATGCATGATTTTAGGTCTTTTCTTGGCATATAAAATGTTATACCTAACTGGAATTATTAACGGTTAGTAACCTAAAACTAAAACCTAACCTAGGGGTTAGATTAGTGTTAATCTAACCTAGACCTAGGCTATGTGTTAATATCCTAAGTTAGTATCTATGTGTAAATTGGTTAGTATGGGTATTACCCTAAATTCTAACCTAAGATACTAACCTAACTAATGAGGAGATTATGAAGGGGCCTATGGAGGGGTGCGAACCATGGGCGGCGTTTTCTATGGCAATTAATGCTTGGGATAAGGATGAGGGACAGGTCATGGCGGAGGCTTAAGCGACGGCTAACCTGTTCTGACGTGGCAATTCGCTAAGTTTGGAAATGGGCTTGAATTTTCATTGGACTGTCGCCAATTCTGGCGGTCGGTGGAAGATGAGTTTAAGCGGGAAAGTTGGTTTAATGGCATTCAATATTCTCGGAAGTCGAGCTCGGAACTCGCGAGAAGGCATGCAAACGGAAATTTGGGGGTTTGTTTGGCTTGTCGCGATTTTCGGTCTTCTCTCTCTCTCTCTGCTTGTTTACTGGTTCTTCGCACCAGTTCTCTTTGAGTTGCATGGCAAGTATGAACTGCTATAGCTCTTTTCTCTGTCATGGAGGATATATATGTGATGGAGACAGCAAAATTTTGTTGGTCGCTTTATCGTGGAAAAAGAAAAGGAAGTTTGAGCTCTTCCTGTGGTCTGCTTCGGAAATTTGATCAAAAATCCAGGCATGTTAGGCCCTAACCTTTAAATAGCTTGCTGTCTTTCAAGTGATTTCATTAGAACAACTCTGTTCAAATGTTTTGAGAAAATAGATGATTTTCTATGGAGATCTTGTTTGATTTTTGGTACTGTATCTCTTCTGGTTTGATTTTTCAATTTTCCTCTTGATGGGTGTTTATTAAAATCGAATTGTGGCTCTATTCCTTTGTGTATTCTTTCTGGTTTAAATATGTGAGATATTTATATGTAAAGAGCATGAAAGCTCGGCCTGTTTGGCGTGAGCCCATAGGATATACCTGTGTTGCTTATAGACCACTGTATGTTGTTGATTTGTGGTCGCTGTTTCTTGTTGTGGAAACTGTATGGAAGGATTCTGTTAGATACTGTATGTTTGATCAGTTCTACTGCTCCTTTGGAAACTCTGTCGTGGTTTTTGTTGACAGTGACTAATGGTACTTTTTGGGTTTCATTTGTCTTCTAATTTTTGCTGGGAACAGGTAAACTGTTGTATTACCGTAGTCTATACGACCCAGTGGAAGTTGTTCTTCCTTGTTATTGTAGTAACGGGATTATTTGTTGACTGCATACATTATTGATACATCTATAATTTATTTGAACGACTCAAAGGAGTCCTTGATTGAATCGTATATTGCTACCCACCGTTGAGAATATGGATTCATCCTTGAGTTTTGTTATTTGATTTTCGTGGAAGCCTGGTAGAGGAAACAGGTCTTTTGGCCACTGTTATTTGTAATAAATAAAGGATATAGACTTCCTGGGTATGCATTTGCATTTCTTTGTGAAAGCTGTTCGAAAGTTTCGAAGCGGCTCAGTTGATTTCCTTGCTTGAAATGGGTATTTGATTTGCTTACACTTGTTTCATTCTGAATGTTTGCCATGGATGGTATAGAAGGATTTATCAACTAATTCCATCTTATACTGTTGTTGGGTTCTGCGATTATGGGCGTAAACCCGTTAACAGTATGTAATGTGTATTTATAGATTTATAATGGTTGTATTCTGAACGACTCTGAGGAGACGATTCAATGATTTATATTTCTATTTGGGCCGCTGTTCAAGTTGAATATGTTTAAATAGTTGGTGAATGATAAACCAGTGGTTGGAAGGAATGACATGTACTAAGACCTCTGTTATTTTCTGGAATTACTTTTGTGTTGCATTGATTTTGTGGTACAGATTCTTTAGGAGAATATTTAGGTCTTCAATCTGTGCAAAATTGTGTAAAAGATGGGCAAGGTACAGCCGGTTTTCTTGTTTTGAATTCGGTAATCGGATTTGCTTGCCTGATGTTTAAATAAGCTCCATTGTTGGGCTCGGATGTAATCGTATGCAATTATTTGTTTTATTGTTGTTCGGATTCATATGAACTTTTGGAAGGTATCTTGTATTGCTTGAACCTTATTGAATCTGATTTACGGGACACTGTCGTTTTGTCACTGTTCCTTGAGTATGGTTGAATATTTCGTGTTCTGGCCCTGTTGGGGTGAGTCGCGAGTACCACACCTTAGACTTGCATGCGCCAAGGTAAGAATAGATATGCAATGTTCCTTTCCGTTTAATCAGTCCGATTTAGACTGAGCAAGAATAGATATGCTATGTTCCTTTCCGTTTATTCATTCGTTTTTGACTGAGCATGTTTCGGAAATACTGTGTGGACGTCATGGCATAGTCTTTAGGAAACCTCAGATTGCTTGATGCAATGAAGTTTGTTGTAAAACAGCAATCTTGCTTGCGGCTTGTCTAACTTGTTCATTTATATACTGGTTGAATGTTTTCATATGTGAAGACGGTTCAGTAATGAACTTATGTGAAAGGAAGTATGAATGGTTTGGTTCTTTCTCTTCCTTTATTTAATATTTGTTGATATTTGTCTAACAGTGGGAAATTGTTTTGTAACATATTGGTGGAATCCCGAATTGTTATGTTATTTCCTTTTTGGAGAATGAAACAATCTGACCAATGTTGTGATTTTGGATTCAAAGATTGTTTGTGTACATTCGTTCCTTGTTTCTTAATATTTGATGAAATATTAGAAAGTGATTAAGACTATTTTGTAACAATGACAGAGTTACATATTTGTAATCATTTTGTATTACAAGGGCATAGTCTGAGTATGTTTACTTATGTGAATATCTGATCTCATTTAAACAGGGTGTTTAATGAAAACAATTGATGGATTGCAATTGTTTTAAAAGTTAGTGCTTATCATGCTCAGTTCATTGAACTGACTCATGTTGACTATTTTTGCAGATGGTTGCCGTAAGAGGTAAAAGCAATGCAGATCTGACAGGCTGATCAGATTGTTTATTTGATTTGTTATGAATTACAGCTTGATTTTATAGATGTACTATATGTGAAAAGATGTTTCTTTTCCGTTAGCATTGTATCAAGTATGCTGTTGCATAAAATGTAATTGTATAGTTTTGAAAGGAATGGAAATAAGTGTTTGAAACTTATGTGTTGTATTCTATTTCTGAAAGTTGACCTTCTTCGGTTTATGTAACGAAGGGGCATTGTTATCATTGTATAATATGAATGCTTTTGTGATTGACAATGAAAGCTTGCAAGGAAATGAGATTGAACTCTTATGAGTGTTTAGTAGTTCTAATTTGTGCTAGCGAAAGCAATATTGGATTTAAATAATTGTCTTTCTAGAAGATAGGTTAAAAATGAGCCTAAAGAGAACGCTAAACAAGCTGGATTGAATTACTAATCCCTAGTCCTAAGTATAACAGGACAATATTAAATTGGATTCTTAATCATTTATATCTTTATACCAACAAGTATGATATAAATTCAGTTAAGAGAACTGATATACAATCAAATGGAGTTCAGTTGGCAATCTCAAGCAAAGGTTATGAGATATTGTCCGATTCTGTTGCTTTAGAATCAGGTGTATTCTAATGACTCCTTGATGAAGAACTTGACCTTAATATCTCTACCAAGTAATGGGTTTTTAAGAGGAGGGTCGTCTTAAGATGAAGAATCTAGGGATCGGAAAGGCTAAACCTTGGGAAAAGTCTTTAAAGTAATTTAAACTCAAGTGCGTAATGCTTATTATTGAGTAGATCTTTTCGAGGCGGATTTAAAGGTTGACGACATAAGTCAACTGCAGAGTTGTACCTCCGAGAAGATTAGGATCTTCTCGAAGTTACAACAATGCAAGAGACTTATGGCGACACCCTTTGCATTGATCGCTAAGATTTACACTTGATTCCGCACGAGTTACCACAGGACCGATTAAGAATGTGGTCATGTTATAAGGCTGCCTAGGAGATTCGGGTATCATGACACCTTTGGTTGAGCTGCAGGTTGAACCAAGATGTCATCATATCCCTAATCCTCGTGGGCATCCATATAACATTATCACCTTGTTAATCTGCTTCCAGTGATTCAGATTGTGCGGGAAGGGTGACGATAGAATCGGTATAAGACATTCTATATAACATATGAATGGGGTGAAGGACGTATTCAGATTGGCGAGTATGCCGTTAAGGAATACGAGACATGAACATATGTTTCAAATCTTTGGCCAAAGTATCGCAAGTGCTGATTGCGTTGTCCTAATTCACCTAGTCTAAGGGATGAGATGCCGATGAATAATAGTAACAATTATTCGAGTTAGATTCCTTGATGAGCATTACGAATCCCAGTTAGGGAAGAGAACCGCAAGAGTAATGTGTTAAATAAAAACACAGACTCTTATTACTCATGAATAGATCGGTAGATTACTGAGTCATGGAATGAATAGATCGGAGGTACTCCGAGTCATTACAATTGCATATGGTTGTCTCATTATATAAATGGTTATTTGAATTGTGAGTTCTAAATTATGTATTTAGAACCGGATGTAATTATCAAAAAAATAAAAAAATAAAAAAATTCACTTGTTCTAAAGTATAAAATGAGGATGTTACGGGAGTGTTTTGAGAAGGGGTAACTAACTTCCCATTTGCTTCGTAGGTCTTACAACCACTATCGATGGCCGCTTGGTCAATCTAAAGAGCACCCTATAACACCTCTTCATAGCTCCTTTGTGGGAAATTTTTAACCTCTTCCTTCATCTCTCTATTGAGGGAGTGGAGGAAAAAATCCTAAATTTGTTTGGTCCATGTTTGGTGCATTTGCGAAGACTACATAACATGTCATCACCTTTGAATGAAGTGAGATATAGACTCATTATGTTCTTGTTTGATATGAAGAAATTATTTGATTCTTGTTCGAAAAAGCTTGTTAATATCAAAGGATTTGATAAAATCGACACTAGTTGCTTGAGCGAGTGTATCAAAGCCTCCAGGTAACCTATAATACCGATCGAGAGCAACACCTTCAAGTTTCTTATGGAAAATATTTGCAATGACTGCATAAGCTTTGATGTGGGCATTTGGATCACCCTCCCCTTAAAATTTGAGAGATCAAGCAAGGGTCTCGGGACCATGACTATCTCGAATGGAGAAATCTAGGGGTTCTTTGAGATATTCAAAATAAGTCCCCATTGCATATGTTTCCACCATTAAAGACCCATATTGGGGAGGTGGGGGTTACATTGGCTGTTGAAATGGGACATCATAGACATTCGGTGGGGCGTATGACATCCCTGCGATTGTCCATATGGACTTGGGTAGGAGTACATGTCCCCATGTGGAGATTTAGAATACATGTGCATATAAGGGGGTTGGTTACTTTGATATGGAGTTGAAGGCATGAAGCTAGGGAACGTCACATTTCCAGCTGGTATAGTGTTTGAGAATGCACTTCTGGCTGGTGCCTATTGTAGATGACCATATGTGGCTTGAGGAGGCATACCCAAGGTACCCATCCCAGTTAACAAGTCCACATGGTTCGAGAATATTCATGTAGACTAACAGGTTCTGGGTAGTCGGTATTTTCCCATGGTTCTATGGGTAAGAAGGAGTCCACGCTTGCCCTGCGTATGAATTATGTGTATTTTAGGAAAGCTCTAACTCCTGACCTTATCAACCAAATCTGAAATGACATCGCCCATTGATGGGGTGGTTCCTTGCTTAGACTCCTTTGGTTGAATCCTTGGAGGTTGTTGAGGAATATGGTGTCCCACTATGAATTGTTCATGATGTTGCCACCCCTCATTGGTTGTATTATCAGTTGGTGGCGGGGTAGCGTTATTATTTTGAAGCGGGACACTACCTTGCCCTTGCAACCTATCAAAATATTGGTTCATTTGTTGAAATTGCTACTCACTCCTAGCATATCGTGCTAGATACTCCTCATCAAGATGGGGGAGTGGATCGGATTGCATGGTGATGGGTTGTCGAAACAATACCCGAGGAGATGAACTAGTTTCTCTAGTAAATGTCATGTTATTTGAACTTGATTGTTCAAGGGGGTAAGTTTGAGTGATTTGATCTAGTTCTTTGATGCGTACAGAAGAACCAACATTGGTTCCCTAAAGTAGAGGATTTTGAGTGGATGAGCGATTGTCTGCCCATGTCAAAAGTGAAGGTGATTGTTGTGGTATGTTTGATTGGTACTGGTACATGTCAAAACCCGGAATGGGTCGATTGTACTCGTCATATCCCGACATATTCGGGGGGTATAAGAATACTAGAAGAATAAAGGATGGAAAAAGTGGAAATTCTTAGAGACTAGCTCTTCACGTTGGGTTCACCAATTTGTACAATAAAAAATCAACACGAGACCTTACGTACCTAACCTCCCAAGGTCATGTCGAGAGCAGTGGTGTGGAATTTGAAATGGGAGTGAAATTGATGGCAATGACCAAGCTAATTGGGCAACCTTATTTCTTCGACACTCAATAATGAAATCTCCGAATCTAAGGTAAAGAATTCTCTCCTAACTTGAAGGGGTGTAATGGCGGGGTCTAATATGATAGCTACTCGGAGACTCCAATCGATGTCTAGCTCAGACGAGATTCTATTGGTGGGTTGTGGAATACGTGGAAAGTAGCATGCAGATGCCTCATATGGGTTTCCAAAAAAGGTCATGGAAATTGAGACAAGAGATGTAGCTACAGGAACTAAGGGTGATTCTCTGGTCTCATCCAGAAAGTCTTAGCATGATCAGCTATTATGTTTAACAATGAAAGCTGTGTGATGATATTAGGTGGAAGCGGTGAGGATATGAATACCTACGTGTGTAGGCTAGTGTTGATATCTAACTGACTAGTAGGTCCATTGGGTTGCGGGACCTGTGGGTCACAACCAAAGAATCGTTGAGGTTGAGGCCCTGGAATGGTCATACATGCAGTCAAATCCTATTCCTAGGAGCATTCCAAAAGTCATAGGCCTTGTTAGAAACTATGTTTAAAGTCTCTAACTGTCTTATTTTCTCTATGTATGTGGTGGGTGTGCGTAAGATTGTTAAGCGTAGACTTGTGTCAATGTCAGTTACTAACTTTGGCCCATTGGGTTGTGGGACCAGAGGATCAAAACCATAGGTATTTTCCTATTGTGGACTGTTGATGGTCATACAAAGTGAATTTGATTCATTTTTGGTGAATAAAATATCTATCAAATGAAATCTAAACTATATTTTTGGTGTTTTCTCAATATATAAGAACAAAACAATAAACAAGCTAATCTATGGAAATAAATATTTTTGTGCTTTTCTAACTTTTCAAACAATGCATCTAATCTAACAAACAATTTAAAGAAAATAAATAGCTGGCCGGATGTAGCTAGCTATCTATGCAGATGTGTGAATCTAAATCTAAGATCTACTCTAATTCAAATAAAATCTCTCCAACTCTACCTCAAAAGTGAAGAATAAATCATGACTCTAACAGAGCTATCATTCACCCACTATTTCCTTGGCAATATTGAAGAGAAAAATTCCTATTGAATTGGTCTACTTGTAACTATCTGATTAATTGAAATGAATTGTTTCTCTACTCTATTTGATATGCAATTTGACAAAACAAAGCAAACAAATACACAACTCCAACCTGGAAGAGCAAGAGCTTTGGCAAATCCGGAAGTATGAGTATCTGTCCCCTCAATTCTTTCCTTTCTTTCTCAGAGTGTTCATGTGAGTCCAAGGATGGGAATGCAAAGAACAAAAACATTAGGATGGTGCTTGAGTGATGGTAGCTTGGAAGCAATCTGGGTGTAATGCAGGTAGAAGAAAGATAACACAAGAGATATGAACTTGGCTATGCAATTCCTAGCAAGATCATTGCAGCACAACAATGCAAGATACACAAAATTCTCAGGCCTTTTGCTTGAATACAAACATGGAATATATAGGAACAGAGGCTAGAAGATTACTTCATGCATAAGGAATTGAAGAGGTAACTCCACTCATTAAATCTATTTAAAAATAGAAGGAACTAGGAGAACCAAGAAAATGAAGCTATCTTTAGCAAATTTGACTCACGGATGCATTCAAAAGATAAACTTAAATGAATCATCACATGCATTTTCTCACATGAAGATTCTAGAAAAATCAATCAGGACCGCCGCCTTGTGCAAGCGGTGGTTTGAGACCGCCTTTCCTAGCGGCGGTTTATAACCGCGCCTGTGCGGGGTGGCGATTTTGACACTTAAGGCCAAAGCAAGCACAAAATGAAGGGGAAAACTAGAAAAATGCACGGAGAATCTATGTAAGTCTATTTAGGTTACAAATATATACTGTAAGTGGGCTTTGGATCTTGAACACCTTCTCAAAAGGATTTTGAATCATCACCGGGACTTTTGTAATAGTTTTCCTGAAAATGTAGCACGTGTAATTTTTTGTGTGTATATATTGCCCCCTCGAGAGAAGTGTCTTAGCCATGAAGAGACATAAACCATAGAGTCTGAGTATGGCGTTCCTGAAATGGGGAGTTAGAAGCTATACCTGACATGCACATGTGTATCGAAATCTCACCGTCTAAACTCCCACTACCAAAAAAAAAGGAAGAATCAAGTGTAGATAGACAAAACATCAAAAAATAAACATTAAATTAGAACAACAAGAGGACTTACCATTTGCACGAGAATGTAGAAATATACCTGCACCTTTGCTCCATCCCTGTAAATGTATATACTCAAAACGAAGTTAGAAAGATCACATATATATCAAAACAAATTCACTTTCCAATTCATTTGTGCATTGTTGATTTGGATTATTTGGTTGATTTGGAGCTCTGGATTTATGGTGACCGTTTTTGATGAGAATATAGTCAATACATTCGTGTCGAGACCGTGATCATTCCTCCGCGAGTGGGAGATCAACCAGCATGCTCCCAGGTTAGTTATTTCCTTCTTTGTCTTTTTGTACCCTAAAAGTTTAAATGTTGAAAACTTCACCTAGGATATTAAAAATTTCTTGTCTTGAATAGGTCTTTAGGGGGGCACCAATAGGGCATGCTTTTATTTTAGTGGAAATGGTAAATTATAGCATTTTTGGTCATTTTTAGGGTTAAGGCGCTGTTTGGCTGGTTCAGGACCGCCGCCCAAAGCAGACGCAGTCACGGGACCATAGCCCAAGGTAGGGCGGTGTTTTGCGAACACCCTGCACTAGGTGGCGGTTCTAAAAAGAGTGTTAAAACATGCTCAAAACTTAACTTTTTTATATTTTTGAGAGTTTACTATGTTTTTGATGAGCTTATTGTGTGATGTGCTTTACTAACTTGCTCTTTTCTCATGTTTTGGTGGATGCAAAAAAGGTGGAGTACATATGCTAGAGTAGAGAGAGAGTGTGTGATTGGCTCCCTGGGATTTTAGATCAGCTGACCTAGGCTGAGACGGATCTTCTACAATAGGCAGACATCTGACAGATAGCATAGGTGCCCCATGTTGCTCCTACTAGTCATATTATGTGTGACTTATTTTCTTACTGGGATGCAGACCGGAACACTTTCCGGTTCCCAGGTGTCAGAGGGGAGTGGACCATCACTTTGGAGGATGTCTATCGCATTCTTGGTCTCCCAGTACTTGGTAGGAAACTGACATTGGAGATAGCTGGGTCTAGAGCCTGTGATGAGATAGTAAGCTACATACATGGGAGATGTTATTTTCTCTTCTTATCAAAACTCCCCCTCGTCGGCAATAAGAATAACAAGAGAGATGCTTCAGAAGGTATGGTCAAAGGTGCTATTGTTCATGTTACTACCCTAAAAATTGGTCCAACATCTACTTCGGGATCTAAAGAAAAAGAGAACGTGATGGAATCTACTCTTAAGAAGCCCGGGGAGGAATAATTGTTTGAGACTCCCCATACTAGCCTTCAAGAATTAGAGGAAGAAAAACAATTCCAACTTATAAAGAGGAAGCAAGCCAAAAAATCTGAATGGGTTGATTTGGAGGAGGAAGAGACCCCTAGATAAGTAATGAATCTTGATGTTCCGGTTGTATCACTAGTTATCACCCACTCTCCTACAACTTTTCTTGTTGCATAACTCTGTACCTATGATAGTGACCCTTGTCATTCCAATATCTCCAGCTTTCTTTACCTATTAGGAGAAGACCCTCATGAAGGCTCATATACTTTATGCCTAAACTATTCCACAACAACATGTTGAGGCCACTCTAGAGACAACTCCAAGTAGTGTGGTAGCAGAAGAAGAGAAAATTATTAGACATAAAACACAACTTAATGATGAGGAAATTACGGTAAAGGAATAACATGAAGAATTTTTTTATGTCACAGTTGCACTAGTACCTCAAGACACTTAAGTAAATGTAGGAATTCTTGAAGCTTGCATCCCTACAACTAAAGCTATCTCCCAAGAACCCGGTGAAATGATCTTTATTCCTAGTAAGAAGATTGGTGAGGACTCAACACAAACATAGAAGGAAGTTGGTGACCTACAACCCCATTGGTTAAAGATATCGGGACTAATCCTAAATTATGGATGGAATTGAGGGTCATGGTAGACTTATAGGACCAAGTAATCAAGATGAACCTATACATGCAGCTTCAGAAGGTATGTATATGCTTTCTTCCTCTTCCAAATCCCTTAGATTTATCCTTGTGGATTTAGTTCTACAATCACTAGATGAACATGAGTATACCATAAGAGAGTGGATATGTAGCACCCTCCCAAAGAAGAAGAAGGTGGAAATATAGCTGAATGATGATGATCTATAGATCTTGGCTCTCCTCAATCCAACAAGAGCAGCTAAAAAAGCAAGAGTTATTTCCACAACAACCATGAGTAAGAAAGGAGAAATATTCATAGATGTTACAACTTCCAAAGCTAGTGTGCTTCAGGGGAAGCATCTCCATCCAATTTTCAGGTCTCTAAGATCTCATAAGGTAAGCCTTATACTTAAGAAATGAAATCTGATTTTTCTATAGTAGTAGAAGGGGTATACAAAATATTGATGAGTTCAAATAAACTAAGAAAGAACTAAATGCCAAGAATGAGGCATTATCCCGCTTGGTCAGAAAATTGACCAGAACTCATAAGGAAGGACAAGTTGAAGTCCCAGAGATAACTAATGATGATATTAGAAGAATAGATGACTTAAGAGAAAGAGGGGATGCCACTATCCAATGGGAAAATTATTTGGTAGTCGGTGTGAATCAATAATCATAGAATTTGTAAAAAAGTATTCCCGTATTCATGAAAAGGTAGAAGAAACCAAGGCATTAATGGATAAATGTGGCATTAAGCAAAAATGTGGAGTGATATGCTACCAAAATGGAAGCTATCAAAAACTTACGTGATGACATGGTTGTTAGAGAAGGTATTGTGTCTCCCTATTTTGTAGGGAATCAATATGAATATTATAATATGAAAAAGTAAGAGTAGAGGATTTGGTTAAATATTTTGAGATTATTGATGAATTGAGAGACAAAACATTGTATTATATCGATCTCATTCATGCTCTAATAGATAAATTAATTGGCACAGACAGTGGAGAAACAATTATAATGGAGAGCACTAAAAATTTGATTAGAATTTTCAAAGAATATGTTATGGGTAAACCAAGAGAGCCGAGGTTTTTTAGTGTATCTCTTATGTAGGATTGGGCATACATTGAGTTAAAAATTGATAAATTGATAAAGAGGATGAAGAAAGAAACATGTATTTTAAGAGAATGATAAAATAAGTACGAAACATGAAGTAATTTTCATTTACCACTCGGGGACTAATGAGGAATTTGTTACTCAAATGTTTGAAAAGTATGATGCCTATAAAGAAAAGGTAGGAGAAAGCTCAAGTTAATACACTGGAAAGGGCCATAAAAAGTAAAAGAAGAATGACAGAGTTTGCTATAAGTAAAATATTATATTTTCTATCCCCTCTAGGTGTCACCACATGTTTTTAACTCAGCCCAATCAGAGCAAAAGTGAATCTTTTCAGTTAGTAGATATTTCCTCTATATATTTACAATTACATGAAGCAAGGATTCAAGGGGCCCTTTGATGTGTTTTTTGGGGGAAATTTAGTTGAATAGTTATAAGTATGAGGGGTTTGTCCTCATACTATGGGGTTTTTTTCTTAAAATTTTACAAAGAACAATAACTGATATATTTTGTTGTGATACTACTTAAATTTTTCTCAAGAAAATACATTTTAAGTTTACTCTTTCAAATTCAAATGTTAAGATGATTATAGTGTATAATCATTAAAAACATTAAGATAATTGGTTTTCATGTTACCTTGTCAAGAATTTGGTAGATTAGAATGAAATTTGTCTGACTATGAGTTTAGCTTACATATTATGGATTTTGTGTATTAAACATTTAGTTGATCAATTACATTTTCTATTAAAATTTTGTATTTCTTACTTCTATGAATTACACTAGGTCTGTTTTTAATGATTTATATTTGGTCATTTGTTCAATATTGTGGTGTGATTTTTTTCTTTACAATATTTAATGTAATTATAAAATCCTTTCTAAAATCATTTTGTTGATGTATTTTTGTAAGATTTCGAGTGTATCTTAAGCATATGAGATTAGAAGCAAGAAATACTTCATTAAAATATTTTCATGAGATTTTGTGCTAAATATTTTAAGGATTGTGTGAAATATTTGTCATAATTGAGTATCAATGAATGCAAATATTTTCTTTAAATGGAAATTGTGACATATTGATGATTTTTTCTTTATCATTTGGGTATCATGTATGTATGAGGATGTAATGTGAGTAGTGTCATTGAGTGATCTATTATCTTACAACTCCCCCATCCTTATGAACAAAACATAATTTGAGTCTTATCATACAATACAAAACTTTTTCTATCACCATGTTATGTTATTTAAAAATATCAGTAAAGGGAATCATTGATCTTTGTTCCCTTTCATAAAAAATGCAACAAAAGTGTGGCTTATCTATCTTTAGTAACCCGTGTTTGGTGAACTAAGTATATACATCACTTTATGTGACAACATTGGAAAGTGAAGTGTTGTATTTATGGCCATGATTTTCCTAGAATAATCTAATTGTCCCACAAGAGATTGATAAGTAAAAGATTTATCCCTTTTCTTGTGTTTCAGTTACCCTTAGAGTCTCTCACCTTAGTCAAATGCAAGACCAAAAGTAAAAAGGTTAGTCATTACTTTTGTACGTGTCACCCAATCCCTCCAAATCCTAGTCTCAATAGGTTTGTCGGTTTTTCCCAGCTGAAAATGACATAAAATCCCCAACCCTAACATTCTTAAAAATTTCCCGATCACAAGGAGGTGTAAATTTAGGTACCAAAACGCTTATGGCACCATTTGTGGGGACCATTTCTTTAAATTGAGTAAAATACATGTCTTTGGTAATGTTTACTATGTGTCGATATAAATAAATGTCTACAACCCAATCCTTTGTTGAGATTTTCTAAAAAAAGAGCTGATTTGAACTTGTTTGCTCTATATTTTCCTAGTACAAGAAATCTTTCCATTAAATTTAAGTTTCTTTGGGAAAATTGTGACAACGATTCTAAAAATTTGTAGAGCTTTATTCATTTACGTGTAAAGCTATCATCTAGTGAGTTATTTCAAGTAATCTAAAAGGAATGATAACCGGATCGTACCAAGCCAAGAACACGAGATGCTAATCAAACACCATAATTAATAATATGAAATTAATTCTCCGAATAAATTTACATAAACCTTTGTGAACAAATGAGAAATAATATGATATATTGTTATGGAACTCAATGAAATATAATCGAATGGGCCTTGCTTATATAGGCAAGTAATAAAAATATAAGTACCGGTCAAGGTCGTAGATCAAGCCATAAATCATGGAAAGAACTAGTCATCAAATAACTAGTCAAGACCATAGATTTAGGATAGAACTAAACATCAAGGATCTAGTCAATACCATAGATCAAGGAAAGAACTATACCTAACTAGGTAATATCTCCTAATATCTAAATAAGATAAAATAAATACCCACACACATAAGTGGGTGAGAATAAATACAATAAAGGTAAATAAAGTACCTAGGTGAACATGAGCTAATGAAAATATATACTCTAACACCCCCTCAAATGAAGCTAGGGGACAAAATGCAAGTGGCATGTCCATAGTATGAGTCTTGACAATTAGGCTCGATGAGGTACTCATTTGCAATGATTGGGAAAAGGGACACCACAAGGTGCCCAAAACTAGTAACAACAAAGTGGAGAGAGAAAAATCCCATTGCAAGGCATCCCAAGAAGCTTGGATTAAAAAAATCATACAATTATGAAGAATTTTTGTGTTCACTATGGTTTGAATCCACTTCTCGACCACAAAAATAAAAAACAACGACATTGGGCTTCACGGAATAGCTCCATACAATGAGACTCGCCAATGGAGTGATGTCGAAAGTGTTAAAAAACACCAAACATAATTTGATCAACTGTTACAAATCGGTATATCATGATTCAAGAACAACCAATGCAATAAGGCAAGGACATGAGATCCAAATAAATAGGAGTGCCACGATCCAAGAAAAGCCAAGGTAATAAGGCAAGTACATGAAACTGAAGAAACAATATCAACAACACACCCTCCCATAATGCTTTGAATGGGTAGAGTGACACCATAGATCTGTATGAGTTTCCCAAAATAAATTACCCAAAAAATGACAAAATAAAACCTAAATTCACCTAGAATAGATCCCCATAAGAGATACTATCAACATGCCAAAAGTGTCGAAAATACGGATAAAAATCTCTCAACAAACAAGAGATATACTACACTTCTTAAAGAAAAATGCTGAAAACAAGAAGCATTACAATGCAGAAGGTATAGAAAGTGGATCAAGGGGATGAATGGTGGAAGAGCCACACTTGTAGAGTCCTCTCAAGGAATACCTATGTAGCTACCATGAGTGATCAGATATCCACCCCAAATCAACACAAATGGATGAAGAAGATTCTTGCATATGACTTGGTGTAAAATGCATAATGGGTGCATGTAAAGGAACATCAGAATGTGTGTCAAGTTGATCATGTCTAATAGATAAAATATTAGGTTTCTCAAGCCCAAGTGAAGGTGCAGAACTCTTGTGCTACTCATGATCCTCGAAAGAGTTGAATGAAAAAGGATCTCTGTCAATGTGTAATCCCAATGAAGTATCTGCTCGAAAACTAATGTCATGGCAAGAATTCCACTTAACATGTGGAATAGGGGAAACAATACCTTGTGAATGTCTGCCAATACCTCCACTAGTGAAACCCATAGAACAGCATGCAAGAATTGAATGCAGTGGTATGCTTCTCAAAAGAGCCATGCATATGAGCAGAAGTAGGATACACAACATGTGTTACTGTAATAGGCACAAATGTGGAAGAGCATGCAATAACAAGCCTCATAGGCTTAGGAGCATCAAGAGTAGGAACATGCTCAAATATTGGTAGATCAATGTTAGTGGGTATAAGAGAAACAACTGCAAGTGGAATAGTACCATGGATATGGTTGTCCACAATATGATGGCAATGTTGTAGGCTAGCAATTTTTCACTGCATGGAGTGTATTAGTGTATCCTTATCTTAAATGAGTGATTGTAGAAGATAATTTCACTTCTTAAGTGATCTATTTTTTCCAAAATTTTTACAATATCCTATTGAAGTCCACACACTTCATAGAAAATCATATCATTCTCAAAATCCATGATAGATACAAGAATGTAACTCCTAAAAGTTTATGACGTCGGGCTCAACTCGAAATTGCATCCAAAATTGATTACAACACTCCTCCATATTTGGCACTTTATAATGAGTGTGTGTTACAATATGGAACTTTATAATTATAGTGAAAAGAGCACAAAAAAACTTTTGCAAAAACGATGCTCAAAATCGAGTTATCGATCAAAACATATAAACTTTTCAATATTATGCTCTGCTATTTATTTTAGTTTCCGCTAAAAAAATGCTCTTGCCTTCACCACACAAATAAAATGAAAGGGGGCTGGAGTTAAGCACATAATAGTAGGAATCACAAGCTTAAGTCCTCATATGACCAGGGGCTAATGATTTCAATAGATGTGTGCACAACTTACTATTATGGGGCGCATTGCTTGTTTTTGAGAAAGTCACATACAATTGCTCCTTCTGGTAAAAATTACTATTTCTTGATTGCATTGAAAATAAACTTCACTACCCATAATAATAGCTTGCGTATTTTCTCGAAATAGTAAAAAATGTGCATAGCCACCTATGGACCCTTGCGAAAAAGGAAATAAACGTCTTTCCCAAAATTTCTTGTTTTGCACCAAATGAGAAATACTGCAAAAAAAAAGAAAAAAACTCAATAGAGATCTCGAACAATTGCAAAAACCCCATAAATTGATTTTTTGGTTTGTTTCTGATTGACATGAATTTTTAGGTGAACCTGTGTGTGCCTCTGCAACAAAAAAAAACCAAAAAACTAACTACCTTTAGAAATGGTTGAGTTTATAGTTGATCTTAGGGTTTTCCTACCTTTTGGATCCAATGGAAGCCTCCGTTTTGCATAAAAACACACATAAATAAAATACAAAAAAATCCCAAATATATGAATATACAAAGAATTTATTTGTAAAATAAAACTTACAGATAGATGTCAATAGCAATGTCCTACTCTGATACCATAAAAGGAATGATAACCAGATCATACCAAGCCAAGAACAAAGATGCTAATCAAACACCATGATCAATAAGATGAAAGTAATTTTCCAGAATAACTTTATATAAACCTTTGCAAACAAATGAGCATCAATATCATATATTATTATGGAACTCAATGAAATACAACAAGAATGGGCCTTGCTTATATAGGAAAGGAATAAAAATATAAGAACCAGTCAAGGTCATAGATCAAGCCATAAATCATGGAAAGAACTAGTCATCAAAGAACAAGTCAAGACCATAGATTTAGGAGAGAACTAGACATCAAGGATCTAGTCAATACCATAGATCAAGGAAATAATTATGCGTAACAACTAGATGATATATCCTAATATCTAAATAAGATAAAAGAAATATCCACACACATAAGTGAGTGAGGATAAATACAATAAAGGTAAATAAAGTACCTAGGTGAACATTAGCTAAGAAAAATACCTACTCTAACATAATCAACACATCTAAGGTACAAAACCTTAGTTGTGGATCCATCTATTATGAGAATTATAGAAAGTACTGGTGTAAAATATATAAATCTTGGTTGATTTTATTGACAATTTTGTAAAGATGGAAGGAAGAATATCCTTCTTTAAATCGAGATCTGCTTTAGAATATTGTTCCCAGAGTTGGGAAAGACTAATCTAGGGAGAAAGCAAATTTGGAAAGCCTTGGGTGATCAAAGGTTGGAAGAGAAATCCGTACCTATTATTGAAAGTGATCAAACTTTGGTGGAGGATTATTCTAGTACTTGAGCGATTCAGATATCAAAGAGTCCTTGAAAATATTTGTACTCTCCAACTTAGGAGGGTCCTTCATTTTCAAATGATCTGGGTATTCCTCATTTTAATTCTTTATTGATTAGAAGTAATAGAGTATTTTTTGAAAGAGAATCATTAAAGGATCATTACTTTGAAGATCACACTTTATTACCTCAAAGACCCCTAGTTCCCCATCATTTTAATCCTCCTATTGGAATACCTTCTCTAAAAAATATGGCATAACCTCCACTTAGACCTCCTTTTTTATTAAAAACTTACAAACCCATAGATTTTCATGGGATGATTGGCTATCCAAATGAGGTCCCACATGAGGTCGAAATAGATTGTCCATATTTCAAGGGAATAATGCCATAAGTGGAGATCAACATCTTAGACTCTTCTTGAATGCTATGGAAGATTTTGAAATTGAACATGAGGATGTGTATGTAAAATTGTTTATACATACTTTAGATGAAGATGTTAGGGAATGGTATAAGTCATTTCTGACAATTCAATTGATTCATGGTTGGAAATGAAGAATGCCTTTAAGTTGCAATATGGTGATAAATTGATCCTAGATTCCTCCTTACTGAGTTTGAAAACATAAATAAAAATCCTAATGAACCTATTCAATATTTTAACACCAGGTTTAACAAAACTTTGATAAGAATTCCTATGAATCTGATACCTAGTGATTATTCTTATCTAATAAAATACTTAGATGCTTTTGATAAGAAGACAACTTATTACTTGAGAGATAAGAATCCTATAAATTTAAGGTATACTTTTACTATGGTAGTGAAAATCAAGAATAATATCAAAGAAGTCGAAAAATATCCAAAGAGGGAGGTTGTCAAGTTAGTTAACCCGAAAAACCCCCAAATAAGAAAGTCGGTAGAGATAGAGGAAGTTATCAAGACCCTATCGTGGCATAGTTAAGGAAATTTATTACAAACTTGCTAGAGATGAGAAAGGCATAGGGAAAATCCTCAAGCTCAACATCAACCTCAAGGACATAATAGATTTGGGAATCACCCCAGAGGTGATCATAGAGTTGATGATAGAGGAAAAGGACCTATGGGGTTAGGGAACAAGTAGCCAAACCATAGAGAAAATAAGATAGTACCTGATCCACTAACTGCTAGGGTATCTTTGGTTGAAGAAGATCACGTCATTGAATGGTGTGATAAATGTTTTCTGCCACATTCTCCTTGTAAATATAATGTTGATGATGATGCTAATGATGAAGCTACTTTTGGTGATGTTTGTATGATGGAATGTTCTGACACCATACCACTAGGGGCTACTTCTACTAAATTTTTGGGTGCTAGGACTGTTGACTCATTTTGGAACTGTTTTTGGAGCAGTATATTATTTTCATCTTACTACCAATATTGATATAGATATGGTTTAGTCTTCTTTTGAGTTACCTAACCATGATTTTGAGTACCTAAGGGATTTAATGACTAAAAATTATGTAGCTATCCCTTTTGAATAATATATGCAACTTTTGATGAATGTGGTGGTTTCTCAAGAAAAGGATTACAACCTTCATAGCAGATTGGTTAAAGGATCTACCCTGTCTTCCAAAAAAACACCAGTATTGACCAATATCCCTAAGAATGTTCCTAAGAAAGATATGCCAAATAAAAGACTTGTCTCGATAATAATATGAATACCATTGATGTTGCTCGGGGACAAAAAATATCATCCCATCAGAAACAAAAATTACTTTGTCTCCTAATACAACTCTACCCAAGTATGTCACGTGTGATATGGCTCAAATTTTGATTCAAATTAAAATTACAGTGCCTATTGTTGAGTTGCTCAGAATCCCTGAGCATAGAAAAAGAGCTTTTGAATATTTAGGATTCAAAGAAGAGACAATAGTTGTAAGAAAATATGTAAATAATGTGGATGTATCATCTACTATAGATAAAGTAGAAATGATTCATGAACAAGAA
This sequence comes from Taxus wallichiana var. yunnanensis, assembly GCA_018340775.1. Classification (NCBI taxonomy): domain Eukaryota; kingdom Viridiplantae; phylum Streptophyta; class Pinopsida; order Cupressales; family Taxaceae; genus Taxus; species Taxus wallichiana. The sequence continues at coordinate 133,895,326 of CM031243.1, forward strand.
AGAATGGGGAATCCCCAGAGATATATTTAGGAACTTATCTGGTAGAATATCAATTGGATGTTGATCCATTTTTTTACCTCTTTGATTATTAGTGATAGACTTGTTCACAATTGCATTTTTAATTTGGGAGCTTCGTGAAATATAATGTCACCGGAAGTCATGAATAAATTAGATATAAAAATAACGATAGCTTTTGGAAAATTCCATGCCATGGATTTGAGACAGGTACCAGTTATTGGGTATGTGAATGGGCTAGTTGTTCACTAGCTTCTTATCTAGGTAAATATTTAACCATAAACATGGTTATTGTTGATTTCCTAGCTAAATGGGGCATGGTGTTATCTAGGAAATGGGTTGCAAGTGTGGGAGGTATTGTAAAGATGGACATGTATTATGCCACAATAGCTATAGAAGGAAATTTGGTGAAACTACATGGATAGAAAAATATTCTCCACATCATTGAATATCCTATGAATGCCTCTTATGAGGTATTATTTGTTGATATTGATTTGGAAAATTTTATAGGATATGTTGATTTTGAAGATCAATGTATAAATACTGATACTCATTTACAAGATGTTGGTATTCCTTAGACCATGATATTTGATGAAGCATGTTCAGCCATGGGGAGTAGAGTGGGATAGTCCTCACATCCCCAGAGAAAGAATATTATAATTTTTCATTCAAATTAAATTTTGAATGCACTAATAGTATTACAGAATATGAAGCATTTCTCCTTGGTTTAAGAGTTATTTGGAAACATGGAATAAGGGATATCGTTATTAAAGATGTTTATGATTTTATTGTTGAACAAGTGAGAAAATTATATACAACAAAAAATCAATAGATGAAACAAAGACAAGCATGCGATCTAGGACCTTATCAAAATGTTTGATTCATTTAATATATTGTATCATGAAAGAACTCATAACATAACAAATGATAAATTTTCTATCATTAGATCACACTTATCTAATTGTATTGTATCTCCATTATGTAATTATGATGTTGAAGTATTGGCTAGATTGTCTCATGCTCGATACTTTCAAACACTGACAAGTATTTGAAGATGATTCTTAGATACAAATATTTATGAAGAGATATAATGAATTTATAAATCAACATATTGATTTAGAACCAATGGTTGAACTCTGTGATGGAAAAGAGACTCTCTTCTGAAAAGAGGTGATCTAACTAAAAACAAATACAATTCCTAGAGGATTAGTTTCCCTTGAATTCAAATTTTACAGTCTTGATGAGAGTACTCAATAGGCCTATTCATGTTTGTATAGATGTTGAATAATGCAACCTTTGGAATCAATAAAACTGTAGGAAGTTATGGTTGGGTTGAAATTTGAGTAAAGAAGAAAAGCAAGCTTATACCAAGCTACTAAGAGAACATCAATATTTCTTAGCCTGGTCATACTCTGAATTGAAATCTTATAGAGAAGATCTATTTCAACATGAAATACCTATAGAACCCCATTCTAAACCTTTCAGGAAGAAACAAAGGCCCATAAATCTCCTCCTTTCACAAAATGCAAGAAGAATCTATAAAGTTGAGAGATGTACGAATCCTACTGACCTCACCGAGTATTCTTCATGGGTGGAAAACCTTGTACTAGTTAGAAAGAAAAATGGAGACATAAGGATTTGTGTGGATTTCAGGAATCTTAACAAGGCATCAATCAAAGATAATTATCCATTTCCAAATATGGATAACATGTTGCAACTAGTCACATGATTTGAATTATTGTCAACATTGGATGGGTTCTTAGGATATAATCAAGTGGTTGTGAAGAAAAATGAACAATTTAAAACTTCCTTTACCACTCCCTGGGGGACATATGTTTATGTCAGAATGCCTTTTGGACTCATGAATGCGAGAAAATTTCCAGAGAGCTATGGATGTGGCTTTCTCTAGTCTTATCAATGATTTCATAGCTGTATATCAAGATGATATAATATTTTTTCCAAGAAAAGAGGTGACCATTTGGGGCACCTAGAAAGAATGTTGCTCGATGTAGAGAATATGGGATTTCATTGAATCCCAAGAAGTGTCATTTTGGAGTCCAAAAATCAAAACTATTGGGGCATATTGTGTCAAAGGAAGGGGTCATGATAGATCTTGAGAGAGTGGAAGCAATTGGTAAGGTTCCTATCCCTAAATCTAAAAAAGGAATTCAATATTTTTTTGAGTCAAATAAGTTTTATTAGGAGGTTCATCTCTAATTTTTCTAAGATAACTATTCCTATAACAAACATGTTAAAAAAGACCAAGTCATCAAATGGGAAGAAGGATCATCCAATCTTTCATTGGAATAAAAGAAGCATTGAAAAATTCCCCAGTATTGGTAAGTCTTGACCATAAGATTTTTTTTTTTAAATTCTTTTGCATATGAGAATACCATGGTATCAATATTATTGTAGAAATATGAATAAGTAAATGAAAGGATTATTTTTTTTTTTCAATGAAATCCTTGCAAGGTGCTGAATTAAAATACACTATCATGGAAAAACAAGATTTTTCTTTGGTAAGAGCTACCAAAATCTTTAGGCCTTACATCTTGAGTTCCAAGATTATAGCCTATGTTCCCCATATGATGGTTAAGGACATATTATCAAAAATTGAAGTTTCAAGAAAAATATTTTGTTGGGTGAATAAGCTATAAGAATATGATATGGAAATACAAACCACTAAATTGGTTAGAGGTTTGGGATTAGTGAAGTTAATGGTTGAAAGTAATTTTCAGGTGATGGAGGTAAATGTCATTGAAGAAGGTAGTATGGACCCCCATGAAAAGGTGAGTAATTCAGTTAGGTATAAAGATGTAATTTATTACTTAAAAAATTGGATTGTCCTAGACTCCTAGACAAGAATCAAAGAAGGATACTCAAATTGGCATTCTAGAAATATGTCATTACTAATTTTGTCTTAGCATGGAAGAATCCAGAAGGGGTGTTACTCAGATGTGTAATTGAAGAATAATTTCTCAGAATAATTTTAGAATTCCATGGAGGAGTATGTGGGGGCACTTTGCTAGAAGAGTAACTGCTCATAAAATTTTGAGAGCAAGATATTGTGGCCCGCATTATTCAAAGATACATCTATATCAGTCAGAAAATGTGAAAGTTGTCAGTGTTTCTTTGGAAGGTTGAAAGTTGTAGGTGATTTATCCTTGCAACCAGTGTCAATTGAAGCCCCTTTCAAACAATGGGGAATGGATTTCATTGGAGAAATATCATACTCTTCGAGTGTTGGACATAGATGGATCTTGGTTTCTACTGACTACTTCACTAAATGGGTTGAGGTTATTCCCACCAAGAAAACAACTCACCAAGTGGTCATGGACTTTATTTTGAACAATATAATTTACATATTTGGGGTTCTTATCAAAATAGTTTCTGAAAATGCTATGAGCTTTAGGGATAAACCATTAGTAGCTATGTGCAAGGAATATGGCATCAAATTGGCCTATGCATCAAACTACAATCCACGGGAAATGGCCAAGTTGAGTCAAGAAACAAAAATCTTCTTAAGATACTCTGAAGGACATTGAAAGTTAATAAAAGAAAATGGGGTGAACAACTTAAATTTTCCTTATGGGCAGATCGAGTTACTACTAAAAGAGCTACTAGTAAGAGTTCTTTTGAGTTAGTCTATGGAGTCTAGGATTGTTTGCCTTTACATATGTAGTTTTCTACCTATCAGTTCATGCAACTACTTTGTAGTCATTTTTCACCCACCAAGAACAAGGGAACCTCATCCGCACCGCCTATCACCCAAGTGGGCCTTTGGGTGCTCACCCGAGGTGCGCGAGAGGGAGCCGAATATCTCTTTTAAGTGAGTTCAGTGGAAGGCATACTTTATAATCTTCACTTAGTGATTTAAAATAAATGAAAAAACTATAGAGCTTAGAATGACTTCTATACCCCTTCAATCATAACAAAAACAAAGCACACAACATAATTAATAGAACTAGGAAGTTGTAAATCCACAAATAGACTTAACATTCAAGTAAGGTTCATGATTATATAAGATCAAAAGCATAGTAGAAACATGCAAGTAATACAGAGAAAGGACCTTAATATAATTTTCATGGTAACCTTATCATATTCATTCATAGCATTACTTATAAAACATCATAGAAGGGAGACTGTAGTCATGCACCATATCTAGATCCATACATGTATGCTCACAAAACAAAATTTTCATTCCCCATTCCCTCATTACATTCTTCCTATAATCATCTACCCATTTTATCCCATAGTTCTTGCAGTAATTCTGCAGAGCTCCACTACCTCACTTGTGTCTCTCTTTCTTTGCCAAGGGTGTGCGTATAAATAGGCATCTGAGCTCTAACAAACTCCTCTGCAACCTTAGATCAGCCCCAAGTGTCAAGGTGTGGGTCACCCCAGGAACATGCCTCTCCATGTCATGATTAGCTTTTTGGATCTTCCTATCGCAAGGTATATTCCTTCCAGGACACCCTGTTGCTAGGATGGAACCTTATCCAAATAGAACACATTCTTCATGTGTTTTGTCCAAAAGGCTGAAAATGGGTAAGTCCCGAATTCGCTTCACGGGTGCACATCCTAGGTTATCTAAGAACCCTTTTTGAATTCTACCTTGTGCACCTCAGCTTGCATGCTTCCTCTAGCCATGTGCGCGCCTATGCGCCTTTAAGATTTAGTAGCTATATTAGGGTCCCAACATTACCCCACACTTCACCTATTCTCCACCCTTGGGAACCTTTTCAAAGAATGTAGTACAAAAAGAATGCAAGGCCTTGCCTTGGAAAGAATGGAGGGAAAGAATAAAGAATGGGGGAGAGAAATAATAGAAGGAAAACTACCTAAAGAAGAAGAAGGGGAAAGTTTTTCCGTAGATCGGCCTCCAGTGTATTCCAAGCATTGAATTCATCCTACATTCTTGTGTAGAGGTCACAAACCAATGTGCTCACTTCATCAAAGGTTAACCCTTCCCCTTTTGTGTTAATGGTCTCCACCACAGTCTCCAGTTCCTTTGCATGATCTTCTAGGGCATCCATCTTCCTCGTAATGGCCTTATAGAGATCTTTTAGACAGGTTTTGACTGAGACTCGCAGGGTCTCAATAGCTTCAGACTTCCTTTCCACTTCGGCTAGGATCTTTTCTCACTTGGCTCTATTGCCCTTATTCTTCTCCCTGATGTCCTTCAGCTTGGCCTCATCACTAACAAGCAGCATGCTTGTCACCTTGTCCTAGTACACGCAATGGTCGTATGCGACTCCGGTAGTTTGTGCAACTATTTTCATGTTGGCAAGCACCTTGTTGTATTCAGCTATGAGCACGATGAATTTCAGCTTGTCCTCCTACTCCAAGCATGTAGCTACATCCTTTGCTGACTCTAAGGCCAAAGGATGCCTTTCCATAGTGAGGATCTGAGTCAAGTCCTCTAGACATTCCAGGGAGGATCCATAATTTTATGCGGGAGGGTTGAGGTATGGGTGCTTCATGATGATGGCCTAGGAGATGAGCTCCACCTTCTTGGAAAATTCACACACTTTAGCTTTCTCCTCTTCAAGCTCCCTCTGTAGTCGAGTGCTGATTATTTTCTCACGGCTGAGGTCCTTTGTTAGCTTAACTACTTCTTCCTTCCTCTTCTCCAACAGTTCCTCCAAGACTTTGATCCTATCATTTCGTAGAAGATCCTAGCCTCATTTTCCATGGAGACTTTGTTGAGTGTGTTACACACTTGCTCATCTGATAGTTGTGTGTTTATAATGGGGTTTTCCCCCTTTCCCTCAGATAGTGCTAGTATTGCTCCTTGGTTAACCTTGAACTCGAGCTCATCAAGGTGGGAGTTGAACTCCCATGATAGCATCTTCCTTGTGCGTGGGTATAAACCCTTAGGTTCAAAGTATTCCATGTCAATGAGCTCCTTGGTGGCCACAATACTTTGGAAATGCACACGCAAAAACTTTGTTGGGGTCATCAATATATCCCATCATTATTCTTCCCCCTTATACATTTACTTCCCATGTGCACGCCCTTGGGAATAGTTACTAAAAGAGTTGGGCCTTTTGTGCTACCCACACTCTTCTCCCTTTTCTCTTCCTTGAGTTCACTAAGCACGAGCTCCATGTTGTGCTCCAATTCCTCATCAACTAAGGCATTAATCATCTTCTCTACCTCCCTTGTCACTTTCTCATCCACCTCCTTTTGAGTGAGCTTGGGCATATCTGGCTCCTTGGTACTTTCCCCCTCACTCCTTTCTTCATTATGTGCACCTTCCTCCCCTTGGGCACCCTTCCTCCTTACAAAGATAAAAGCATCATTTGTATCTTCTGCTCCCTCTTCTCCCGAATCATGGATGTCAATCGGCTCCTGATCCACCTCCAACTCTTCCTCTCCATCATCATCCTTTTCACCTATATAGGCATTCGGGTCATTTATATCTTTAGACTCTTGTTCTTCCATCCCCTTTTCTTCTTCCTCTGCTAAAAATTCTGGGGTCGGGGATGTGGTCTTCTCTTCATTTGAGGGCTCTTCAGGGGATGGTGGCTTCGTACGTTATAGGGTCTTCTCCCTGACCACCATTCTCTTCTTCTTCCAGATGTAGGTACTTGGCCCTGCAGTATCTACTTTCTCGATTCTCCACCGCCCTTTGTTCCTCTTTCTCTTCCCTCTACTTACACTTTGGTGTGGGATTCTTTCTGTGAATAGGGTTGTCTAGAATGGATATCTCATTCTCCATGTATGCGCCCTTTTCAAATTTTGGCCTTATGCGTAGGTAGATGTTCATGGAATTTCTCCCAAAGAATAAGTAAGGTTAAAGGCCTTACAATATGCACATCCTGTGACACGTACCTTTCAACGTACACATTATTCTCTGGGTAGACCAACTTCTTTCTCATTTCCCTATGCTCTCTGTCAAGGGTGGACAACTCCAGATTTAATTTCTTTGATTGCTTGTATCTATTTACCCCTGCTTGGAAAAATTAGGTAGTAAACGAATATGGGAGTTTACACGATGGGCTCCAATGCCATCCACCAAAATGAACCCGACAATGCGTAAGTGTTAGTAGGCTGCAAAATCTGCTTCTCCTTTGGTTACCGCGGGGAGTTGTTTAGGGATCCACCATTCAACCCCGAATGCATTCCTAAGGTGCTTATATTATTTTTCTAAATGTTCCTTATGTACCCCTATAATTTATTCACATATGTATTTTTGAAATCTCTCTGTAGGTGAGGGATCTTCAGAGGGTACTCCCACATGAACTTGTTAGATGCATCCGGCACCCCAATTTCTGAGAACACAATTGTCAACAAAACATTTCCAAATAGGATCTTTCCTCCCTTCTCCACACTGCTTATGATTTCATCTACTATGTATTCAAAGATGTTGTATACAGTGCCTTCCACAACCTTCCCGTAGACATTCAACTAGGAATTTCTCACCGGGTCCACCTCTCTTGTCCATTCAACTTAGAGACAAGGTGTGTGGCCATCTTCATCACTTGGATCTCGATATCCAAGAGTCGTAGTACCTTGATCCCTTCTTCAATTCCTAGGATGCTATGGTTTCTCCGATTGAATCCTCATCCAAGAGGTCATCTATGAGCATGTCCCTTTCACAAAGAAGGCCTCGTGAAGTGTGAAATTAGTTGGGAGTTATGCGTATTTTGTGCCCCGCAAAGCAAAAGAAATCTTTGTGTACGTGCATCATCAACCACTAGTACAAGCACTTGGGCTTCCTGAAATATGGCAACTCAAAAATTTGGAGAAGCCCTACCTTCTCCATTTTCACCTTGAGCACGTCCACTTTGTAGATTGGCAACCCATCAGGTGTTCATTTGTTTGTGGGGCACACTAGCTCTAGCACCATTTCCTTTGCAATCGTGCTTGACCGGATCGATTGTAGTTGATCATATTCATCTGTCTTATGTGGGACTCCCACTCTTGCCCTAGAAAAACCCCATCCGGGTATTGCATCTCTCGAGTACCATTCCTCATTTGTATCCATGGGTATTTCTTATTGTTTCTTCTTCCCTTTTCCTTTACCCTTTCCCTTCTTGGATTGTTTTGCAGGTTTACCAACTGGTTTCGTGGCCATCATTTCACCCTTTGCTTTCATTCCCAGGTTATATTGTGAGTTGTTTGAATGTTTCCTCATGCACCCCGTGCCCTAAAACAAAAACCCTAATCTTAGATTTTTCTCCTTCGATCATGGTGCTTCTTCACAACATTCCTCACACCCGTGAATTGTTTCTACTCTATTTTTTAGATCCAATGGATTGATTGTGCTTAAGTTATTGGGATTTTTCTTCGCACGAGTTAGTTCTCAAAACCCTAACCCCTAAAAAAATCACTCTTATTGTGTTTGCAAAGTGAAGTAATGAAATGCCCACTCTTGTATTTATAGCTTTTCCTACTTTTACGCATTTAAGGCTAGGCTACCTACCACCGTAGGAAAATGTTTAATGTAGTGTTCTCAAATAAAACTTGACTTCAGTACTTCTCCTCACACCCAATTCCGGAATTTTTTTTCCACCCACGCCCAATCCTTGCATGAAAACTTTTCCACCCACGCCCAATCCTTGCGAAAAATTTTCCACCCACGCCCAATCCTTGTGTGAAAATTTTTCCAACCTTCTGGCACGTAAATAATCCATCTTGACAAAAGACTCTTGCACGTGTGTTACCAGTGCCAAAGGCACCTCTTCCATCCTCATGATTCTTGCTTTTTCCTACCTCATGTTTTTGCACTTTTTCTCCTTTGTACGTGGATTTCCAATGTAACCTTATTTTTCCACCGACCCAAATCCTCCTAGCAGAATAACTCCAAGTTTCTCTTCATCATCTCACCCCACACTAAAATGATGCGTGGTCCTTTACACATTCATAATTCAAAAAGTAATAAGGTTACTAGTGCCCAAGGCGCAAAACAAAACAACAACGCGAAAGGGAAATACAAGAAAGGAAAAGCATAAAAGGAAATTCTAAACTAACTGGAAAAACTACCTTATTTACAAACACTAAGAAGCATTATTTATAGTAGGGCTTCAGCCTACCCCCATTGAAGTTTCTAGGTAATTTTGTTCCATCCAACACTTGTAACTAGCACACTCCTGAATCAAAGATGTATGAAATTACATAAGGACCCAACCAATGCACCTTCAACTTTCTAGGATGGTGTAGGAATTTTGAATCATATAGCAATACTATTATCACCGAATCATAACACCCTTATGTTTATACAAGTGCATATACTTGAACTTACGGTGTGATTGGATAACATGGGTACTATCTCCAAGTTGTGGGACTTGCTGATTTGAAGTTGACTAGTCCTTCATGGCAGCTTGTAGCAAATATCTTTGGCATGGGATGGATAGTGATTCCCACATTGATATGTTTACATTTGTCTTCTTCATCTGATCAATGATGTTGAATGGGGATGAAGCATCCCTCTGCTGTCCTCTAGCTTGCACATTCATTCCTTGCACATGGGTAACAACAATTGGCATTTGAGTTGGTTTAGGAGCTGGTTTAGGTGCCCCTTGCGTGTTTGGAACTACATTTTGTTTGCCAATAGTTTGTGGAGTGGTAGAAGGTTGTGGATTACTCAAATCCAATGGCTATTCTTCACCCAAATTTATCCTCTTTGACCTTGTGTTGGCTGCAACACTTTAAGAGGGTATTTGATTCATACCACAGAAATCTTCACCCTGCTTTAATTGACAAGAGTAGTTTCGTTCGGAGATGTTCCTTGCTGAGGTGCTTCTTACTGCTGATCCTCTTCGTGGCTGGACTCTTGCGACCCACCAATGGTTTACACCATAAGAGCCTAATTTAATGCACCGTTAAAGCACATTGATTGGTTATGTGGCTGACTACACGGGAAACACCAATCATATTCTTGGGCCATGTTATTTTGGACTGGCACTAATGCTTTAGAAGCAGATACGACATTAGGGTTATAGGGCTGAAATGGTCTATTAGCAGGAGGCCTTACTTGGCTTTGATTTTGATTTGCAGCCTGAGTTGGTGACCTATTTTGTTGGTATGGGGGCCTAGCTTGGTACATGCGCTTGCTTGAGGCTGATATAGTCTAGCACTTTGAGCTTGCTATATTTTGATAGTAACTAGCTCATTTCCCAAATTTTACAATTGTTTCATGACCTCTTGGAGTTCATTTGAAGCACTAGAGGATGAAGTAGAAGTCTCATTTGAACTTTGATTTCTAGGGGTGGGAATAGGAGCCAAAGTGGGTGCTTGACTAGTGCTTGGGTTTTCTAAGTTTGGATACAAGGGCATGGGAGGCCTAGGAGCCAGTTTACCAGCTTGAATAAGATAGTTTTCGGCTCTAATGGCAATGCTATAAGCAACAGGTAAGGTTGTGCCTCCGATAGATTGAATTAACATAGAAATATCAGAATTCAAAGCTTTAAGGTAATATAGAAAAGCACCTTCTGCTGTTGGCCTGAATGCCACTGGAATCCTATCCCAAGACCTTTGAAATCTGAAGTTCAAGTCAGTCAGCTACTCGTTGGGGGATCTCTTGATAGTTTTCAATTGTTCTAGTAGAGACAAATTGTCTCCCTTTTCTCCAAACTGCTCATGGAGAACTATGCATAACTGATTCCAATTTGTGATAGAACCAGCTCCAAGGCTCCTAAACCATTGCAATGCCTTCCCTTTGAACGAAGATGCCAGCAATTTGACAGCCACATCCATTTCATTTATCTCATGGATTGCACAGACGTTAGCAATGTCTTTGACATGATCACTAGGAGTGGTATGATTTTCTCCAGTGAAAAATGGAATGTTCTTCAATGCTGCAATTGGAACTGGATTCTGTGCATTGAGGGCAAGTGGGCTGCTGCCAGTGAAATTGACAAAGGGATTTAGTGGTTGCGCCATTCTGATTGGCCTGAGAACCCTTGTTGATGCGAGAAAAGGTCTACCAGGTGGAGGTGTAGACAAAGTTCTATTAGGTGGAGACGCAGATCTTTGAGCTCTTCTTCCCCTTCTTTCTCTACCTGGAGATAGGTGTAGATAAACAAACAATCCTTCCTCCCTAGTTCTTGACCTGGTCTGTATTCTTCTCATAAATTTTCCAGGCTTGGACTGTAGAAACTAGCGGATTATGCCTCTTTTGGAGTCGCCAGATGTTTGATTTTAAAGCTCCTTCAAAGCTGGAACTTACAACAAGTGCACATCAATCTTGTTGCAATGAAAGTAAAGACCTCTAAGGTCCCACCAGGCGAGCCAGAACTATTATCACCGAATCACAAAGCACCCTTATGTTTATACAAGTGCATATACTTGAACTTACGGTGTGATTGGATAACATGGGTACTATCTCCAAGTTGTGGGACTTGCTACTTTGAGATAGACCTCCGAGAGAAAGTTGGTTCTTGCTCCTAAACTACCCGCCACAATCTACTCTAATGCAGATAAGCTAACTGTTCTAATCTAAATTTCCAAGGGACCAGGAGAGAGAATACATAAAATAAAATCCTACACTAAAGTGGTGATACACCCGAAAAGGAGGGCATGAGAGTAGTCTCCAAATGTGTGAAATATAGATGTAAAGTACACACTAGAAGAGGTGATGACAGCTTCTCCATAATCTAGCAAAATGCATTCACAACAATATTCCAAGCATACACAATGATAATAGATCCTGAAAGAACATAATAATAGACACAATATTCTTTTAGAAAGATTAAAGGGCAAGAAGAATGCAAGAAAACACAAAGCGGGGAAGATATATCCACAAACCGATATTTTATTGCTTCATGATATGCACATTCGATCTATTACAAGATAAGGGCCTGATCACCATGTAAGGAGTCCACTACAATGGCTTGAACACATTGGCTTGACAAAAATTTTTGACAGAGCTTTGCTGCTATCTCAAAACTCTCCCCCTTACAATGAGCCCAACACTCTAATTTATAGAAAAATGAGAAGGGAAAGAGAAGGGAAAATGGAAATCCATAAATATATCCTTCAACCACTTGTCGAGGCATTAAATGAAGTAAAATGATTATATATTACTTGAAAAAGGCTCCCCATACTATCCCAGGTGTTGCGGTAGAGAGAAAGAATGATGACCATGCCTCTTAATTGCACTCCTAACCACCAAATGAAACACTGTTATGAACTCGGCCACGTTTTATAAAAAATCTCCATTGATTTTTCATCAAATCTAGAATTTCTTGATTTCTATGCATCGGGCTCAGAGCCATGATTCCAATGTATTTTATGTGATTTTTTTGAGAAATGCAAAAGTTATGGCCTTCTAAGTGCGGGCGGATGTTTTGGGTCAGCAGGCGTTTTGTCATTTTGACGGGAATGAGCAATAATTGACTGGAGCCGAATATGTTTCTCTTAATTAAATATATATACCCTTATTAAAAATAAGAAATCCATTTTTGTGGCGTGGAGGACATCTTGCTCGTTCCAGAAAGTCCAATTTTGTGAAAATCGGAGCTCGGAGTCAAAAGTTATGGCCGTTTGAAGTTTCATGGGTCAAATGTTGACTTTTCTTCTTTGCCTTGGCCGCTTGCTTTCCGCATCCCTCACATCCCGCGTACCTTTTTCCCAACTGTCCTAGATGAAAATCTCCCCCTCGGATGATTTGGGCTTCCTTGTCCCTCTTTTGCTGCCTTTTCACCTTTTCGGCCGGTTCGCGTCCCGTGCGTACTTTTGGCCCGGATGTCCCAAACTGTTTCATTCGAAAGACTCTTGCTTGGCCGAATCGGCCAGCTTCATGTACTCCACGTACTTTTGTCCCAACTGTCCCAAACCACACGATAACAAAACTTGGCAAATTTTCCCACTTTCGGCCGGTTCGCCTTTTCGCGTCCCGCGCGTCCTTTCGTCCCAATCGCTGCTCATGGATCGCTCTAGCGGCTTTTCGGCCGATTAGCGCCTGGGATGTCCCTCATGTCCCGATTGCAAAGGACTAGGAATTAGCCATTTTTCATGATTTTTCTGGCCCAAGCTTGTTTTCTACAATTTTTTCACCTTTTCTCAGAACTTGCTCTCTTCTTCTTGGGCAGGGGAGTTAGAAAAATTCTGAGGGGACCCTAGAAACATGATTTTTCCCCGACTCAATCTATTTGCCCGGGACTTGAGAATTTAATGCATGTTATCAAATTTACCCTGGGGGTGAATTTTGGATAACAAATACCATCCGCCAACCTCAAACTATTTTTTCTTAATATGGCAGTCATGCCATGCCTTTTGCTTTGCCTTCTCAGTTGTTTGGCTCCATCTTGCTAGTGAGCGCCTTTCATCCAACTTTATCAATTCATCTATTCTTTCTTCCAGTGCTTGCTCATCATCCAACCCTCCTGTGTGCATTATACGTAGAGATGGTAGCATGAATTCAACTGGAAAAACTACTTCTACGCCAAACACCAATTGAAATGGTGTGGCCTTGTTCAATATTTTATATGTTGTTCTGTATGCCCAAAGAACTGCACACCTGTCATCCCAACCCTACCTATCCACATCACATATCTTAGTCAATGTGTGAGTAAGGATTTTTTTGAATGCCTATGCAGTCCCATTTTCCTTAGGGTCATAAGTGGTAGTCTTGTAATGGGATACCAAGAATTATGCCAATAGAATCTTGACAGCTTTATTTAAGAAGTGAGTGCCCCTATCACTTGTTAAACTTAATGGGCACCCATACAAGCTGATAATGTTCTCCCACAAAAATCTAGTAGTCGTGGCTATGGTGTAATCCTTAGTGGATGTGGCCTCTACCCACCTTGTCAGATAATTATTACAGGTAATGATATACCACAAGTTAGTCCTTCGCGCAGCTGGTGAGATTAGTCTGACAAAATGTATTTCCCACTTTTCAAAAGGTTCCACACTAGTAATGGGGCGCAAGGGCATCTCATCCCTTCTCCCAAGTTTTCCAAGGCACTGGAAATTATCACAGGCCTTGCAAAACTCAATGCAATCCTGGTGAATCATCTCCCACCATAGTCCAGTGACTAGGATATTACGCGCGGTTGCATTCCCCACATAGTTTTCTCCAACAATCCCACCATGGGATTCTTCTATTATGGCCACACATTCATGTTCTAATACACACTGGCGCAAAACCTCATTGCGGCCTATTTTATACAAATCCCCATTGATCAACATGAAGGGCATGGCACGTATGGCTAACCTTTTCCTTTCCAAAGGCATTCATTCCTTCAGCGTCATATCTTCCATGAGAAAAACAACAATGTATTCTAACTCTAAGGGCACATGCCACAACTTGAATAGTTGTGCATTTGACATGGTTTCCTCGATAATTTGCATGTCCTCTCCCGAATCAATCCTTGATAAATGATCTGGCCCATAATTGTTCTTTCCCGGTTTTACCACCACTTTGAATTCAAATTCTTGAAATAAAAGTACCCAACAACATATGCACCCTTGCAACACTGCTTTGTTTACTAGATACTTCAAGGCCATATGGTCAGTGTAGAATATGAAGGGAGTTGCTAGCAGATATTGTTTAAATTTGTGGAGCGTGTAGATCATTAAAAATGCCTCGTGCTCGGTCATTGTATAATTTTGTTCTGTTGGTGTCAAATTTATACTTACAAAACACAAGGGGTGATCAACAATCCCCTCTCCTGGTTGAGCAAGAACTTCTCCCATTACGATACGCAGGCATCCATGTGGACATGGAAAGGTTTATCCCATGATGGGAATCATAGAATAGGTGTGGTGATAAGCCTTTCTTTTAGAGTGTCAAATGCCCTCTACTGTGCCTCTCCCCACTGAAAGGCACTCTTATGTCTGAGCAATATTTCCAAAGGCGTGGTGATATTGGCATATCCCTTAATGAAATTTCTGTAGTACCCAAAGTGTGTCAGAGATATCCACACACAACGCTTTGGCTAGTGGGATCCCCTATTCCCACAATAACTAAAACTTTCACAAGATCCACCAGTAAGCCCTCTTTGCATATGATATGCCCCAACAACGTTCCAAAAGGAGTTGCAAAGACACATTTCTTGATGTTGAGGGAAATCCTCAACTACTGACATATTTTAAACATCAATCTCAAGTTATCAGAATGGTCCCTTACCAATCCATACACTTTGTCCAATCATCCAAATATATGTAAAGGAACTTTTGGATGAAGTCCTTAAAGGCTTATAGTACTATGCATGAAAATATAGTGGGCACATTCCTCAATCCAAAGGGCATGACCGTGTATGCAAAGCTTCCCCACTCGGTGGAAAAAATTGTCTTTTCTTGGTCTTCCTTGGCAATCCTTACTTGGTGATATCCCGAGAATCCATCCATGAAGGAATAGACCTCACGCCCAACAACTCCTTCCAAAATATCTTCAGTGAAGGGGGTGGGAAAAGGATCTATGATACAAACAGTGTTCAATTCCCTGTAATCCATGCATATCCTAATTAGCCCATCCTTCTTTATGCTGATCACCATTGGAATTATCCATTATGATTCCTCCATAGCCTCAATGATACCGGATGCTATCATTTTGTCTAGCTCTTCTTTAACCCTTACGTGCATGTTGGGATTCATCCTGTAAGGCCTCTTCCTGACCGGGCGCACACCATCTTTCAACTTTATCCTCATTTACCCCAATAAATGGTGGATGCCTTTCAACTCATGGTATCCGTACGTGAATAAATCCTCAAATTCATGCAAGAGATTGATGATATTTGATACTTCCTTGTCCAACCAAAGAGTCCCCAATGATAGCTTCCTTGGGCTCCTTCTCTCGAGCCAATGTTAACTTTCTTAGTTTTGAGTGGTTAATGATATGCGCACGCACATGCATCCACACGATCAACTACTTCATGCGTCCTAACCGAATGGTTTACATTTACGCTCTCCATCCCCTCTCCACCAATAACGTATACCATCTTTCCTTTCTCCTTTTTAGCACATGTGCACTCAAATTGTATGTCTTCTAGTTCCTCCTCTTCGAACCGTGCTTCCAAGCTAGGTCCACTAAGTAAGTTTATTAATCTATCTTCCGCCATGGTGCAATCCCCTAGAGTGATGTGATTCATAGTCTGCAATGCCTCATCAACCGGTTGCATGGTACTTTGGTACTCGAACGTGTGAGCTAGGTCAGCCGCTAATTCTTTCCAATTTCCCATTTGGCAGTGAGTTTTAGAATGGATGTACCAAGCACGCGTAACCTTGTAGTATCGAATACAACTTGTGCACCCAAAGCGAGGGTGGTAAAGCTTCGCACCTTCTCCTCGAGACCCTCTCACATGCTTGGATGTGGGAAGAGGCGGGTTCATTGCCATTGTAATCCTTGATAGTGGTGGGTATGTTGCTCTTCAAGAATCAGACAAAGTGAGTGTAATTATAACTTCACACCACTCCAACAAATTTTTGCTATGCATGGCCCACCACCTTGTTGTTGTGCCTATCAAAACATAACCCAACATACCTCGTCACTCATCCTCCCTCCATTGAGCTTCCATTTCTCTTAAAAAGACCTTAGGGTATGCATCCCCAGAATACTTGGTTATTACTTTTCCTCCTAGGTTCCGAACTATACGCGCCATGGTTACACTGGTTACCGATCCTTTCAGATTTCACCCAATCAATTCACAAGTCCCATGCACCCAATTATTGCATGCTATACTGGTAGTATCACTGATAGATTGAGCATCATCAAACTAGATGATTCCTTTTGTAGGGTGGATGGTCTCTAGATCTCTTATAGAGCGTACATATATTCTGTCCAAGACCTCCTCTCCAAGGGGTTCAATATAGGGGTGGAATTTCCATTAGCAAGTGGTATAATCACCCTCTCTTCCTTGTTTTCAAAACTTATGTACCCCTTGTTAAACCGAGATCTGCATTATTCTTATAGCACCACGGGTGCCTAAGTAACATTGGGAAATTATCTACCACGACAAGCGCCAAGACTTCAAAATCCCCAGTGAACTTAGTCCCCTGAATGGTAATGGTCGCATCCTTCAAGAAACCTTTGGGCATTTCCTTCTTCTTATTTGCCATATACAACACATTTGAAGATGGATGTAATGTAGGTCTTCCCATTTGATGCCAGGCATCTAGAGTGATAACATTAACCTCCATGCCTATGTTAATGAGGATGTTGCTAAGAAACCATCCATCCACTATTGCGTTTAAGGTGATCTCTTTGTCATGTTAAAGGCTGTGAGGTGGGAGGTTTGCATGCAGGATCTGCCTTTCATGTTCTTCCTCGGCGCGTGGCTCCTTTTCTCTCAACCATGCTCCTAGTAGGGAATAATATTCTCCTACCTCAGTAGTTTACATACCTCCCTAACCTCATCCAAGTCATCCTTTGGTGCTTGTCTTGGTATTCTTTGCTCATCTTTTCTAGTTTACTCTTTTAAGCATTGGATCTCCCTTGTAAGCTTTAAATTACGTCCATGGTTTCTGGTAGACTTATTTCTAGCGAGCTAGGTTTAGATAATTCTCATGTACTACTTATTTCCTTGAAACCAAAGGTCTCTACCTAGGTGCTTCCCTTACGCGCACGGAATCCGCCCTTGTTGTTACCATAACAGCTCTAGTTCGATTCATGTACTACTCGTAGGAGCCATTCCAAGTCATCCTTCTTAATACTCACCATGACAAAGCACCCTTATCATTATGGTACGCTAACTCATATGTTCATATAACTTCTAGCACTCTTCGTACTTATTGTTTTTTCCACACCAGAGCAGCATTGTAGAAGATCTGGGCATTCACGCTTATAATGATCTCGTGGCTCCATAATTAAAGCATGTTCCACGTGGGAACTCACTTCTTCCCCTATGGTTACCACGAGCACAAAATCCTCCGTGAAACCCTCTTCCACATGCACCTCCATCTCTGTGCTCTTCATATCGACATTCATCTCCTTTTGAACTATTGGTGAGGCCATTCGACACACACCAAGATCAATTTCCTCATGAATCTAGTGAATCAATCTACAATCCTTGGTGTCATGTGTGGTTGAGGTACATATCTTGCAATAACAAGACACATTTTTGTGGATTGCACACACGTAAAAGGGGGAACCTACTTGCATCATGGTCCTCATGACATTTTTCACAATTTACCACTATGGCGCGTCACTTTCCTTTCGAGTACATATCCCACCATTATCCTTTGTGTGCCCTTCTACATTACAATCTATGCACCACATCCCACCACGAGTCTCTAGAAATGTGTTGGTAGATAATTTCTCCAACTACTTAGCCATGGCAGTGATCTGAGCCTCTAGAAATGGGCTAACACCAGTGTCAACACTACCAACTACCTCAACGTGTAAAGTAGCTTCCAATGCTTCACGCGGGTCCGTGAATGTTTTATGAGATAAATCCCTCCTAAAGGGTGTGATCAACCCTCTAAAAACCATTGAGAATGTTGTGAAGGGTGGATATCATAAGAAAATTTAGAAAAAGAGTTTTAAAGCACGCATCATATTCTCGCATTCTCTCTGCCATTCCTTGTTGGATTTATTTGAGAGAGATGATGCTCTTCTATTCAAACTCAGGTATGTGGAATTTTTCCAAGAACATATTTCTCAAACAAGCATAGTATAATCCACAATAGTCTAATGAGGGTCATAATATCTATACCAACTATGTGAGCATCCTTGTAAAGTTGTCAAAATTGACCGGCCTTTTTATCCTAGGTTGTGATCCCCTTCATATGCCATAGCAGCTTGCACTTATGCACATGCTCTGCGGAATATTCTATCCCACCGTAACTGGTAAGTGTAGAGACATCTCAAAAAGACTTGAGGATGTGGTTGAGGCCCTTGTCATCCCGATCCAGTCCCTTATTTTCCTCTAGTGTTTCCTCCTCTACCAAACCCACTAGATCTTGAGCCACTAGCTCTACCAATTCCACCTCCGTATCCTCCCGTGTTAGGTACAGGGCCCGTGCTTGTCATGTCAAATTCTCCCATCATTCCACCGAATTATGCACCGACACTTTGTGAAATTGTGCCACTCCCAAATCGTATTTCCTCCACCACTTCCTAACATGCTTCCAAAACCAGCTGTATACATGCCTTGTCCAAACATTCCACCAAACACTGGAATAGTGTGTGAAGCCATATAAGTCCCAAATGAGAAGTTGTATCTTCTAGGTGCCGATCGATTGCTTCCACTGATATCAAATGGATCAACTATACTTCTCCCTCATTTGAACAAACCAAGTGCCAAGGTTCAGTCAATAGGTGGGGTCATATGTGCTAACAACTCTTCTTTCTCTACGTGATGGAATCTCATCAGAAGCCACAAGGTTTTCTCTCCCATGCTTACCAAGATGGGGTACCACAGATTGTTCAAGTTCCACATCCTCCGCATGAACCTCAACTCCTTTCCACCATGTCTAACTCCATAGCCCACTTGTAATCTCACGTTGTCTATCAATCTCCCTTTCATGCACTTTGTTATACTTGAGTGTCTCTCCTCCCTTTCCTTTTCAGTTGTTATATCAGCCATCTTTCCCGAACCTGGATTCCTCACCAAGTGCTCAGAGTGGTTTAGCTAGCCATAGGAAATGCCTCTAAACCCATGGTTACCATCAATATTTTTATTGCTAGGGGGATAACACATAGAAATGATCCTTTGGGTTCCTGCAACAACTCAAACTCAACAACTTCTGGATAGGAATACGTGGAAATGGTGTATTCCAGGGTGTATCTAGTCAATACTCCCTTCCACCAGTGATCTATAGCACAGGTCCATGTCAGATCAGCATCTTACAAGTTCTGATACATTTCTTGGGTCCAAGGGTGTGACTTATAATACCACCTTGATCTAGATGTATAAGCCGAGAGCCATTCAAATAACTCTACTCAAAAACAACAGAAGAAGGTTTCATACAAATCATGATAAAGAGTGTCTTCCACCAATCTTTGTGTGTCAAACGCAGGTCAAGTATTGAATCTTTGAGTGAATTCATCCTCCATGCTTTTAAACCAACCTTCAACACCTTCTAGGGTTATTCTCTCCATCGTCACTCTTTGCACATATCATGATGTATGCCATGTTACACTACAATTTCAAAAAGAGGTCCTAGCAATGGAACCAAGATGTAGTCATTTTTGCACCCACCAAGGACAAGGGAACCTTATACACTCCGGCCTATCACCTAGCAGGCTAGGTTCTCACCCGAGGTGCGCTAGAGGGAGCCGATTCTCTCTTTTATGTGAGTTCATTGGAAGGCATACTTCATAATCTTGACTTAGTGATTTAAAAGAAATGAAAAATTTATAGAGCTCAGAACAGCTTCTATACCCCTTCAGTCATAACAAAAACAAAGTGCACAACAGAATTAATAGAACTAGGAAGTTGTAAATCCACAAATAGACTTAACATTCAAGTAAGGTTCATGATTATATAAGATCAAAAGCATAGTAGAAACATACAGTAATACAGGAAAAGGTACTTAATATAATTGTCATGGTAACCTCATCATATTCATTCATGGCATTACTTATAAAACATCACAAAAGGGAGACTGTAGTCATGTGCCATATCTAGATCCATACATGTATGCTCACAATTTTTTTTTTCGCTCCCCATTCCCTCATTACATTCTTCATATAATCATCTACCCATTTTATCCCATAGTTCTCGTAGTAATTCTGTAGAGCTCCACTACTTCACTTGTGTCTCTCGTTCTTTGCCAAGGGTGCATGTATAAATAGGCATATGAGCTCTAAAAACTCCTCTCGAAACCTCGATTAGGCCCCAAGTGTAAAGGTGTGGGTCACCCCAGGAACATGCCTCTCCATGTCATGATTAGCTTTTTTGGATCTTCCTATCGCAAGGTATATTCCTTCCAGGACAGCCTGTTGCTAGGTTAAAACCTTATCCAAACGGAACATGTTCTTCATGTGTTCCATCCTAAAGGCTGAAAATGGATAAGTCCCGAATTGTGCTTCATGGGAGCACGTCCTTAGTTCTCCAAGAACCCTTTTTGAATCCTACCTTGCTTGCCTCAGCTTGTGTGCTTCCTCTAGTTGTGCACACCTATGCGCCTTTAAGATTTAGTAGCTACATTAGGGTCCCAACATTTGGAGATGAAGGAGAAGTGAACCCTTACGAAGCAAGGATGATTCAAATCTTGGAATTAGACAAAGAAAGAAGAGAATATCATCGAAGCACTTGAATTTTAGGGAAAGGATTAAAAGGATATTTGATAAGAAAGTGACCCCAAAAGGGTTTAATATTGAAGATTTAGTTTTTCTATGGGAGAACAGGCACAAAAATAAGGGAAAACATGGAAATTTTGATGCCTTACGGATGGGGCCATACTCTTTTGATATTAGAGTTGGGGATCACACCTTTTTATTGAAGGACCTAGAAAAATATTTGTTTGAATTTTTTGTCAATGGAAGGCATCTTAAGTACTTCTTAGATCGAACACAAATCGGTATGAATTTTTGTACAGTGTACAATTTTTATTGTTTCTTATTTTTGTTTCCCATTTTGTTGTTCTAGTCTACAATGATCATTTGTTTTGGTATTTCAGTTGTTTTATTGTGTGTATCTATTTATAATACCATGTGTGTGTTTGTGTTATAACTCTAATTGCCTAATTAATTAATTCACATGGTTTTTATGTCAAATTATATGTTTGGTTCTTGTGAGACCCACAATGGGTACCCATCCTTGAGTCGAGACAATGTTAGTGATTGTTTAAACTCACCCCTATTTAATTTAAAATGTGCTTCCAAAAATTTCATGCCCTAGCTATAAAAATGATCTTCGTGTAAAATTTGTTAAACAATCGTATCAATCCCTACAAAAATCTCTTGGTGTGTCACCCTTTGTTAATCCTTGTGTAAATTACATCCTATTTCCTGACACCCGAAGGAAAGTGGCATGTTTTGGTTTACTTCACTATATTTTACCTAATATGAATGTTTGTAGAGGTAATGTAAATATGCAAGGCTCAAAATAATTCCCAAAGTTCAATAAAATACTCCAATAAATACTAACGTAAGAACAATGTAAGGTGCAAACACATCCTCATTCCCCTAAAGAAAACATGTGTAAAGGTATTATTAGAGCGAGGAGACAGGCCTTTATTCAACTTGGCACTTTACACCCGATAGAATGCAAAGTGAATTTATAATCCTAAAATCCAAAGGAAGATGTGTGTCATCTCAGAAGTCAAAGTCAACAATGGTTAACCAGAGTCAAGATTACAGCTTTTCGTCCCTTTGAAAAATAAGTAAAAAAGGAAGCAATATGCAAAGAGGAAATTCAAGAAGGCTGGGAAAAAGGGGAACAAAGTCTCATGATTCTTTGAGGTGTGTAGTTGATAAAAACAAACCCAAGGTCCGAACGACTTAGGAACATGAACTAGGAATATGGGACACACAGGGAATGGAGAAGGAAGTGGATTTCACATGTTATAATAACAATGTGCATATCATTTTCCACAAATCTTTTGAATCCGTTACCAAAAAAATAGGCAATTCATTAATGCACTAGCCATATGGGAGTAAAGATCATTAATGCAAAGGACTTGTGTAGGATAGATACACATGTGATAGGACGTAAAAATATTGCAACGATTGAAAAGAAAGAAAAATATGAAAATTACGAAAAACTCCCCACGAACGTAATCTTTGGCATTAGGACATAAATATATGAGTCATTAATAAGGAATATTATTATAAATTACTCTATTGATGAATCCAAGATCTGATGTTTTTAAAATATTTTGATTTTCAAAGGATAATCAAGAAAGAATCGAACCTAAGGATCAAAATTTAGTTTCGGCCTGCCTTAGTCAAGTTACGAGAAGTAATTCGAGTTTTGGTGAAAAGGAAAGAACATCAGTTCTTATATTTTCTCGTAATCTTTAAGAGTTTGTTTGAGAGGTGCAGGTTTTCCCAAAAAGAGGTGTGATAGAATTAAACCAAAATCATGAAGATCCATGTGGTACCCTTGAAAATGAGTTCCACCTTAGTTCTCCTCTAGAAATAATTGGAGATTCTGATATCCCATCTTGCAATTTAGAAGATATTAAATAGTGGCTATACAACCTATGAAAAGTAATGCCATGACCCAACTAGCTAATAGTTGTATTGAATTTTCTACTACTTTCCCTCCCAATATGACTTGCTCAAAGCTTGTATGGGTATGTTCTCAACATTATGATCCTACAACTAGAGAAGTTAGGGATGGAAAGAGAGATTTTGTTTTATCCTTCCAGGAGAAGGAATTTAATAAATGTTGGGTTTTCCTCCCATAGATGAGGAGGGGGATATTACCAAGGACTCAACATCGGAGTACTAGAACTCACATTCAAGGAAATGGATGAAAACCATTAATTACCATTGGTTTGATAGTCCTCAAACTTCTACCCCTAGAATGATAAGGAAGTTGAATATGGCTGAATTTATTGAGGAAGTCGACGATGTGATTACACTACCGAACCGAGTAATGAGTATGGAATCTAGTTGTTTTTTTAGGAATGGATGCTCCAATTCATTCAGGTGATACTCATGAAAAACAAAGCCTCTCCCTTGGGCTAAGATCATAAGTAACCATCTTCATGAAAAAATGATGGGAGTTTCCTAGATTGTAAGAGGAGAAAAGCCCTGAATGGTTGAATTCTTCATGACTTACTAAATAGTTTATAACATTTATTTTCATAAAAAAATTATAGAATTGCTAATTGATGGGGAACTTAATATTTCCAAGGCATATGAAATATTTTATTAGCTAAGATTGGAAAGCTATGATATGCACTACATAAACATTTACAATCACTTCTTTGCACCTAAAATTTGTTTATATCACCCTGACTAGGAGACTGAATGATTCTCCCCTAATGCTAAGAGATTCATTACTCAATATGGGTGTTATTTCATCCAATTCAAGACTTATTCATATATCAAGGTTAGTGGTTTTTATGGGAAATCCTATGTGTTACCCAGGTGTGTAAATGAAAAATGGGAATTAATGGAATTGGTCAAACAGTTGCTATTAGTACATCAGTTCATTTCCCAAAAGCATATTACATCGCATATCAAGTTTCCCATATTCATAGGAATTACACTTGTCTAACATCCATAAAGTGAAAGTGTTGGAAGGAGATATGAATAGGTGCATGATGGATAAATTTGAGGAAAAAAAACATTATGATATAAAGTATATCTTACATAGTATTGCACCCACTCAGGTAGAACACAAACCTCATTATGAGGATTTATGAATGAACTGTGAAGATGAAAGGGAAGCTAGAAGAAGAAAACATTCAAGAATGACCTTGTCCCAGATGTTTGATTTTGGGGTTATCCAAAATCCTAAAGGGTTAGAGGATGATGGTAATGTGATTAGTGAAGAATACATTTGGGACAATATTGCTTCTCAAACTTTTCCACCAATCAAGTGGAACATTAGTGAGAAAAAATATAACCAAGAAAAGACTGCAAATCCCATCCGACTCTCCATAAGGTTGTTATTTTAAAAAGGAGTGGACATAAATTACAAACATACCCCACTATTAAGAGAGTATAGACATAGTAAGCTTGTTGATGATGACCCCCTCATTTCAGAGAGTTTATGACACTAGGGAGGTTTCATGGAGACAGAAGATTAAGAAGCTAGACTCATTGCAAAAATAGGTAATATAAGTGCCCAGGATAATAGAATCAAAAATCCCCCTCCTTAGAAAGCAAGAAGAAATGAATACATTCTTTAGAAAGGTATCGTTGAAGGTCTTATTGTTCATGTTAATCACTTATAGACTATTCTAGCACCTACTTCGGAGGCAAAGTAAAAGAGAAAGTGACATAATCCACTCTTAAGAACCCGGGGAGGAAAAATTGTTTGAGACTCCCATACTAGTCTCAGTAGGAATCAAAGGAAGAAAAACAAGTCCATCTTCGAAAGAGGAATAGAACTAGAAAGGTAACAAATCTTGATGTTCTTTTTTCTCACTTGTTATCACCGTTGGGACCAAGAATATTGGCTAAATATAAGAAGGCGTGTGGGTGCACAAGACCTATTTGAAGAAGGGAACACGGGTTGAAGGTACATAGGGAAGGGTTCTAGAAGGGTTTATAAAAACACATGGAGCACACATGAAAGACAAGATGGTGTTGAGACTTAGCCATATTTGGAGTTTCAGATAGCACACAAGGAAAGCATGACCTATCTAGCATGTAGAGTGGATAAGGTTCTAACTTGGAAGTCAGAGGGTAAAGAATGGAATATTCCATGTATGCGATGGAAGGATCCAAAGGAAATAATTGAAAAGAGTGAAGATATTCAATCAAAGGAGGGTTGATCCATTAGAGGATCACTTGGACACTTGGCAACTGATTTGTCACCTCATAAGGCATGACGATGAAGGAAAAAAGCTATATATTGAGGTGCACGGGTAGTAAAAGGGGTAGGTGATAAATGTGGTAGTATGGTGGAAGAGAGGTGAAGATCTATAGAACTATCATGGAGGATTATATGGGTTGGGATTAGTGGAAACATAGGAGTGATGGCATATTTAGAGATATGGGTCCGTGTTTATCCTTGTAATGTGAAAAGTCTAGTATAGTTTCCAATGCATTACCCTATTCTCGCATTATTATATGGGTCTATTATGGCCTCGATGAATGTAATGTGGTTACTTGAAATCATCAATATGATATGCTGATTGTTATTTATTGTTTATGGATGCAATGAGATGATAACTCACCCTAGGATTTTAGAATGAATGCATGGTTCCTTTCCATTATTTTTCACTTAATTATATGTCATAAATGATGTATTATCAAAAGAATCACATAAAAGAGGGGCTCGGCACCCGTACATGCTTTGGTGAGCGCCTAACATCTGCTTGGGTGATAGGACGACACACATGGGATTAGACTATTGTTCTAAGGGTGTAAAAATGAGTACACCTTGGTTTTGTTGCAGAGACTTATTTTCAAAGTTGTTGTGGTAAATGGAATACATCTTGGTCCTGTGATACATGATGATAGAATGTTTGACCTTGGAAAGTGTTGAAGCATGGTAAAAGCGTGGAGGATGCATTTTATCAAAGATTCAACACTTTGGACTTGAGTTTGTGCATGCATATGGGTAGAAGAGAACCTATACCATGAGTTGTATGAAACATTATTCTACTATTTTCAATTAGAACTATATGAATGTCTTTCAATATATGCATCTAGATCAAGATGGTATACGTATCGTGTGTATGGACCCAAGATGATTACCGAGGTTATAGGATGTAGATCTAACTTGGACACTTTTTGTTGATCACTTTGGTGGAAAGGAGTGCTAACCAGTTATACTCTAGAATACATCATTTCTACATATTCTTTCCCAAATGTTACTGAGTTCAAGTTTATGAGGGAGCCCAAAGGATCATTTTTCATTTTATTCCTTTGGCTATGAAGATCTTGGTCATCACCCTAAGTTTAGAGGCATTTCCCATGGCTATATAAGGTTCTATAAGCACTTTGGTGAGGAAGCTAGGGTGGAGGAAGATGGTAGAAATTGTGGATGAGAAAGAAAGGGAGGAGAGACTACTCAAGTATAGAAAATCTTGTGAAAGGGAGATGACTAGACAACGCGAGGTTACAAGTGTGATAGATATATGAAGGTAGACGTTGCAAGAAGGATTTGAGGTTCACGTAGAGGACATGAAATTTGAGAAGTCTATACTACCCCATCTTGGAAAGCATGGGAGAGAAGCCCCTTCATCTTCTGATGAGAATTTGTCACATGGAGAAAGGAGAGCCATTGACGTGCATCGAACCCACCTGTGACAACCAACCCCTTGCTTTATTTTCCAAATCAAGAGATAAGTGTTGTTAACCCAGATTGGTATCAATGGGAGTTACTGATCTATGCCTAGGAGTTATAATTTATCATTTAGAAAATCCATGGCTATGAAAACCATTCCGATATTTAGAGGAATTTTTGGACAAGGTGCAAGTATGCAAGGTTTGGGTATCACATCTGAGAGTCACACAAGACACATAAATAGAAGTGGGAAAATATCACAAACCATCGGTGCGTAGTTCAGTGGGACTTTGGGAACACTAGGTGTGACTAATTCAAGCCATTTTTCTAGATGTAGGAGGTGGATCTAGTGGTGTAGGAGTTGGAGGACCTGGTGTATCTAGTGGATTTGGTGGAGGAGGAAAAATTGATGAAACCAAGGCTCGGGTCAATAGGACAAGGTTCACAACCACCTCCACAAGTATTTTTGAGATGTCTTTACACTTACTAGACTACAAGGGTATTGAGGATGTTGTAGAACATGTGCACAAGTGTGAATTACTATGGCATGTGAAAGGGATCACTAACCTAGAGTAGAAGGCAAGTCAGTTTGTAACAACATTGCAAGGGTGCACCCATAGTTGGTACCGAAATATGAACCCCATCGATGGTGGTGGACTACACTACATTAAATAATGCCTTCATATAAGAGGTCCATATCCCAAAATTTTAAAACAAGAGCATCGGTGCTCTAAAGGAAATCTAGCAAGGAATGGTAGAGAGTGAGTGGGAGTACAAAACACAGGTTCAAAACACTCTTATCAAAACTATCCTATGACATTCATCCTTCTCAACATGCTTAATGGTTTGTTGGAGGATTGATAACACTATTTAGAAGGGCTCTATCACACAATACTTTCATAGACCCATGTGAGGAATTGGAAGCTTCCCTATATGTTGAGGCTATTAGGAGCGTTGGTAATGGTGTTAGCCCTTTTCAAGGCTCAAATTTCTGCAATGGCCAAGAAGTTGGAGAAGCTATCTGCAAACTTGGCGCATGAGGTTCGTAGTGGGATTTGGTGTACAAACTATGAAGTGGAAGGGCATGTAAAGTATAGTTTCCTTGGAATTCAGTATACGCTATGGAAGTAGACTGTGAGAGTTTCCTTGGGGATCATGATGTAAGAATGTTTCTTGCTATTTCAATATTTGTACCTCTACGACCCATGATACCAAGGATTGTAGAATGATTGACCAGATTCATGATGTTATTGATCTTGGTGTGTGTCATACTAGTCTTGCAAGTAGTTCTAAGGATGATGATCATCGTTATGAAGGGCACATAGATGGAGGACCGTGTGGAAAAGGTTTTTACAGAGAGATTTCATAGTCACAATAACCACAATGGAGGAAGAAGTTAATTCCCATGAGGAACTTATTATAAATGCATATCTACAGAGCATTACAAACATGAGTGTCTTGATCTATTACAATGCTCATGGTGTGGGAAGAAACATAAGTATGAATAGTTTCTAGAGCTTTATGAGCATATGAACCAACAACACCTTAAGGAAAAAGGCACTGGGATGGTAAGCATCAAGAAGGCTAATTCACAATGGATGCCAAGAGTAACGCATGAGTCAGGACTAAAACATGCATTGGTGACGATGTGAGAAGAGGATGTGCATGGCAAGGAGATGCTAAGATAAAGGACACTGGTTTCAAGAGAGGAAGTGGTACATGGGAAGTATGTAGATTCTACTCATCAGTAGGAGGTGTATAAAGAGACTAAGGATGTGATTCAGAGTTTTAAAGGGGAGATCTAATGTCTAAAGGAGCAATCAAAGTAGTTGGAGCAAAGGAAGAATGTCAAGGCTATAAAGGATGGCCTAGATGAGGTCAAGGAAGTATGTAGGATATTAAGGAAAGAGAATATTATTCCATTACTAGGAGAATGGTTGAGGGAGAAGGTACCATGCGCCAGAGAAGAGTGTGAAAGGCAAGTTTTTCATGCAAACCTTCCTCCTCACAACCTTGACTATGATAAGGAGATTAAATTGAATGTAGTTGTTGATGGGTGGATTCTAAGTAATATCCTCATCAACATAGGAGTGGAGGCCAATGTTCTCACATTGGATGTATGGCATCAAATGGGAAGACCCACATTAAAACCATCTTCAAATGTGTTGTATATGGAAAACAAGACAAAGGAAATGCCCATTAGAATCTTAAAGGATGCAATTATCACCATTCAAGGGCCAAGTTCACTAGAGATTTTGAAGTCCTTGTGCTATCCGAGGCAAAAAAATTTACAGCATTGCTTGGGTGCCCTTGGTGTTATAAGAACAATGTTGACCTATGGTTTAACAAGGGGTATATCAGATTTGAGAACAAGGAAGAAAGGATGACTATTCCTTTAATAGATGGGAAATAAATTCCCTATATTGAGCCCTTAGGAGAAGAAGTCATCGACAGAATCTATGTGTGCTCCATCAGAGATCCAGAGATAATTCATCCCATGGAGGGAGTTATCTAGTTTGAAGATGCTCAGTCCTTGAGTGATACCACTAGCATGGCATGTGACAATTAGGTGCATGGGACTTATGAGTTGATTGGGAAATAATTGAGAGGATTTGTAACAAGGGTAATGAAGGTATGCTCATTCAAGTGCCTAGGAGGAAGAAGTTGCCAAGTTACTCTGGAGGAGCATACCCTGAAATTTTCTTACAAGAAATGGAGGCTCAGTGGAAGAATGAGGATGAGAGAAGGGGAATGCTCAATTATAACCTACTCAAAATACAAAGACGGTGGTGGTCTACACACCAAGAGAACCTCCTAGAATGGCGTGAGGTAAGCGTCAATTTTTTTGTAAGGTTCTCCAGGAGTAATGCACCCACCGTGATCCAAGATTACCATGGTAAAGAGACCGCATCATTTCATATCCAAGCATGTGAAAAGGCCTGGATGGGAAGTGCAGAAGTGTTACTACCTTTGTTATGGGTGCATAAGTTGTATTCCACCTTACAAGGTTGTGCACACACATGGTATATTCATTCGGATATGTGTAATCAAACCTGTAATTAGCAGGAGTTGGCGGCTAATCTCATTCAATATTTTGAGTATCGAAGTATGAATCCATCGGTGGATAAGGTGTTGCAAGTAATCAAGTACCTTACGATGGGAGATAGTGCTATGGCAGAAGATAGGCTACTGGAGTTGTTGGGTGAGCCTTATTTGGAGATGTACCTTAATGAAGAAGAATTAGAGGAAGTACAACTTGAGCGCACGTGCATGGAAAAGGAAAAAGGAAAAATGGTCTATGTAGTAAATGACAAAGAGATGGAAAGTTTAGATGTTAACCATTCTGAAGGTACGTGTGAAGTCATAGATAACATTTATGAGTGAGCACACACCTACCACCATGAGCCCTTGAAAACAAATAAGGTTAACATTGGGATAGAGACATAACCTAAGGAAGCTATCATTGGGGACTATTAGTCGAAAAAGAAGTTTCAAAGGTCATTGATCTATTACACGAGTTCTAGGATTTGTTCCCTCATGGGTACCATGAACTCAAAGAAATCCACCGTTCCTTGGGGAGAAGAAGATTAAGTTAAAGAAAGGGACATTCCCGATCCAAAAGAGGCCTTATCAGATGAATCCGAATTTACGTGTACGGGGCAAGGAAGAAATAGACAAGATGATAACATCTGGTATCATTGATGTTGTGGAGGAATCGGAATGGATAATCCCAATGGTCATCAATATCAAGAAGGATGGAAGAATAAGGATCTATGTGGACTATAGGGACCTAAATGTAGTATGTGTCATCGATCCTTTTCCAACCCCCTTTACTAAAGAAATTTTGGAGGGACTAGCCGGGTGCGAAGACTAATTTCTCAAGAATAGGTTCTCGGGGTATCACAAAGTCAGGATTTCAAAAGAAGACCAAAGAAATAAAATTTTTGCCACTGAATGGAAAATTTATGCCTACACAGTTATGCCTTTTGGATTAAAGAATGTGCCTTTTGTGTTCTCACACATTGTGGTACAAGTATTTTAGGACTTTATTCATAAATTTATTCAAGTTTACCTAGATGATTGGATTGTATATGGATTGGTAAAAGACCATTGTGAAAATTTGAGGCTTATGTTTGAGAGATGTAAAAATTAAGGATATCCCTCAACATTAAGAAATGTTTGTTTGCTACTCCATTTGGGACCGTGTTAGGACATATTATATGTAAAGAAGCCTTATTAGTGGATCCCACCAAAGTTGCAGTTATTATGGGATTAGGGGAGCCTACTAGTCAAAGCGTAGTGTGTAGATTCCTTCAAAGATAAGTGATACTATAGGAAATTCATCAAGGGGTATGCCAAGATCACCACACCCTTGGAGGAATTTCTAAAACACAAGAGTGCCTTTCATTAGGGAGAGGCGTAATAGAAGGAATTTGAAACTTTAAAGGATATGATTGTCACTGCACCCATACTACATTTCCCTTCTTGGGATAAGCCTTTCCATGTGCATATTGATGCCTCGGGAAAACTATGGGAGTAGTACTAGTACAACCTAGTGAGGGAATTGACACTAGCAATGGAAAATTACACAACTACACGAGTGCGAGGCACCTGTCTATGATCTATGTCTTTTGCTGCACAAGTTCAAATAGTACCTATTGGAAAACAACATTTATATTCTATATGGACCACATGGCATTGGAGTACTTAGTCAACAAGCCCATTTTACAAGGGTGCATATGCCTTTGGGTCCTATTATTCCAAGAATTTGAGTTTTCGGTAGTAGTAAAACTAGGGAAGAGAAATTCTCAACGTGGTCATTTATCTAGAATTGACTCGGGGAGGATGTGTAAAGCATTGAGGATACCATGCCGGACATGCAACTGTTTTTATATTATAGCACACGCCCTCGGACTTGGTAGATATCAAGGTATTCTTGAAAACTCGTGTGGTGCCAGACGGGATGATGGCTCTGGAGAGGAAGTAGTTAGTAGTATGCAACGCACCCTACATGTTTATTAGTGGAGATCTATATAAGTTAGGACGTGATGAGGTTCTATGCTTGATGCATATTGGAACATGAGTGCATGAAAATTATGGAGGAAGTGCATGGTGGGATTGCAGGAGGAAACTATGTAGGAAATGCTACTGCACAAAAGATTCTACTTGTAGGGCTTTGGTGGGAAACCATCTACTAGGATTGTATTGAGTTTTGCAAGGCCTATGACCATTTTCAGCACCTTGGAAAACCTGGAAAGAGGGATGAAATGCCCTTGTGACCAATAGCCAACGCTAAACCATTTGAAAAATGGGAAATCGAATTTGTAGGGCCAATTTTTCCATTCATGCGAAGGAATGGTTCACGGTATATCATTACTTGCACTGATTACTTAACACAATGGGTAGAGGTAGTGCCTACAAAGGATTGTACCAAAATGACAAACTCTTAGATTTGTATGGGAGAACATAATCACGGGTATGGTTATCCTATAATATTAACTAGTGATAGGGATACACACTTTCTTAATGAAACGGTCGATTCTTCTAGCAAAATTTCTGTATCGTAGCCCATCACAAGAATACCCCTTATCACCCTCAAAATGAATGGAACCATTAAGGAATTTAAAAAATACTAAGTCACACTTTGACCAATATATATGATGTTGGAAGACAAGATTGGGATGACAAAGTATCATCTGTTCTATGGGTATATAGGACAACCTATAAGAGGTTAAACAAGGCCATGCCATTTCAATTGGTGTTTAGCGTGGAGGATTGTTTTCCAGTTGAATTCATGTTACCATTGCTGCGTCCTAACACACGTAGGAGGGTTGGATGATGAAAAAGTGCTGGAAGAGAGGATTGATAAGTTAGTGTAGTTAGATGAAAGGTGATCACTTGATAGATGGAGACAAAAGAAAGAAAATGCAAGAAAAAAGGCATGGCATGATCATCATATAAAAAAAGTATTTTGAGGTTGGGTATATGGTGTTGTTGTATGATTCAAAGTATCTCGAGCCATCATAGGAAGTTGAAATTCCATTGGTTGGGACCTTATATCATCTCGTACATCCTTGATTCAGAACTTTCTAGTTTCAACACTAGATGGGATGAGATTACCAGGTCATTTCAATGGGAGTAGGATAAAGCCCTACTATAAATAAGTCTTCTTGGTGTTTGTAAATAAGGCAATATTTCCAGTTAGCTTAGGATTTCCCTTTATAATTTTTGTTTCTTGTGTTTCCCTTTCTTTTTTCTTGTTCCTTTCTTGTTGTTTCGTTTTGCACCTTGTGCGCCAATGACCACATTATTTTCTAAGGTTGTGTATGTGCAAAGGACCGTACATCTATTTTAGTGTGGGGTGGAGTAATGTAAAGTAAAGTATAAGCCAATAGTAAAGGTTGAGTGGCCCAGTAGAAGGAAGCACGTAAGATTGAGAAATCACATGGGGAAATGGTGGATAATGAATTATGGTGTCAAGAAGGCTATAACAAAGACCATGTACAAAGGATGAAGAGCATAGGAACAACATGAGGTAGGTGAGGAAAAATCAAGTAAATGATAGAAGAAGTGCCTTGGCGTGTGTAGACATGTGTGTAAGAGTCTTTAGTCGATTGGAGTTTTACGTGTCGGAGAAGGTTGTAGAAGGTTTTTCACATAGGATTGGGCATGTGGGTAAGGGCGCTTAAGGTTGGCCTAGTGGAAAAATGCACACTTAATGTTAAGCATGTTGGAAGGTGTTATAGCATTTATTGGTGGAGGGAAGCAAAAACTATAAATATGAGGTTAGGAAAGTCATTATTCTACATTGCTATTATGAAGTTGAATTATTGTTGTGAACTAGGGCATCTAGAGAGATTGGTGTGAAGGTAGAAGAATCCTAGAAATTTGAGTTTATGACTAGAGTAGATCTGCAAACCAGGAGGAAGGAGTACACAAGCGTGAGGAAAGGTTGTTTGAAGTGTGTCGTCTTGTGGAAGGATTTTCCTAGTTAGGGTTTGGTAGCTAGGGCATGGAGATAAAATGATTTCTTCCAAGAGTTGAGTTTCAAGATTGAGAAAAGTATTAGAGAAGAGAAAGGAGTTTTAAATTTTAAACCAACAAAAATAATGGCACCAAAGAAGGTGACCATTTCACCAAAGAAACAAAAGGGCAAGGGAAAAGGAAAATAAACTGCTACCGTCACGAGCTCTAATGAGGAATGGTATGTAGAAATGTAGTACCCAGATGGAGTGTTGCTGGGAAACAAGTGGGTGTTGCACTTGAGATAGATAATCGTGAGCTATTACAACCATCGCATGAGCACTACAAAGAAATAAATGGCGTTAGAGCTGGTTCATCCAACTAACAAAAGGACACCAGATGGAATGCTAATTTACAATGACAAGGTGAAAGTAAAGTTGAAGAAGGAAATACTTACATTACAACTATATGAGTTTCCTTATTTTGGTAAGCCCGAGCGACTATATCAATGGTTAATGTTGCGTGTGCATGAAGACAATTTCTACTTTGCAGGCCACAAGATGCGCATAACACCACAATTGATATCTAAGTTCATTGGCTTGAATTGTGAAGGAGAATCCATAGATGATGATTTGAGTGATAAGGAGGCTATCAAGGAAATAATAGTAGCTTATGACTATAAAAAGGGTTCATGGTACTTTGACATCATAGAAATTCTAGACCCTATTATGAGAATGGCTGCATGCTTGGTCACCAAGATTAATGATCAAGAAAGATGAATGCAAGTGAACAAGGCATGATTGAATGCATGCTTTGAAAGATATCGAAGGGACCATCTATAATTTGTCTGCCTTTATTATGGATGAAATCATAAGCAACATGTAAGAAGGAGAAAAGATCTTATTTGGAAACATCCTTCTCACCATCGTCTTCTTGGAGATTGTAGTACCAGATGGGCCAAAAAAATTTGTTTGGGAGTATCTAGAAGAGAAATCCTCACCCGTGAAAAGCTTTGAAAAGTATACTTGTGAAACCATGACGATCACTCACAAGGCACGCCTAGAGAAGTGGTATAAATGAATACGTGACAAATTTTCAGAAGAGTGGAGGATCCCCGAGTAGTTTCCGACACTCATGGATGGAGAAGAATATTTTGCGGTTTACCAATATTTATTCATTGGTAGGTTTACTTTGAGAACTGGGACTAAGAGCCCATGGTGCAAGCTTCCCTTCTCCTTCACCGTAATAATTCCAAGTAGGGGCCAACCAGTTCAAGCAGGACAAAAGGCTAAGGTTTGACCTTAGTGAGGTAGACCAAGACCACTACGAGCTATGTTGAAAGCTTGTCTACCCTAAGAAGCGTGTGTACATGGAGAAGTATGTCTCCCACGAAGTACAAATGATGAATCTCATAACGTTGCTGATCACTGGAAGGGTTACAACAAGGGTATATCTATGCATAAGGCCTAAGTTTGAGAAAGGAGCCTATCTAGAGAGTGATGTATCCATTCCAAAATACCCCACAGGTTAGAAAAAGGTCACGTCGAAGAAGAGGGAAAGAGAAGAGGTGTAGGAGAAAAAGGTACCAAGTGTGAAAACCACACAATCGGTGGGCATGCCGGAGCATGAAGAGCCGCTCACACATGAAGAATCACCACAAAAAATGTCTCTAATTAAGGAGAAGGAATAATATCCTATATTGGAATCACAAGTTAGGAAGAAGCAAAAGGTGACCAAAGAAGAAGACTCGGAGGAGACAGAAAGCTTAGAGGCCTACATTGGTGACAAGGATGATGATGAGCTTGAAGGAGGTGAAGACCACCTGGTATATGATATACATGACTCAAATGAGGAGGAAGGTGAAGAGAAGTATGATAAGGAAGATGAAGAGGAGAAGAATGACAAGGAGGAAATAGAGGATCAAGGCAAGGGGGTGAGCGAAGAGGTGAGCACAAAAAACAAAGAAACCCCAAGCCTCACCAAGGAACAAGTGGAGAAAGCTATGGAGAGAGAAGTGGTGGGCATCATGAAGGATTTGGTGGAACAGGAGTTAGAGCAAAGTGCGGATGAAATTTTGAAGGAGATGGAAGAAGAAAGCATTAGGAAAGAATATGGTAGCATGGGTGGGAATCCCAATTTGGCAAAGAACTTTCCAAAAGCTACATGAATAGGTGGGAAGGGTGTAGTGGTGGCACAAGAGAAAGGAATGGGATACATTAATGATCTAAGAAAGGTGCTATGTACATGCTTCCAAAGCACCATACTAATGGAGTAACTCTGGCTATGTCCTCATTTGATGAAGAAGGTGCATATCCCCAAACCAGGAAGATGTTATCTTGGGAATTTGAGTCCCACGTGGATGAACCTAAGTTTGAAGTAAGTCAGAGAGCACTAGTGAAGGTGTCATAAAAAAAGGAGTAAATCCCTTGGTGAATGCTTAACAATTATCAAATGAGCAGGTATGCAATGTGCTCAACAAATTCTCACGTCAAGTTTGAGGTCATAATGTTCGGGAGGAATGACAAAGTGAGATTCTTGGAGGAGGAATTGGAGAAGGAGAAGAAGGATCTCACTGAGAAGAGAAAGGAATTGAAGTAGGAAGAGCTTATCAACACATAGTTAAGGCATGAACTAAAAGAGGAGAAGGAAAGGGTGCGTGAGCTGCATAAGAAGATTGAAATGATAATGGGTATTATTATTTTATAGCATCCTTACTTAGCGCTACCCAAACAAAAATATGAATCAACCTTGTAGTGTCTAGAGGATTTGACTTGTATCCTCATGATGGAAAGGTGACCTTGTTCCTTAGAGTCTACAAAAGAAGAGTTGGTGCTCTAAGAGAAAGACGATAAGTTGGAGGTTATAGAGATTATTGCTTGATATACTAAACTTCTTATAGAGGTAAGGGCCACCGCACAAGTTGCAGAAGTTACATATGACAACTGCACTGATAGAGATAGAGTGGCAAGCATCCTAGTCATCACTCATGAAATGGAACTCCAGGAGTTTCAAAAAGCTAATAAGGGGAACATGGCAGAGAGAGATAAAATTCTATTCGAGGTATAAAAGAAGTCAGAAGCCATCGAGACCTTGTGAGGGTTGATCAAAAGTTGAATAAAGGAATTGTACCCCCAGATCACCCGTAGGATGGATGCGCTTGAGGACTTGGGAAAACAATTGGAAAGTATTTTTGAGACCATGAGCACTAAAGGGGAGGAATTAATTTTTGAGGAGGTGAGTGCTTTAGTCAGAGACCTCTTTCAAAGCAAAGCACAAAACAAGGTTGATTCCTGGGAAAATATTGAGGTAGAAATAGGGAAGGATTTCCCTCTCCTCCTTCAAAAATAAACATTGTTCTCATTCATTCTCCCCATTCTTTCATTCTTTCTCCCAATTCTTCATTCCTTCATTCTTTTTCCCCTATTCTGGAGACTGCCATTCTTTATTCTTTGAAGAGAATTTTTTCCGAGGATGGAGAATAGGTGTAGTGTGGGGTGATGTTGGGCCCCAAAATATTGGTTAAGTACAAGAAGGCGCATGGGCACGTGGGACCTATTTGAAGAAGGGATTATGTGTTAAAGGTGCATAGGAAGTGTTATAGTAGGGTTTAGTAGAACACATGACATGCATGCATAAGACAAGATGGTTTTGGGACTTCCATATTCAGAGTTCTAGACAAGTACACGAGGAAAGCGTGACCCGTCTAGCATGTGGAGTGGATAAGGTGACATCCTGATTGTAGGATCAAGAATGGAATATTCCATATATGTGATGGAAGGATCTAGAAGGACATCATTGCAAAGATTAGAGATATTAGATCAAAGGATTCATGATGCATTGAGGACCACTTGGACACTAGGTGTCCAATCTCTTACCTTAGAAGGCATGGCGGTGAAGGCAAAAAGCTATATATTGAGGTGCGTGGGTAATAGAAAGGGTAGGTTATAAATGTGGTAGTATGGTTGAAGAGAGGAAAATCTCTGCAGAAGTATTATGGAGGATTCTATGGGTTGGGATTAGTGGAAACATAAGAGTGATGGAATATTTAAAGGGATGGGTCTATGTTTATCCTTGTAATGTAAAAAGTGTAGTATAGTTTCGATGCATGACCTTGCTCGCATTATTATATGATTCTATTATGGCCTCAATGAATGTAAAGTGATTATTGAACTCATAAATATGAATAGAAGGTTCTGTTCTAAAGCATATATGTGTTCATGAGCATACGTCTCATGCATTTCATTTGTGTATGAATCATTTCTATATGTTTATTTTTATTTCTCTTTTATGGATGGAATGAGATGATAACTCACCCTAGGATTTTAGAATGAATGCATGGTTCCTTTCCATTATTTTGCACTCAAGTATCTATCATAGAATATGTATTCTCACAAGACTCACATAAAGGATGGGATCGGCGCTAGCATGTGCCTCGTGTGAGCGTCCAACTCTGTTGGGTAATATGTTGACACACGTGGGATTATAATGTTGTTTTAAGGGCATAAAAATGACTATAATCACCTATTATCCTATAAATTTTCTTATTGAATAACCTATACCTATGACAACAACCATTTTCATTCCAATATCTCAAGTTTCTTCACCTATTAGGAACAGACCCTCATGAATGCTCCTATACTTGATGCCTCAACTATTCTAGAACAACATGTTAAGGCCACTCTAGAGCCAACTCCAAGTATTTTGGAAGTAAAATAAGAGAATATTATTAGACATGAATCACAAATTTATGATGAGGAAGTTATAGTAAATGGAGCACATAAGAAAATTTTGATTTCACAATTGCAACAAGATTCCTCGGACACTCAAGTAAATGTAGGAATTATTAAATCTCACGTCCCTACAACTAAAGCTATCTCCTAAGAACCTCGGTGAAATGATATTTTTCTTAGTAATAAGATAGGTGAGGACTCAACATGAATAGATTAGGAAGTTGGTGACCAACAATGCCAAATAGTTGAAGAGATAGGGGACCAATCTAAATCTATGGATGGAATTGAGGGTCAAGGTGGACTTATAGGACCAAGTACTCAAGAGGAACCTATACATGTAACTTCAAAAGGTATGTCTATGCCTTATTCCTCTTCCAAATACCTTACAGTTATCCATGTGGCTCTAATTCTACAATCATTGGATGAACATGAGTCTCCCATAAGAGAGTGGATAAGTAGTACTCTCCTAAAGAATAAGAAGGTGGAAATATAGTTGAATGATGAAAATCTACAGAGCTTAGCTCTCCTCAATCCTATAAGAGAAACTAAAAAGAAAGAGTTATTTCCAGAACAACCCCGAGTAAGAAAGGAGAAATATTCATAGATGTTGTAACTCCCAAAGATGGTGTGCTTCGAGGGGAAGCATCTCCATCTGATTTTAAGGTCTCTAATATCTCATTAGGTAATCCTTCTACTGAAGAAATGAAATGTTTTTTTTCTGTAGCAGTAGAAGGGGTATTCCAAAAGATTGATGAGTTCAAAGAAATTAAGAAGGAACTAAAGGAAAAGAATGAGGCACTATCCTACTTGGTTAGAAAATTGAATAGAACTTAGAAGGAAGGACAAGTGGAAGTCCCAGAGATAGCTAATGATTATATCAAAAGAATAGATGACTTAAGAGAAAGAGGGGATGCCACTATCTAATGGGAGAATGATTTGGTTGCTAGGGGTGAATCAATAATCATAGAATTTGTAAAAAAATATTCACGTATTCATGAAAAGGTAGAAGCAACCAAGACATTAATGGATAAATGTGATGTTGAGAAACAAATGTAGAGTGATATGCTACCAAAAATGGAAGCTATCAAAGACTTAGGTGATGACATGGTTGTTCTGAAGGTATGTATTATGTCTACCGATTCTGTAGGGAATCAATATGAATATTACAATATCAAAAAGTAAGAGTAGAGGTTTGGTTAAAATATTTTCAGATTCTTGATCAATTAAGAGACAAAATAATGGATTATATTGGTGGCCTTCATGCTCTGATAGATAAATTAATTAGGAAAAATAGTGGAGAAACAATTATAATGGAGAGCACTAAAAATTTGATTAGAATTTTTAGAGAATATGTTATGGGTAAATAAGGAGAGATGAGGGTTTTCAATGTATCTCTTATGCAGGAATGGGCATATGTTGAGTTAATAATTGATAAATTGATAAACATGATAAAGAAAGAAAAGTATATCTTTTCGGAAATTGATGAAATAAGTATGAAACATGAAGTAATTTTCAATTACCACTCAGGGCTTTATGAGGAAGTTGTTACTCAAATATTTTAAAAGTATGATTCCTATAAAGACATGGTATGGGAAAGCTCAAGTCAATCCACTTTGGAAAGGGACATAAAAAGTAAAAGAAGAATTACAAAGTTCATTAGAAGTAAAATCATATCTTTTCTATCTCCTCCGTATGCCACCAATTTTTTTCACTCAACCCAATCAAGAGAAAAAGGGAATATTTTAAGTTAGTATATATTTCCTCTATAGATTTTGAATTACATGAAGAATGGATTCAAGGTGCCCTTTGATGTGTTTTTAGGGGAAATTTAGTCAAATATTTATAAGTATGAGGGGTTTCTCCTCATACTATGGGTTTTTTTATTAAACTTTTACGTAACAAGAATGTATATGTTTTACTATGATATTGCTTAAATTTGTTTGAAGAAAATACATTTTAATCTTAATCTTAATGATAAGATGATCACTATGTATAGTCATTAACAAGCATTGAGATCATTAGTTTTCATGTTCCTTGTCAATTATTTGGTAGATTAGAATGAAACTTTTTGATTATGAGTTTGTCTTACATATTCGGATTTTGTGTACTTGAACATTTAGTTGATCATTTACATTTTCTCATTGCAATTACTCGTATTCCTTGCTTATCCGAATTACACTAGGTCTATCCTTAATGATTTAGATTTTTCCATTTGTTCAATATTGTGGTGTGATGTTTTACTTTACAAAATTGAATGTAATTATAAAATCCTTGCTGAAATCATTCCATTGATGGATTTTATAAATATTTCAAGTGTATCTTAAGTGTATGAGATTAGAAGCAATAAATTATTCATTAAAATATTTACATGAGCTTTTGTGTTAAATATTTAAGGATTGTGTGAAATATTTGTCATAATTGAGTATCAATGAATGAAAATCTTTTCTTTAAATGGAAACTATGACTTA
This sequence comes from Taxus wallichiana var. yunnanensis, assembly GCA_018340775.1. Taxonomy (NCBI): domain Eukaryota; kingdom Viridiplantae; phylum Streptophyta; class Pinopsida; order Cupressales; family Taxaceae; genus Taxus; species Taxus wallichiana. Next base: position 133,936,255 of record CM031243.1, read on the forward strand.
TTAATGAATTGTTCTTTATTGTCTAGGATGTCATGTATGTATAAGAAAGTATTGTGAGTAGTGTCATTGAGTGATCTATTATCTTACAAATCCCCCATCCTTATAAACAAAACATAATCCAAGTCTTATCATAAAATACAAACCTTTTGTTTGTCATCCTATTGTGTTTTTTACAAATATCAGTAAAGGGAATCCTTGATATTTGTCCCCTTTCATAAAAATGCAACAACAATGCAACTTATCTATCTTTAGTAACTTGTGTTTGGTGAAATAAGTATATACATCACTTTATGTGACAACTTGTGAAAGTGAAGTGTTGTATTTATGGCCACACTTATCCCAAAATGATCTGAATATCCCATAAGAGATTGAGAAGTAAAATATTTATCCCTTCTACTGTGTTTCATTTTACCCCTTAGGTTCTCTCACCTCGGTCAAAGGCAGGACCGAAAGTAGTAGGGTTGGCCATTCCTTTTTATGTGTCACCCAATCCCTCCAAAGCCTAGTCTCAATAGGTTTTCAAACATTTCCCGGCTGCAAACAACATAAAATGCCCAAGCCTCGGCATTCTTAAAATTTTCCCGGTTATTCACCGAAAATGTCTCGGCCCCATCGGAGGTGTAAATTTTGGTAACAACATGATGAGTGCATAAGAATTCACTTTCATATGTCTCGTATTGGGGTTTCAAGAGTTATTTTGTATTATTTACCTTACTTGGGTGTCCATGAGGGTAAATAATGTTTGGAGGGTTATTTTCCTTTGATTTCATGTTTGAATGCATGTAGAATTATCAAGGAAAATGGTAAATGCAATCGCTTCCTCTCACTAGTCCACTTTCCCCATTACCATTCCCTTTCAAGCTCGTTTTACACTTCCCATTTACCTACCCATATAGATTTCATAATTTATTACAAATTTAACATCATATCTACCTACAAACTCAACATCTTGTGCATATTTTGTGTGGGTTTTCCTTATTTTGAAGCTTAACATCTCAAGTATCATTTCAATCAAAGTTTTCAATAAATTAATTTAAAATTATGCTTGTGATCACCCTAAATTTGTCTTTAGTGGCTTGTGTCTTATGTATTAAGTGTTTGCAATGCTTTTGTGATCATTATTTTGAATGAACATAGCATTTTGTGGTTGTATTTGATCTTAGATTGACGTTACAATAAGTATACGCGTTTGAAACATAATATATCCCTCCCCCTTTCAAGCCACCCCTTAGGTCCTCTCACCTTGGTTTAGGTAGAGCCATAAAGTAACAAGTGAATAACCACATCGTTAGTTAGATGCTTCCTTGTCATATCCATAGAATAGACCATGAGAGGAATATATATCCATTCCGACCGAAAAACTACAAGTTAACATATCCATCATTCTTACTTTCCCCTAACTCATGTAAATTACCAACAAGAGGCATAATATTTCAAGAATTTTTGAAATCAAAATACAAGAAGAAATCTTATATCACAATATTAGAATTCAAGTGTTTGACATTGTCCCCAATAATGGCATAAAAATGATGGGATAAAACAATTATCAATTAATTTGGTTCAACCATGTTGAACACAAATTGATATATATCCTATCTAATATTTGAGTATGAATCAAATTCATTTATAGTAACAACCCAAAGACGTTTATTTTTGAACAATGTATGTACTTTGTATATACAATATAGGTTTCTCCAAGACTATGAATTTTTAGGAATTAAAAATACACAAAATAAAATAACAATGCTAAAAGAAAACATTGAATAGATAGTATTAAAACAACAAAGGAAAGGGACATAATAGAGTGGACACAACATTTGCAAATGAAATAATAGAAATATAAATTTCTGAAAGTAAAAATAATGACTATAGAATACTTCAAGTGTTCCCTTACTTAGGTGAATGTAATGCTTTGAATATTTATAATTAAATAAACTCTTATTCTTATTTTCTCAAAAAAAATTATTTATATTAACTTATGTTCTTCAACATATATTTTCTACTCCCCTTGTAACATTCTCGACTATAGGTATTTATACACCCTACAACTAATTATATACGTACTACCATTCCCAACGTATAAGAGGAATACTTGCTTATTTTATAAACCATAACTTGAAAAGCAGTCTACAAACTAATAAAATTTACTAAAAATATAAGAAATGAGATATGACATAATAACATTTGACATTTTCAAATTCGAACAATTATGGCATCTTCGAACAGGAGATATTTACATGTCTCGAGGTGAGTTCGCTTCATTTGTTGTGCTCTTAATTTCCATTTTACTACATGCCACCTAGGTAGAGGTGCGATCTTCCTAGACATTTACTATGTGTCATTATGATCCTTACTACATTATAAATTTTAGCATATATCATATTAAAATGAGAAATACGAAATAAGATATGACATTTTGTATTAGCAAACAACTACTTAAATTTATACAATGTTTGGCATACAAAATACAAGAGAGTTAGTGCATATGTGGGAAAGGTTTAGGTAGTAAAGAATTAGGTGAATGAGTCAATGGTGAAGAGATACATAAAAAGACATATTCTAGACTCATTAATAGAGGACTATGGTATGGGTCATTCCCATACCAATGGGATGTTTATAATTTGGTACTAAGGTTTTAGGTGAGGGATTTGTGGCCCCTTCACCCACATTGTTTAATTTTTTTATTTTACATATATATATATATATATATATATATATATATATATATATATATATATATATATATATATATATATATATATATATATATATATATATATATATATATATATATACCATTAAAGTCAAAGAGGGATCCTTCAAATGATATGGTTATCCTATTGGATGAAAACACGTGATTAGGTACAAATGAATTGATAACTAAGATTAGCCACGTTCTTCCTTTTTATTTACATGTCTCGAGGTGAGTTCGCTTCATTTGTTGTGCTCTTAATTTCCATTTTACTACATGCTAGCCTAGGTAGAGGTGCGAGCTTCCTAGACATTTACTATGTGTCATTGTGATCCTTACTACATTATAAATTTTAGCATATATCATATTAAAATGAGCAATACGAAATACGATATGACATTTTTACTTAAATTTATACAATGTTTGGCATACAAAATACAAGAGAGTTAGTGCATATGTGGGAAAGGTTTAGGTAATAAAGAATTAGGTGAATGAGTCAATGGTGAAGAGATACATAAAAATAGACATTTTCTAGACTCATTAATAGAGGACTATGGTATGGGTCATTCCCATACCAATGGGATGTTTATAATTTGGTACTAAGGTTTTGGGTGAGGGATTCGTGGCCCTTCACCCACATTGTTTAATTTTTTTATTTTACACACACACACACACACACACACACACACACACACACACACACACACACACACACACACACACACACACACACACACACACAAAACCATTAAAGTATTTTTTGTATAAGGAAATGAAAATTCCTTAATTTAAATGAACAAAATATATATTTACACAAACATAAATATATATAAACTCAAATATAATATAAGTCTTGTTTCTTATATATATATATATATATATATATATATATATATATATACATGTAAGGCATGATTTTTTTTTCATTCTTATATACAAGAAATCAAGGAGTTCAAAAATGATTGTTAATCCAATGAGAGAATAAGAGGATCAATTTGGATGAGCTAAAATCCATCTCCTATTATTTTTACTAATATGAAGAATAATATGATAAAATAAAGAACAAAGATTAATAAACATAAGATCTTCTTCCTTTTAAAATCATTGCAAATACACATTGAGATATAAAACAATCCAATGATATAAAAACACATTCTCATACATATAAATAAAATTTTCACCATTATTTCTAAAATCTTAAATAAGATCACTATCCTCTTGTAGTCCATTATAATTTAATTACAACAAAGTAAGAAAACAAGAGCTCAAGCATTATTTTTGTAAAATAATGAGACAATAAGTATACATATGCAAAGAGATAACAAACCATCCATTTTCATTTAAACCATTTCAAGCAAAACATTGAATCCATTTTCCTTTCTTTCAACTTAAAACAACATATACATAAAATAATATTTAGTAAGATTATACAAGTTAGATATGATTTTTTTGTTTTGCAATACTTATTTCAAAAGGTTACTCTGTATAGATAATATTCATGCAAACTCAAATATTTTTATCCCAAAAATTCCATTGATAATCCATGGTCAATGAAGAACTTCTTTTAGAAAAAAATTCTTCTTTGTAAGCACAAGATTTAAAAGTGTAATAACAATTTGATTTCCATACAAATGCAACAGCAATTTACATCATTCTTTACTTATAATATAAAGAAATAAACCAATCTTAAAATAAAAGAGGAAAATACTCTCAACAAGTGGGAACAACATGGCCAAATTATTATAAAAACAACCATTGTTCCATATAAAATACAAGCTCCCCAAAATCTCCATAACCAAGCTCCATCTCCAAATAAAGCAACCAAACCATAATAAGGTGAATTTTTCGACCTCTTAATTAAATGAGATCATTGCATGCCTCTCTCAAAAACGAGATCATTCTATTCTCCCTCTAATCCCATGGGAGAAATGAAAAACATGCTTCCAAGTGAGTACATTGTGGGGTAAATGAAAGATACCAAAACCACAACATTAAAGAAACCATATAAGCTAAAATGTCACAAAAACACACAAAAAGATCCATGCTTATAATAAAGTGGGGAAGAAAGGAAAGAGATCACATTTAAACATAATCAAACAAGTATCAATTGTGCCCAAAAATTTCCCAACGTGTTTAAAAGCCTTTAAAGCCCTCCAATATACCTTATTTATTCTTGTCTCCTCCTTTTGAGAGTTTTTCAAACCTTGGAATTTCCTTAGCAAGGATAAGAGATGGTTCCCAAACCATATGGGAATGATCTCCTACTTCAAACCAAATGAAGGGAGTTGAAAAATAATCCCAACAAGGCTTTCCCATCAAGCCTTGTGGGAAAATAAGAGGGGTTCTTCCCTCTTCCCCTTACAACTCCAAAATCCACTCCCCAAAGGGGTGGATGGAGAAAAACAAAGAAGAAAACCATAACATATTGCAACCAAACTATTTCAACACCAAATTTTAAACAAGAAACAACTTCCTTTCAAAAACAATAACAAAAATTCAAGGGTGTGAGGCCTACCTCACAAGAGAAAAATGAGTCCAAGCACAAGCCTTCCAATCCACAATCCAAGCTCCCAAATCTTAAGGATCCTTTTCTCCACAAAATAGATCCAATAAAAATGACCAAAAAAACCCCTCAACCCTAAAAATAGGAGGATAATATAGGAGAAGAGTCTCTAAATAAAAACCCAACGAGATGGTGACATATGCTAGCCATCCACCTAGAAATCCATATAATTCAAATACCCTCAATTTGCACCAATAAAAAAATAACAAAAATTAAAATTAAAAAAAAATCAAGTCGCATCCCCACATGGAGAAACTTGCACTCCAAATCTCCATCAAACATTAAAATACAAAAACATAAATTTAGGTGGTTGAAAAGGGGTCAAAGGGCGTAATAATATTTATGAGCCTTAAAAGATCTCACCCACACATAGGTATGTTATTTGGGGGATCTTTTAAGATGAATATAGCCCCTAAATTGGCATAAAATCTTCCAAAAAAATCACTTCTTCTACAAATTCGAGTTTTGGGGAAGAGGTGTCCTTTAAGAGGGGTGGTGAGTCCACCTAATCCATGATTAGGTGACCCTAAACCCATTTAATCAAGAATAAAAATTATTACATCCAAACCAAGTGGGAATCAATTAGTTCATAAAAATATGAACAAATAAATAAAGAGGGATTAAACCAAATTAATTTAAGTGGAGTAAAGTGAGATAAAAGTGACCAAATAAATTCAATAACACATGCCATGGGTAAATTTCCCATTTCTAACCATAGTCCATAAAATAATAAAATAAGGGGAAAAAAGGGTAGATTCGACCTATACAACTTATTTTTCCTCTTGAGGTGCATCTCATAATCCCATGTTCTCCTATGGCATAACATGTAGCCTGCACACTCAATTTCACACATCATACCAGATTAATACCAAAACTAAGTAAAATAGTAATACACATGTTAAAATAACCCAAATCAATCATATGCTAACTATTCCAATTAGTTACACAAATATCCATCCGTCAAATGTGATATATAGAAATTACGATAATTATCCATGACATATCCAATATAAAATCCATGTAAATATCAAATCCATAATATCCATAACATCACATCTAAATTAGGTAATGTAATGCCCACAAAAACAAGCACACAAATACAATAATAAAAATACTGGAATATTTTTTTACTTTCATTACTAGTTACATGACACCACATGGGATCACTTAGGATAATTTTTCATCACACAAACCATTTATACCAACATGGATCCACTCGTACCACAATATGAGAAGTGATTGGATTCATAAGGAAAGACGACACACATAACTAAGCCTACCTAAGAGGCTTACATAAGGGAGAGATCATTGTTGTAACTACCCCTTATCACTCCAAGAAGGAATCCTACCTAGCATTTTGTTCCTACAAAGCATACACACCACAAAAACTTTGACACGACCTTGATCTCTCCATTATAAAATGCGCTTATTCCTCCACAAAGACTATCCTTGAATTCCTTTGGTTCCTCCAAGATAACACACATTTCCATTATTCCTTCCTTCAATATCTATACCTTATTCATCCAAATAATCAATGATGAAAAATCACCCCAACAAGAAGAACATAACCACACAAAACACATGATGCACACTATAACCAAATTTTATAAATGAGAAATAACAAATAATTATCCAACTACAATATAACTCATGGTTAGGCACTTCCCATGATAAAACACTTCCATGATTCATACTTATTACAATCATGTTTCAAATATTTATCTAAATGATTTCGAGAACACTTAATACATGAACATACATTCTCCTTTTTCTTCTAGAATGAATTTCCCTTATACTGTTAAACATTTAACTTAAAATGGTTTCATTTAATTTGGTTCACATACCTTATTGTAATTAATTGTATAACTTGTTTGTTAAAAGATGCATTTGTATAGACACAAGGATACTAGCTCTTGGCCTTACGATTAATTTCCAAGGGAATGTTTACTTGGTTTGCATCATACCTTCATTATACAATAGGAACTAGTGTGATAACAAGAGGGAAACATATATCATTTAAAGGATCAAGGTTCATGGTTCTCTCCTTTTGTTTATACTTTAATAATTGAATTGGTTCACATTAAATTTTCACATCATGAATTAATTTTCTCACAACATAATATGGTTTACTTACGTTATAAGAGAGATGTAAATTTCAATTTTCTCCTAGGACATCATCTCATGATTACATTTTCAAAGACCAAGCATAAATTACAATATTGTTATTTTTCCACAATTAATTCTTAATTTCAAGTTATAGTGAGAAAAAATTGAAAACAAAATTTCTAGGAATGTAATACATCCAAAAATAAAATCCTCAAACTATATTTTAAGAGATAATTCAATATTTGTTACCTAAAACCCCTTCATTTTACTCATATATCGGCTTAAGAGGGTTGCATCAGATTCTAAATCGGGTTCATTTGAGGTACCAACTTAAGAGAGCCTAATCACCTTGTTATATTCATGAAAACAATTCCTAGGAGGAAGGTCACATACTTAAGGTAGTGTTTAACTATTGTCGTTCCTACCGGATGGGGTTGTGACAATGTTGCTAAGCGTGCATAGTATTATGGTAACTTGAATTTGGGTTCTTATTTCCCTTAAGCTAGGAGATGTCATCTAGTACAAGGAACTAGGATCATCCTAAGTTTTTAGTATTCTATGTTATGCTAGTGTTTGAACTAGAAGGGTAAGTCAACACAAGAATATTACTCTAAGTTTGACCATTTGTTTATTTATTTTTTTCTAAAATTACAAGTAAAATAGTATAATATACAAGGTATTTTATCATTAATTTCATGTTGAAACCGACTATAAAAGATCAATTAATTTTTAGTTAGTATAACATCAAATCTTTAACAATGAATAATCCCAAATCAAAGTAACACCCACGATTGAATGCACACTTCCCAAGCACCCCAGAACACTACTAATTTTATACTCATCACAAAATTCAATAATTAGAATTTATATATATAACAATGTTTTTGATATATCATATATAATTACATTGTTCCAAATAACATGTTAATATGAAATCATCAATAACACTTCACTTCCTCCATGTCTCAAGACTGTAACCACCACATGATCATCACAACTACTAACATGGCATCTACCTAAATATATATTTTAATTTAGATTTTAAGTTTTCCATTCACATAATTAGAATACTTCACACACAACAAGAGAGGGTTAGAGATACATATTCATTTCACTTCACTTAATTTCTTAACTAAGTGAGGAGAAAGGCAAAGAGGGAGAGAGAAATCACTATTTTCCAAATAATAAAATTTCTCAAAACACCACACAAAATTGAGTCCCATATAGTTGTTTATAAGTTTAAAAAGATTCTCATCATTTAATTTACATGGCGAGGTTCTTATAATCTTCTTTCACGTTTTCCCACTAGTTTGTAAAAAATTCTAATTTTAGTTTAGGGATAGGAAAACATGTTCAAAAAATAACTTCCAATGGGTGAACACAAAATAGATAAATTATTATACACTCTCTTATCTACCGAGAATTCACAGGAGTTGACGGAACATTGAATCGGAGAATGGTTTATAAATGACAACTAGTTTTTCGGAGCCACCAATCGTAATTGGACTATTTTTAACTTTGGTCAAATAACAACCGGAGGCCTATACAACAGTTTTGAAAAAATAACTAGTGAGGTGTTTTTATATTAAATAATGTTGTCTTTTTGTTTCCAAACTAGTTATGCATGCTTACACTTTATCTAGAGAAGTATAGATTCTCACCCGAAGCATGCGCACTGGCCAAGTCCCTCCTTTGTTATGCCTATCATAATGTTAGCATGAATATCTACTAGATTCATGAAAAAACAACCATTCATGCACAAAGAAACATCATAAAATGAAAATCGAGCAACACATATAATAAAGAGACCATTCATGGAAGATAACAATCATAATCTAAATATCCATGATCAACACAAGAATACATGCACTCATAAGAATTTATCCATTACAAAAATAATCATAGCATATATCTGATTAATGTAATATCTAGTACATTAATGTGTCAACCATGCATGCACTCATACAATATTAGGAACCACTAACATTAAGATATGTGGAACAAAACCCTAACTCAAAAGCCTCGAATCCAATAACAAAGAGCTAGTCAATTATAATATGCACAACCTATATATATATGGTGGGGAATTTCCCTTCACCACTTACATGCACATTCCTAATAATAGGCATGCTCAAAATAAATCTTACATACTTTTCAAAAGATATGCTAATAATATATTAAGCTAAATATACAACATGTTTTAATCTTATTATTAGACATCTCCATGTGTTTCTTTGTCCTCTTCTCCGCATGTGCTTTTCCCACTTATAGCCCTTGCTTAGTGTTATAATATTTAGGTTTGAGAGGGGGTTAATCAGTCCTTACTCAAAATTTTCAACTCTTTTTGCAAGCTTATCCAATAGTGCATTCCATGAATTCAACATAACTAAAGTGAGAGAAATAAAATAAAAAGATAGAGAGATGCACACACACAAGGACACCTCATGTAAGTGGGAAACCCATAAAAATGGGAGAAAAACCACTGAAATAAGAGCTCTATATGGGATAAATATCCCTAGATTACAATGATCTATTTAGTTGAGCCACCACTCAACAAGGAGCTACAACCCCTGGTTTAGCCTAGCTACCACTAGACAAGGAACTACAATACCCACTTGCCCAAGATACAAATCAGACCTATTTAGAAAGATACCACTTTCAAGGAAGATGAAACTCCCTATAAATACCAAGCAACCACTTGGTTTACAACAATTTTGACCATTTACAAACACAAGTTGCTTAACTCAACAAATATGGTCACTAGATCAGCTCTTCTCACTTTCTCTCTCTCACCCCTTTACACAATGAAATTCTCACACATAAAAGGATCTATAATTTTCATTGAGATTAAAACTCTATCATGAAAATACAAACATAATTTATTACACACAAAACACTCTTAAGGAATCACCTAATTCAAAGCTTGTTCACTGCTGCACCTTGCTCTTTCATGGCTGCTCCTATATCTGATTTTTCAATATTTGGATCAAATAAAATTCAACCTGCATGTGCGTACATATCATATATATTCTCCCAACTCTCTTTCATTCTTGTTTAACCTTATAACCATAAAAATTCATTCATATGAAGGAGAGAATACCAAAAGACAAAACAACCAAAAATAGTCACGAGGTCTGCATCTTGTAACTTACAAGAATATTCATAGTTCAACATGAAAAGGTATATTTATCATTCATGGGAAGAAATTACACATTACTAAACTCTCTTAAAATCCCTTACACCTGTAAATATGTCATTATGATCTTTGCAAACTTCAGTTGTAACAGAATCGCCATGTAAGATTTTTGTCTTCTAGCTCTCAAACTTGTCCAAATGAGTTCAAAATTGTTACACGTATAAAAGGGCCCCAAAAGTCCATATAACTCATAAAAATGTTAGGAAAATTGACACATCATGAAAAACTTGCAATAATACTCTTAGGTGTTCTCAAATAAACACCTACAAAATACAGTCCTGAAGATCATGCTAATTTAAGTGCTTCCACTCACCTCTAGAAGATAAAAAATATACCAAATTGAAGATTAGGAATTTCAATTTGATATAATAAAAAAATTAATATCAAATTAAAAGTATAGGTCATCTAAAAACACCTTTTCCCAAAACTTTCCTGGTTGGTTCCTAGGTCTCAAAATTTTGGTCTGCCAAACTTGAGCTGATTCACACCTCAAAAATTCACCTCATGGGGAAAGTAACCTATAAATGGAAATATATTGAAGTATAATAACTCAAAAAATAATTTTCATACTTCAATTCATCTCATAATTCCTTAAAAACCTGAAACTCAAAGATTTGTCTAGTTGATCTTGAGAGTTCAAAAACTAGTCTTCCATGCAACATAACCAAACATCTCCAAATACCTTTTCAGATATTCCTATCATATTTTACAATTAAAATTATATGTATATGAATTTTTCAAGCATCTAGACCCATAGGTAAAATTAATAAACACTCATCTTTATACACATTCATACATGCTTCTCAAATAGGCCCAATAGGGTAGTTTTTGCTCAATCACCTTTAAACAAGAAATGAACCATAAACTTCCACAAATCATATGACAAATGAAAATAGTTATCAAGTAATGGAAAATCATCAATTTAATGCAATTCAAATTGGTTACCTTCATTCTTCTTCACCAACTTCTCAACACAAGTTCCTTTTGCCAAAGCTCAAAAATGTAACCATTACTCCAATTTTATCAAAATGAGTAACCCAAGTTACTTCCTAAAGTTTAATAAAACATCAACAAAATCATCCACCTCAAATTTTAGTAGTGGTTCCTTTTTAAGTTTCTCTTGTAAACTAAAATCTTCACAAAAAACGTGTTTTCTAGTTGGGCCCACTAAGCATCATGAACTCAAATTATCATGAAAATGTTCCCTGAGGAGTCTCGCAACATGTTAAAATAGGTTTCCAAGAAAAGTAGTTAATTTAAGTCACATATCCAACTTGATTTTCTAAAATTGGTCCAAGTTGGGGTTTGGAGGGTTACAAACATGCTCACAAAAATGGATGGAACTTCTAAAATAATCAACCAATCACCAAAATACTTTTTACACCATAATTTTATCTAAGTTTAATATATTTTTATAATATGATTTATCTCGAAGGAGGCTCCACAATTTCCTTGATCGCTAAGAAGTTTGCAACTCAATTTACTTACTTTGAAAAACTTGAGTTTGGAATAAATTGTACAATTTGCAAAATATCCATCCTCAAATTTTCTAATTATTTTCTCACACCTCAAGGAAACATCCCTATAACACCTCAAAGTGATATTTTTCTCTAGTTCATCCTGAATCTTACTATCCCATCTCATTTAGGTGTCCTTTGAAAATGGTTCTCTGTAGTTAAACTATGCTAACCTGTAGAAGTTCCTAAAACACTTCAATAACTACCTAAATATTATTTTAGACACCATATATCACCATTCCATGATCATACCATGTTTTGTTTTCATCATCACACCTTGGGTCAACATTTCACACATTGCTTGCTTGTGGATTGGCTTAAGAAAGCTCCATACTGACTTGTTTTAGTCTCATGCACCTATTTTTTCCTCTTGTATATATTAATGTACCTCCCGTGACACCTCATAGTGATCTAAACTTAATTTCCTTACTTTTTCTTGAGTGAGTTCTCATGTTTTCTCAAATTTTTCCATGTCCTCGCACTACGCCAAGGCCTAGATTGACTTTACTTGACCCATACACTTCATGACTGGACCATGTTTGGCCTTCATACCACCTTTAACATCAATGAAAACACAACCGACATGCACTTCCAATACTTAGAAGCCAAGTAATCTTATTTTTTTCTATTTCATACCTATATTGAGCGACAGTCTAATTTCGATTTCCTATTTTTAGCCTTCTTGGAAAATTAGCTAAGTCCCGTAACCTCTACATGAATGTGCACATTATTACATGCTGACCTAATTCCCCATTGTTCCCCCTTGCATGGTGCTCTATTTTCCTATGTGTGCACACTTCCATGAAAGCCTCTCGTGATTTGTTGATACTTAGTCAATTTTATCTGACCAACATTACCCCACACCAGGATATAGTCCATCCTTAGCAATATTAAATAAAATAATGTCCGTCAAGAATGGAAGAATAAATAATTTTAAAAATGAAAGAATAATGGGATATACACCCAACGAGTCAAAGAATAGTAATTTTTCTTTTGTGTGCATTCAATTCATTCCTGGGGTGGCTGAAGTAGATATGGGAAATATCTATTCATGGTACTCTCCAACTCTTCCCACACCGCAAGATCCTTCACAACTACATCCATAACCAATCCAAAAATGTCTAAAATATTCGTAGGGGTCATATCTTCCCCTTTTCCTTCAGTTCCCGATAACTACAACAAGGCCTCGATGTCATTCATTCCAATGCATCCATCTTCCATGTGACCAAGTATCCAAGTTCCTTAAGCCTTGCACTTGCTTGAGTTTAGAATTCTCCCGAGTGGTGTGAAATTTGAGTATGGGATAAATATATTGAGAGTTATCAAGTGTGAATCCTACTTTCTTCATTGCATCCTTAATCTTGGTACTAAACAACCCATACTCAACTATCTTGTGTGCCACAAATTCCTTATTATTTTCTTACATTGCAACCAAATATTATTATGTCAACCCTTGCACATACACCTTTTCATGTAGTAAAATTATTACCAGGTCCTCCAAGTAGTTCAATTTTAAATATTATTCATCCTTATCATTATCTTTTAGGTCGGGGCATGCTATTGTAATTGCATGTGCAATGTGAATGGATTTTTTTAAGGTATACATTGTGTGCTTCTCTTCCTTCCCCAACTCATCTTTGAGATGTTAGGCTTCATGTTCCTTGTCCTTATTATCCTCTAGAAAGAATATAATAGTGGACCCTTTTCTAAATTTTTGCACGCTAACTCAGCTACCATTTAATCAAATCACCGTTAGTCTACTCATTGGTTAACTCCGTGGGTTTCATGGTCATGAGGATCATACCCAAAGTGCTTTATTCATCTTGCACATAGCATATAATTCATTATTAATTAAAATTCAAGATCCTCCATAGGATTCTGCATATTCCATGAAAACATCTTCTTAGTACACATTCTCTCTCCTGGTTTAAGTACCTCCCAACCATATAGTTCCTTGTCATGTACTACACTCTAGAATCTTTCTCATAACACCTTGGTATGATTGTCAATATAATTCATTTGAGGTGTCTACAAGACCTCCCCCTTTTTTCCTTCCTCCACCGGAATTTCTTGTTTGTATCTACTTCTCAACACTTGGATGTGCACTACTCCCACCTTCACTTGTGGCTCTCATATCTTCTCTGACAGTTCACCATCACCTTTATTTTCCTCTTCTCCCTCAAATTCTTCCTCACGTACAATTTATACCTCCATATCATGTTATTCAACCTCATATTTAATCTATTCTTCATCCTCATCCAAATTATGGATGACCGAGGCTTCTTCATTGTTTACGGCCTCATCCTTAGACTTCGCTCATCACTATATTCAACTATCACTATCCTTCACCTTTTTTTCTTTGGAGGGGTCTTCTTATTTTCACGTGGATTGGTTGGAGTAAAATTTTGTGACTTATTTGTCATCTTTGAAGTGCCTCCACCACTTATTTATACATTTCACCCTCTCTTTAACTTTTTCCCGTGACTATGGTTGAGCATGGTGTCGTCTTATTCTTCCACCTCCTCCCCTCTTCATATTTCTCTTTTTCTTCTTCTTATTCTTCCATTCTAGGAGGGATATCCTTGTGCAATATTTTCATGCCCATATTTTTCTTTCCCTTAGGAAGTTTTGGAAGGATAAGGTTTGATCCAAGAATATATTTTAAATTATTCATTTTTGTCTTGATATATACATATAAACTTGTTAGTTCATTTCCCACTTCAAGAGTTACAAAATTTATATCCAATATGACTGACTTCTTCATCTCCACATATGTTGACTTTGATGGATATACATACTTTGTGTAAAAAGTGTGGAATTCAACATCTACCTTATCTACATAAAATTTTAACTTTCATGCATTATTTATCTTGTTAACTGATTCTTGGAAGTACTTAGCAGTGAAAGCAAAAGATAGTTTTCACCAAGAGATCTTGTCTCCAATGTTCATGTAGAACCTTCCTAAGAAAAAGTGTTGATGCACTCTGAAATTAACCTTACCTTCCGTAACTGATGGCAACTCCTCGATATGCACCACTCATCCTCAAATACTTCACACATTTACATGTACAACATATCCGCCTAGATCTTATATGTGTTATCCATGCCTCTGTCATAAGTGTATTATGTAAATATCTCGTGTGGGGAATTTTTCTCCAAAAGATATTTCCAAACCTTATCCTTAGGCCCATCTAGTACTCTTATCTCCTAAAATACAATCAAAAGGAGTATGGAATCCCAAGTTATTTTCTCACCTTTCACTACTTGGGTATGTGCTTCTTCTATTATGCCCTTAGCAATGAATCCCACAATGTTGTACATTGTCTTTTGTGTTATCTTATGCGCTATGTGCATCCACTTTTATTTACTTGAGTCCAACTCTCGATGTGCCCAACTTGTAGTTGATAAGGTGCATGATGACTCTTGTCCCTAGAAAACCTATACCCGTAACATCCATTGTACAACCTCCAAATTAGTAGTTAAATACAATGGTAGTGGATTCTACTCCTATTTCATCCTCCTAATTTAATTTAAATATGAATTAAATCTAATATTCCAGAGTCACCGATATATAAATACCAAAATATAATAATGACACAAGAAAAATAAGATATACTTTTAGAACCCTAAGCAAGAAGGAGAAGTAGGAAGACTTAGATGATGCTAAAAATAATGGAGGTAATCTGCAAGTATAAGTGCTGAAAAATTGAGAAGAGTGTCATTAATTCTCACTCTAAATTTTGAAATGTATAGATGAGGTCGAAACAAGTGCTTGGGATAGGAAAGGGCGTCTGGCCCTTGAAGACTTCTTTTGGGTGCTAGTGACTACACAGGAGCTCAAGATCTGAATTTTAATGTGTCACAAAGGTATTGAAATTATTCTTTGTTGATCACCCGATGGTCGCTCCTTGATCTCCCAAGGTATCTATACCCTAAAAATAATATTTCACCTACACAAGCCCATAAACCACATCAAACCTAAAAATAAAGATGCAGAATGGGGATTTGGAATGACCCCAGTGGTCACCCTAAGAGTGAACTTATGACCAAGCATTGCACTACATATAAAACTCCATGTAGTTCTTGTGAATGTGTGTGAGAATTATACCCTTGTGCGAGTTTCACTTAATAGTGGGATGGATCTAGAATGTAGCAATGTAGTAGAATGTGTGGATGGAATAGAATAAACTTCCCTTTCATATAATGTGTCTACAAAGTATACAATCCTCAGTACCTTGAATGGATGTCGATGTACATTTTTGAGTGCTTTAGGTTTTTTTTTTATGCAATATTAGGTGATAGTAGTAATGTTTATTGCTTGGTCCTTGATTTTGAACTCATAACTATGTATTTATATGATTCCCTTGTTTGAATTTTGTAATTAACAATCGGGATGCCGACCCATAAGGGAAAAATATGCCTAAAATATAAAAGAGATTCCAAAAGAAGGGAGTAAAGTGAAAAGGGTCAAGGGTCTTGGAGGGGATAGGAGCACTTGGGAACTATTGTCCTGGTTGGGCACTAGTGTCTCAAGCCATAAACGATAAATTAGTAAAATTATGAATGGGTTTTAGGGTGTGTAAGAACAAATAAAACAAGATACAAATAAAAGAGACCAAATATTATCATAAATTACTAGTTTTGTAGCACCAATTTATTTCACTTCTTAAATAGTGAATTTTTTTATATCAACTCATTAATTACAGTTAATGTCCTCAATGAATTCAACACACATTGATTAAATTCTAGCACACAAGAGTTACAAATTCCCTTTAGTTATCTTATGTTGAAATGATTAACATCATTTGTAGTAACCAACTGGATTATTCCAAAGTGTTGTTAATTATCTCGATACCTTCAATGATTAATAGATTATAGAAAATTAATCCAACATTAATGAATATTTAGAATTTGACCAGAGAAGCTATGATAACCATGTGCAACTGCAAGGGTTCAGATCCTACTCGATCCCCTCAAACACTCATTACGAGCCAATATACCTAGTATATCATTTGGTTACCCTTTTTAAGGTACAAAGAATGTGTATCTTCTTAGTGTAGCCTCCTAAGCATAACACAGTTTACAAGAATAAGTGGTGATCGGATAATACAATCGACCATTTGCACTACCATGACCGTAGTTTAGAGAATCACGCTAGCTAGCCCGGTTTCATGTCTCGTACACAAATAATATGAACTTGTCCCTCCATTCACCACACAATCGTCTCATTCATAGTATCGGGATTCATTTCGTTCTTAATTTATTAATTTCATTGTTCATTAAATTACGTAATCATTAATGTCCATCTTTAGTTACTAGGTTGATTTAGTTTACTAAGTCAGATAAGTACATCTGTACCCTTAAGTACACTTAATTTATTATGCATCATTTGTAAATTATCAAGGTAAAAAATTGAGATATAATATGTTATTATCATCTCTCTCTCTTAATCGTGGCCATAGCTTAACGACTTCCATATTTGATTAATCATTTAACATATGATTAATTAATATCTAAGTATCTTTTAATGTATAATTAAACCTATAGTTATATTAAATAGTTGGAAATTCAATCTTCATAGTATTACTATTCTATCATGTTTAGATCAAATGGCATGGATACATAAGCACGTAGTTATATGTCACGACTATTAGAAGAAAAAAACCTATTTTGAATTTTTCCCACCATATAAACTTGATTCCAACCATTTTTTCAAGATCTCACATACTTAAGTCTTTTAAGTGTATGTTCTTCACATTAAAGGACAACAATAAGATTATAAGCAATTCATTACATAACCCTATTCTTAATTAATTACATCATTTATATTTACTTCTTAGTATACATCCATATATTCTTGATTTAATTACAATTTATATATTTTTTTAACTCAATTCTATTGAATAAACCATAAGAAAGATGAGATCTTAAGGATATGTTATAACTTTTTTATTTCAATAACAATCTCAAATTCATAAAGATACCTTAAAAATATTATTACCATTTAAATACCAATTTTATACTAATTGATGGGTTATTAACAACCGTGCAAAAATAAGTTGTAATCACAATCTTAATGATCCTTTCATCAATTGATCAAATTTCATTTCAATGCATTACTTCATAGCCAACAGAGACTATTAGAAGATGTGATTTTCATTAGACTTTAGGCCTTTTATAGTTCCTAAGGAACCTCAATTTCAATCTATGTATTAAATAAATTCCTCCTTAAAACTTGGCACAAAATGATCATTTCTAATCAAATAATCATTTCCTTTCTCAACTCAAATCTCCCTTAACTCTTGAATGAAAATAATGTACAACATCGAACATGGTCAGTTTTATGCACAATAACATGGATATAAAAATCCTTATCTCACTAATTAATTACAAATTAATAGAATATTATCTGTATTTCTTAATGATGATAATTTAACATTTTTTCACAAGCCCATGAATTCCAGCACTAAGCTACTTTTACTACTAAGATTTATACATACTTCTACCATATAAACTCAACAAGTATCACAACCCAAGTACATAATTTATATAACAAGTCATTTTTATTTTCTTAACACCAATATATTAAAGTAACATTTCATAAAATTTATTCAACATGATCACATGTTAACACCAACTAAGATTAAATGATAAAATTACTTCTCTTCAAACATCCTATCATGTTTCAATACGAGCTAACAAACAAGGAACAATAATATAAAAATAAGAGGTTTTCACTTCCTCATTTGGGATTAAGTATACCAACATATTACATTATTTTAATTCAATCCCTAAAATGTAAGATCCACATAGAAAAATCAACAAGCCACTTAATGACAAACTAAATTATTACAACATGGTCTTTCGCAACTTAGTAAATGAACAATTCGAATCTTATATTACCGATCTATATATTGGTGATATTATTCTTAATAAAAATATTCTAATACTCTAGTTACACTACAATAAGGAATTCTAGTTATGTACATACATGTCCCAAATACAATAAACATTGTTAATCTATTTGTAGAATAAAACTCACAACTAGTCATTTATTCACCTCACACGTATAACTCCTTATTATAGATTTATATGGAGTTCCCAATTAAGGATCATATTTTTAAATACAGAAACCTCAACTAAGTACATAAGGACTAGTTGCTCCAGGTATCAGAAAAGGAAATCATAAAGAAATAAAATCAAGGAAGTTGTCATTAATCCACACATTTCAAGACCCATTCTTGATAAGAATGAGGCTATCTATTTTCAAAATCAACGAGGGTTCACTCGGTCCACACACCACCGAGTGTAATGGCTTAGTGTCATGTTTATTAAGAAGGAGACATATATGAATATCCTCACGGACATCAAGGAGGTTTTGAACTAGGAATATCTTCACGTAAATCTACCACTAGAGCCTACATGCTTGATCATTACTTATGCTTCATTATAGATTCATACCAGTCCTTCACGTATAATAGACCGGTAAATAGGTATATATACCCTATTAACACTTTTTCTTAAGAAAACCAAAAAAAAATTCATAGTCCTAAAAGTGGGATAAAATAACATAATAAAAATTTTTACATCGATAAAATAAATAAAACACCTTTGAAGGGTATAAATACCCAACTAATAAGGTAAGAAAACATACATCGTAAAATGTAAAGCTTTCACAATGAAATCATTTAACCAATAGAAAAAAATTCCAATACTTTGTAAGAAAATAGACAAACAAGGAAATATATATCCATGTCTACCATTCAAAGAATTTCTCAAAGGTTCTTCCATGTTCCAAGCCATACAAACCAACAACACCAACAAGATATTCATCTAACTATGCTTTTGTTAAATATCAATTTCATACTAAAAAATGAAGCATCTTCACCTCTCCTTTGAGATAACACAATATGTGTGTGTGTGTGTGTGTGTGTGTGTGTGTGTGTGTGTGTGTGTGTGTGTGTGTGTGTAGATGTTTTATTTTTAGAAAGAATCAAACTAACATGAATAATGCATGCATGAGCCATGGAAAATTTTAGTGGTGAATATTTGTTAATTCATGAATATTCCAATTTTTGAAATTTGAAATTGGTGAATATTTAGGGTACAAGTTAGGACCAGTTCACAAATTTTTTTGGGTACAAGTTAATTTTAGGGGTCAATTCACCATTCCCGCAAAATAGAAATTCACAAAATTCACCCAAATATAGTCATTAAGTAGTATATTTTTAAGTTATCAACCGACAACATAACTATATATTTTCGGCAAATGTCATAAAAATGTTGTTTGACTAGTAGCATAATAATATGCTTCCAAACAATGGCATATAAAAATCCACCGTCTAGTAGAATTTATTAGTGATGTCATGATGTCCCGACATATATATTTTTATTATTGGTAAAAGGTTTTGGAGGGACCTTACCCAAGTTTACAGCAAAAGGCTCAACAACCAAGATAAGAAAAGTAAAATAGTGTGGTTTTTTGATCCTGTGGGTTCACACCCCAACCAAAAGAGGAAAAAGTAGTAAAAGAAAAGGTAGGGGCCAAATGCCTATAAAGAGCCCAAAACAACAAATCGACAACATAATAACAACTATACAACAACACAAAAACTACTGCACCAAGAAGAAGGAACTAACAATATTAACCAATAGAAAACAAAGATGTCTTGATATTCACCATTCATGCAAAAGGTAATTTTCCTATACTTTCCAAATATTCTCTAAGGTTTTTTTGGAGGGACCCTTAAAATTTTCCTTGGCACGAGCTCATAGAAATGGAAAACTCGGGGTTAACTAGAGTTTAAAATACCATTTCTACATGGCTTCACCAAAAGGCCCAACCTAGAACAATGCCATAAATAATTAAAAATGAGAGTATGCATTCAAAGTTAGACTCTCTAAGAATATTTTATTCTCTCGAAACCTACCAATTCATTTAATTGAATTTAATGAGCTCCACTAACTTTGTGTCACATTATGGTTAACGTAATCTCTTAACCGAGAATACATCCCACCCACTAATTTTTGAAATTTTTGTGACCTCTGGTTTCTGTTTGAAAGATGGACCCTCTGGTCTAGATCTAGCATCCCCCTTTGCTAACACTGGGGGATTGTTACCTCGAGCTCCTACCGAGGCATGGAAAAAAGTGGTGACAGGGTCCACCTCTGCCCCACATTCAAAAAAATTATTTCTGTCCTTCTGGAAGGGAATATTTCTCTTCAAATCCCCTCACACATCACCAAAGGTCTGCGGTTGATGCTTCCATAGATTTTTCTTTAGTGGGAAAATTTATGGGGCCCATAACCCTCTATAAATCATTAAAAAATGGACACACATTAAATGGACCTCTTGTGGTGCTCTGGAGATTGTAGCCATGACAAATGGATTCATACTCTTTTCCTTCAGTTTCAAATAAGACTTCGCATGGGTTCTACTTGGTGGTTTGTGGTTCTTCAGCAGAAGGGGCTTCTATATACGAAAATGGACTCCTGGTTTTAATATGTTAACATAAACCATGATGCATGCGCTAATCTGGTGTGTCTTCCAGTCCTTCCCATGGAGTTCTGGGATCCTACGATTATTGAAGGTATTGCTCTTTCCATGGGCTCTCTCATAGCCATAGATCAAGCTACTAAATCCAAAACAAGATTTATTCATGCTCATTTCTGTGTCAATGCTGATGTTAGTAGTCCACTCCCAAAATTGATTGATCTTCTCTCTGACTTTGGTGTTTGGACCTAACCCATTGAATTTGAATATGTTCCACAAGTATGCTCCATATGCAAGAGCATTGGACATAGGGCTCCTGCTTTTCCCTCTAAGCCACAATCCAAATCAAAAAACTCTGATGTCACCCCTAAAAATAAAGGGAAATATGTTCCTAAAGGGGCTCCTAAAGCTTCCCCCATGGTAGCTACATCTAACCCCTTTTCTCTTCTTGAA
Organism: Taxus wallichiana var. yunnanensis; assembly: GCA_018340775.1. Lineage (NCBI taxonomy): Eukaryota > Viridiplantae > Streptophyta > Pinopsida > Cupressales > Taxaceae > Taxus > Taxus wallichiana. The sequence continues at coordinate 133,958,275 of CM031243.1, forward strand.
GAGGGTGAAATTAACCTTGAGGAACCTATGGAAGATTCTCTTATACCACAGATCCTTTCTTCACTTGTTGTTTCTCCCTTGGATGCTCTAAGGGACTCCCCTCTTCCTTCGTCTTCCGGTACTATCCCCACTATCATCTCCCTTGCTTCCCAACTTCCCTTCCCCCTTTGGTGTCTCTCCTGTGTTATCCCCTTTCACTTCCTTCCCTTTGGTTTCTCTACCTTCCCCTACGATGTGGGTCTCCTATCTTATTCCTCCCCGCCCCCATCCTCTTTCCCTTTCTATTCCCATGCCCCTTTCCCTCCTATTTTCCCAACTAATTCTCATCTTTCCCCCTCTCCCCCTATATTTGATGATAACAAAACAAACCCAAGAATAACATAAGTAATAGTAAGAAACTTGCTTGGCACTTAAAAACTGAGGGAGAACCTTGGGAATGTCAAGCTACAACAAGAATCAGCTCTAAATGTGGCACAAGGAACTCAAAGTACCATCCCCATGGTGGTGGGGAGTAAGCCCAAATCCAAAAAATGAAAATAATCTCCTAGAATATAAGAGGTCTCAACTCTTTACAAAAGAAGAGAGTCCTCAAGGATATTAGATTTAATCATTCTCCTGATATAATAATGCTTCAGAAACTAAACTAAAAAATGAAGACAACCTATCCAAGCTCTGGCCAAATGCCTCTCTGGTGGCTCAAAATTCATCTAGTAACTTAGGGGGCTTATGCACTCTCTAGAATCCCAAAATATTAAAAGGTGAATGCCTTATGAAGCATCCAAATTTCTTAGGCATTCTCTTCCAAGAAGTTGACTCTGATGCTTATTGGATTGCCATTAACATTTATGCTCCAAATCTGGAGTCACAGAGAGGAACAACTCTGGCAAGAAATCTCAAATTTCAAAAGAAACTATGACAATATTCCATTTATAATCATGGGAGATATCAACAATGCTTTCTTCCCCTCTAAAAATGGGGTGGTTCCTCTACATGCCCATCCAACATGAAATATCCTTCAAAATTCATACGACGCGAAGAGATCTTTGATATAGACTTGCACGGGGCTTCCTACACTTGGTCCAACCGCAAAATTGGTAGGAATCATATTCAAAGTAGGATGGACAAGGCGATGTGATCTATGGATTGTATCTTACTCTACCCTGACTTCTATCTTAGTGCTTTAGCTAAAGCAACTTCTAATGATCACAACCCTCTACTTCTTTGTGCTAACACTAAACTCAAATCCAAAAACCCACCTTTTATATTTGAGATGGCTTGGCTAGAAAATAATCAGTTAGATCCTCTAATTAAGAGCTGGTGGGATATTAATATTCAGGGCACCGATATGTTCAAGTTCTCCAGAAAACTTAAGGAAATAAAAAAACTCAAACTCTAGAAAGTTAAGGTTTTTGGTAACATCAAGCTCTGCAAACAGAAGCTAACTCAGAAAATTGTGAGCATATCTGAAGAAATTGAGAAAGAAGGCAAAATGGACCAGCTTCATAAGCAAGAAATTTCTCTTCTAAGTGACTACCACAATACATTGAAAGAAGAAGAAGCCTATTGGAGACAAATATCAAGAGCATTGTGGCTCGAGCAGGGAGATAGAAACACCAAATTCTTCCATATCATAGCTTCCAAGCATAAGATTCGAGATAAAATCAAAGAACTATTGTCATCTAAAGGTAATCTCTTATCTACTGATTTAGATATTTCTAATGAGCTTGTCTCCTTTTACTCTAACCTCCTACAGGAAGAGGCTCCGTTGAATGATAATGCCATGAATAGGATGCTACAACACATACCAAAAATGGTCACTGATGAAATGAATGAGAATCTAATGAAACCCTTCTCTATGGAGGAAATCCACAAGGCGGTGTTCACAATGAAAGGAGATAAAGCTCCTAGACCTGATGGATTCCCTGTTGCCTTCTTCCAAACATTTTGGGAAATCATCAAGCAAGACCTTTACAAAGTAGTGAATGAATTCCAGCATAGTAACTCTCTTCTGAAAGAATGGAACACTACTTTCATTGCTCTAGCACCTAAATCTCTCGGCTCCAAATCGGTTGCTAACTTTAGGCCCATAATTTTATGCAATACTTCCTACAAAATTATCACAAAACTGTTGGCTACTAGATTAAAACCATTAATGAGTGGTCTCATCTCTGAGCAACATAATGGTTTCATCAGTGGTCGGCTTATTCAAGGAGGTATTATTACTATTCATGAAGCTATTCATTCTGCTCAACATGCAAAGTCTCCTGGTATGATCCTTAAATTAGACATGCAAAAATCCTTTGACAGAGTCAGCTAGAATTTTCTCTCACTGGGCTTCAATGTTATGGGTTCGACAAAAAATGGTGCAACTAGATCTTCTCATGTATTTCTACTCCTTGTTTCTCCATCCTCATAAATGGGATTCTAGCTAGTTTCTTTAAGAAATAGAGGAATAAGACAAGGGGATCCCCTATCTCCTTTCCTCTTCCTACTAATGGTTGACTCCCTCAGCAGAGCTTTAGAGGCAGCCAAACAAGCAACTACTATTTCAGGTATCAAAATAACTTCACACTACCCTGTTGCTACACACAGTCAGTTTGCAGATGATACTCTTCTATTAAATGTTGCATCTATAGTTGAAGCAAGAGCTCTAAAATAAATTCTGGAATGCTATCAAGTGGCCTCTCAACAATTGATCAACTTTACCAAAAGTAGCATAACTTTCATAAATACTCCACCACAAACTCAAAGAAGAATAACGGATATCTTTGGTTGCAGCATTGTGGATTTTCCTTCCTCCTATCTTGGCATTCCTCTTTTCAAGGGAAAACAGATAAAAGTCTATGGAACCCTGTCATAGAAAGATACTAGAAGAATCTTACAACGCATGGAAATGAGCTCTTCTCAGTCAAGATGGAAAACTCCAATTGGTGAAATCTACGCTTCAAATCCTACCTATATATTTCATGTCACTGCTCAAAATTCCCTCTTCTGTTGTTAATACTATCGAGAAAATACAAAAATATTCCTATGGTCAGGTTTTGAGGAAAAGAAGAGGATTCACTTAGTCTCTTGGAATGATGTTTGTAAACTGACCAAATTGGGAGGTTTGGGACTCTGACACATTGTTGACATGAATGAAGCACTTGCTTGCTAAGATTGGTTGGGAAGTGGCTTCGCTAGTTCCACCAATTGGGTTCAAATATTGAGATCCAAATATTTTTCACATTCTGCTAGTTTCCTTCACTCCTCCCATCCTCGTGGTTCAGCCATTTGGAACTTGGTGGTTAGTTCTTTTCCTCTCCTACGTACTGGAAACAAATGGTAGATGGGAAATGGTAGCTAGATTTAATTCAGGTATGGTTGGTGGATTGGAGATAAACCTCTATGTCAAGACCCTTCTGGGATATAATCAAAAGACCCCTCATCATTCACCATGGAAAGAAATTTGATGGTTACTAGCTTAGCTCCAACTCTATCCCTTCTGGCATATTCTTAATCGGCAAGGAATTACTGAAATGAAGAGTCAACACTTGAAATATTTGAGATACTTTCTATCTTCTCAATATATTGTTATCCAAAATTCACCCCCTGGGTAATTTTGATAACATGCATCGAAAATTCAAGTCCCGAGTTGAAAAGAGCAAGTTCGAGAAAAGTGAAAGGCTACAAAAGGAACAAGCTTGGGCGTAAAAATCATGAAAATGGCTAAGTCCTAGTCTTCGCAATAGTCGGGACATGAGGGACATCGAGGCGCGAATCGGATGAAAGATTGCAAGGCGGTCTGAGAGCACAAGGAACATCCGGGCCATCGGGACGTGCGGGACGTGGAAAGCTAGTTTGGCTGAAGAAGAAGAAAATTGACTAACTGCTCAGCAAAAAAGTTTGGGACATTTGGGCTGTGGGAACGCGAACCGTCCAAATCGGGTGAACTAAAAGAATTTGTCCCAGATACGATCGGGATAGTTGGAACGCAGATGTACGCGAACCAACCGAATCGGGTGAACCGGAAGAATTTGTCCCAGACAGTCTGGGACAGTTCAAACAGATGTATGCGAACTGGCCGAATCAGGTGAATCAGAAGTTTTAGTCCCAAGTAGCACTAGGACAAGTGGGACAGAGGGACGCAGAAGGCGTGGATAGCCGAAAAGCCGAGAACCAACCAAATCATGACACGTGTCACAAGGAGAAAATTCCAAAAGTCAAAGGGCTAGTTTTGAAGGGTCAGCCTGAGCTAATCAAAAGAGGACGCGTTTCCTATGGAGCAGGAATGCAGAGCTCGGGAGGAGTTAGAATTTGGCCAGAAGTTCACCCAAAAGCTAAAAGGAAAAGGTCTGCCCCGTGCCCCCTGTCGACCAATCAATGCATGCCGCGTGTCCCAAGTGGCGGGGGCACGGAGGAAAAGTAAAAAATGTTCCAAGTCATCAAAAAGTCAAAGAAAACCCACGGGATAGGGAAGGAGAGAGAATACACATCCAATCAGATCACGACACATGTCATCCAGGTGGCAGAGCGCGGAAGAAATTTAAAAATCCGTTTTCACCTGTTTTGTGCCCTAAATCTTCAGACCTCCATAACTTTCGATCCAGAGCTCGGATTTGCACGTTCTTTATATCATTGGAAAGCTGGTGAAATGATCTACATGTTTCTAGGGTCAATCTTGCATTTTGGTTTGGTGTGGAGAGAGAAAGTTAAGAAATGGCTCTGACGCGTGATAATAGACAGAAGTGACATTTCAGCGACCAGCTTTAATACAACAGACAGCTCGCCATTTCTGCTAGACAGTCCGCCATTTTTCCAGGGTTCTCACCTACCGCCATAATGAAATGAGTTAAATGCGACCTAGGAGTGGTTGGGGCAGATTCGAATCTCCTCTCTCTTCCCTCTCTCTTTCTTCCTATATATTGTACAGAGGGGCTTCTTTCAAAATAATTACAAGTTGTTCATCTTTTCTGCTCTGCCCTCCCTTCTTTTTCTTCTCCCGGGTTGAAAATGGAGTTCGAACCTCCTCCCTTGCTCTGTAATGGTGTTTTTCCTTTTACTATTGAAATGATGTTCTGTGCAAAACTTCTGGAGCAACAAAAACATGTTTTGTGATGCATCTGTCCATCCTTACTCGTTCCTTTGCTTGTTTTCTTCTTGCCTCTCTTCATTGCAGGTATTTGTGCATGTTCTGATGTTCATTACAGGTCTGGAGCTGTGTTCACGGAGTTTTGGGGCATTTTCTATGTGAAATCTATCTTTGGGCCTGTGATGCATCTGTCCATCCTTCCCATTGCTCACCTCTCCTTGTCCCATGGCAGTTTTGATAGATGTTCAACATTCTCCTTCTCTGGTGTATCACCGTTTTAGTGTAGGCTTTTGTTGTTTTTCCCTTTTCTCTCTCTCTCTGTCTCCTTGGCATGGTTAGATTAGGTTTAGATTAGCTTTCCTGCACTGGAATAGCTTGTGGTAGGTAGTTTAGGAGTAGGAACCAACCTTCTCTGGAGATTCCTCTCTCGGTTTTACAAGTCCCACGCTTGGAGAGAGGTTTCCATGTTGTGCAATCACACTGGATGCTAGAGTGATCAACTTAGAAGCCTGATCTACATCCAGGGGTGCTGTGATTTTGCATCAACAGTTCTAGCATGCCCGGTGGGACCTTAGAGGTCTTCCATTTCATCTTTTGCAGGTTGGTGTGTTCCTGTGAAGATTTCAGCCTTTGGAGGCACTTGCAAACACATCTGGTGACTCCATCTGATCAGCAACTCATTTCTGAAGTTGCAGACATTTTCCATCCATTTCCTTCCATATTTCTTTCCATCTCTTTCATTCTTTTCCATTCCATGAGGTTGTGCAATCATGACTTCATTTCCATCATGGAATTCACATCAACAACAATAGTATATTCCACCTCCAACATGTTTTACAAATCCTCCAAATCAGCCTTTTGAGCAGATTCAAGATCAGTATGCATACCCATATGAGCAGCAATGCCAAAGTCAGTTTGGCTATGGAGCTTTCCAAGAGCAAGAGTATGCATATAATAAAGACCATCAGATCCAAGACGCTGGTTTGTTGGAGAAAATCCAAAAGATGGAGGTAGAGATGGTGCAGTCCAGAGCAACAGCTCAAATGAGAGCTTTCAGAATTGGTTGCAGGACTCCTTGTCCATGGGGAGGCCCTTTTCCAAGACACTTCAGCCCTCAAGAGAAGCTGGACTTCATGATAAAGATGTTGCCCCAACTTGCACAATGGACAGCAGAGATAGAGGCCTATACACCTGTTGTTGAACAACCTTGTCAATGGGTAAGTTCTACACCATCATCTGGTTTCTCTCTTCCCATTACTCAAGCAGCATCATCTCATCTGGACTTGCAAATTTTGAACTCTCCATCTGCTGTCCCAAATGTTGATCCCATGTCTTCACCTCTCAGTCTTCCACCACACCTCAATTCTTCTTTCCTTTTTCCTTCCAAATAGTCATCCTCTCCACAAGAGCTAAAAGAAATACCCCCTCCTCTAAAGAAACAAGAGATTTCATCTCCTTTACCACCACAAAAAAATTCCAAATCAATTGAGTTGCAACCCACCCCTCCTCTTGCATTCCCAATTCCATGTAGGGAAGAAGAAATTGCAAAAATCAGCCATCAAGGAGAGCAAGAGGAAGAGCCAAGAAGAAAAGAAATGACAGACAACTTGAGGAGTTGGGCTGCCAAATTTGGGATAACAAAGATCCCCTTGATGGTTAAGCCTACAGGAGAGGTTGAAGTTAGAGAACAAATGGTGGTCAGGACTGATTTTGTTGCAGCAGCAGAAGAAGTTCTTGCAGTCCCAACTTGTCCTCTAGAGCAGCAGATTGAAGAGTTTGACTTGACAAACTTCATGCTGGAGGAAGAGTTCAACCAAGAGCAAGGTTGTCTTCAAACATTGGAGAACGGAGAAGCTACTCCAGATCAAAAGAAGAGGAGCACATTCTAGCTGTGGAGGAGAAAAGCGTAGATCCAAGGGGTTTGAGCACAAAGCAGGCTACAGGAGAACCTTTAGTTTTTCTTTATACTTCACCTCTCTCAAGTTCTAGTACTGAAGAGGAGTTTGATCTCTCAAACTCAATGCTGGAGGGTGAAGGAAACCATGGTGGTCAAGTTACAGATCAAGAGGACACCATGGAGGAAGTTGAACATTTGCAGCAGGACAGCCATGAGGCAGTTTATCTGTCAGATTTGGAGGACTGTTTTGATGGAGAAGAGCCGGTTGAGTTTCCACCATTCTCTCTTTCATCATCCACATTCCAAACACAAGAGTCTACTGTCATGAAGGAGAACATTCATTTGCAGCAGCCTGCATCCTATAGCAGCTCTTTGGAATCAAGATTGGAAGATTTTAGTCTTTCATGTTCTTCATTGGAGAAAGAGAAAGGACAGAGGAACTTCACCATTGCTTCCACACCATCCATTCAAGAGGGTCTACAAGAAGACTCCACTTTTGGAGTTGAAAATCAGAGCTATGGGCATATCAAACGGATCAGACCTTGCCCAATCAGGTATTTGGCTTCATCGGAGCCAAAGGAGAAGTCACAACCAGTCATGCTTGCTTCTGAGCATGAGGGTGAGCTACAAAGTACCAAGGATCAGCTGTCATACCCCTTCAATCCAAATACAGAGCAACTAAAAGAGGTATTGGGTTCACCTTCAGCTGATACCTTGATGATTTGGGTGGGAGACCAGCTTCTTGTTGATTTTCCACTCATCCCAACAGCCATGATCAGCTCCAAATCAATTGCATGGCTGCCACTTTTGAGAAAGGGAAGCTATTTCTCACAACCAATTGCAGGGTTTGTTTAGCTTGCCCTTTGCTCCTAGTTACAGTAGAGTAGGTAGGTTTGTTTTCAGTAGAAGAAGTGCTTGTGCACACTCTGCATGTTCCATTTGGAGCATGTATGATTTTCAGTTCTGTACATAGTTTTGGTGTTGCTGGTTCTGCTCTTGCGCAGTTCATTTCAGTGGCATTTTGGTGAGAACAACTCCATGTCCGGTGGGTTTCAAGTGGCTCAGAGGGAGGTTTTCAAAGTTCAGATCAGTTGCAGGTTACAACTCATGACTCCATGCCCAATGGATGCTTCAGGCAACTGGTAACTTCATCTAGCAGGTAGATGACCCCGCTGAGTCGCCAAATTGTTATCCAAAATTCACCCCCCAGGGTAATTTTGATAACATGCATCAGAAAATTCAAGTCCCAGGTTGAAAAGAGCAAGTTCTGAGAAAAGGTGAAAGGCTACAAAAGGAACAAGCTTGGGCCAGAAAAAATCATGAAAAATGGCTAAGTCCTAGTCTTCGCAATAGTCGGGACATGAGGGACGTCGAGGCGTGAATCGGCCGAAAGATCGCCAGCGCGATGCAGCAGAGAGCATAAGGAACATCCAAGCCGTTGGGACGCGCGGGACGTGAAAAGATGGTTCGACCAAAGAAGAAGAAAATTGACTAACTGCTGAGCAAAACAGTTTGGGACATTTGGGTTGTGGGAACACGAATCGCCGAATCGGGTGAACCGGAAGAATTTGTCCCAGCATCCAGGTTGGAGCAGATGTACGCGAATCGGCCGAATCAAAGCGAACCGGAAGAATTTGTCCCCGCAGACCCCGAGGCAGTTGGAACAGATGTACGTGAACCGGTCAAATTGGGTGAATCAGAATTTTTGTCCCAAGTAGCAGACTTTGGGACAAGTGGGACAGAGGGACGCGGAAGGCATGGATATCCAAAAAGCCGAGAACCAACCAAATCATGACACGTGTCACAAGGAGAAAATTCCAAAAGTCAAAGGGTGAGTTTTGAAGGGTCAACCCGAGCCAATCAAAAGAGGATGCGTGTCCTATGGAGCAGGAATGCGGAGCTCGGGGAGGAGTTAGAATTTGGCCAGAAGTTCACCCAAAAGCTAAAAGGAAAAGGTCTGCCCCATGCCCCCTGTCGACCAATCAATGCATGCCGCGTGTCCCAAGTGGCGGGGGCGCGGAGGAAAAGTAAAAAATGTTCCAAGTCATCAAAAAGTCAAAGAAAACCCATGGGACAGGGAAGGAGAGAGAATACACATCCAATCAGATCACGACACGTGTCGTCCAGGTGGCAGAGCGCGGGAAGAAATTTAAAAATCCGTTTTCACCTGTTTTGTGCCCTAAATCTTCAGACCTCCATAACTTTCGATCCAGAGCTCGATTTGCATGTTCTTTATATCATTGGAAAGCTGGTGAAATGCTCTACACGTTTCTAGGGTCAATCTTGCATTTTGGTTTGGTGTGGAGAGAGAAAGTTAAGAAACGGATCTGACGCGTGATAATAGACAGAAGTGACGTTTCAGCGACCAGCTTTAATACAACAGACAGCTCGCCGTTTCTGCTAGACAGTCCACCATTTTTCCAGGGTTCTCTTTGTTGCCATAATGAAATGAGTTAAATGCAACCTGGGAGTGGTTGGGGCAGATTCGAATCTCCTCTCTCTTCCCTCTCTCTTTCTTCCTATATATTGTACAGAGGGGCTTCTTTCAAAATAATTACAAGTTGTTCATCTTTTCTGCTCTGCCCTCCCTTCTTTTTCTTCTCCAAGGTTGAAAATGGAGTTCGAACCTCCTCCCTTGCTCTGTAATGGCATTTTTCCTTTTACTATTGAAATGATGTTCTGTGTAAACTTCTGGAGCAACAAAAACGTGTTTTGTGATGCATCTGTCCATCCTTACTCGTTCCTTTGCTTGTTTTCTTCTTGCCTCTCTTCATTGCAGGTATTTGTGCATGTTCTGATGTTCATTACAGGTCTGGAGCTATGTTCACGGAGTTTTGGGGCATTTTCTGTGTGAAATCTATCTTTGGGCCTGTGATGCATCTGTCCATCCTTCCCATTGCTCACCTCTCCTTGTCCCATGGCAGTTTTGATAGATGTTCAACATTCTCCTTCTCTGGTGTATCACCGTTTTAGTGTAGGATTTTGTTGTTTTTCCCTTTTCTCTCTCTCTCTCTGTCTCCTTGGCATGGTTAGATTAGGTTTAGATTAGCTTTCCTGCACTGGAATAGCTTGTGGCAGGTAGTTTAGGAGTAGGAACTAGCCTTCTCTGGAGATTCCTCTCTCGGTTTTACAAGTCCCATGCTTGGAGAGAGGTTTCCATGTTGTGTAATCACACTAGATGCTAGAGTGATCAACTTAGAAGCTTGATCTGCATCCAGGGGTGCTGTGATTTTACATCAACATATATTCCTTTCTCCTTACTTGCAGACAATCGTATCTAGCCTCTCTCACCTTCTAGAGCCTTCACGGTTAAAGAGGATTATGATTCTCAATCATGTGTTAGCTTTGGCCCTCCTCTCAGCAACATCTGGCCCAAGGAGGTTATCCCTAAAACAAGTTTTTTTTCCTAGCTCTCTTTTAGAAATACCTTCTTATCTGGTGAAAATATTAAAAGAAGGGGATTCTCACTACCTTCTCATTGTGTTCTATGTTAAGAAGGCTCATGAGTCCTCCTCTCACATGTTTCTACATTGTTATTTTTCTCATTCTATATAGAGTTGGCTTCTGAAACACTTTGGTGTAATATGTATCTTTCCTGAATCTCTTCAAGCTACTTTCCAACAATGGTGTTCTCCTTTCTCACACCCGATCCTCTCACTTGCTTGGAAGCTTATGCTCCCCATGGCCTCTAGGGTATTTGGAAGGAAATAAATAGGAGAATATTCAAAGAAAACAACATGGAGCCCACACAAGTAGCCAAGAACATAACTCTTCTCTTCCAAGACAATATCAATAACTTGCCTCTGGAAGAAATATCAGAAAAAAATTCAATTTTGTGGTGAAAAAATTGGTGTCAGCAACTTTTTATTCAACTTAGAGAAAAAAATTCGGTTGTAGTATGTGCTAGGATCTTATGGTCTCCTCCCCTTCTGGTTACATCAAGATAAACATTGATGGTGCATCTAAGGAAAATATTGGTAAATCTGGTGGGGGTGTTATTCTTCGCAATAACATGGGTGCCCCTCTTATCGCTATCGCAACTAATTTCAATGAGGGTACTAATCATAGGGTGGAGGCAATGGCTATTCTTAAAGGAATTGAACTAACTCTTCAAATAGGGAGTGGACATCTGATTATGGAGAGTTATTCACTCAACATAATTAAGATCCTTAACTCGGAAGATCCAGGCAATGGATGATCAAGAATATAATAGTTGACATCCATATTCTTCAAAAACACTTTTAGGAAGTCAAGTATCAGCACGTCTACAGAGAAGGGAACAAAGTGGTTGACCACCTCACAAATAAGGGAGTCCTTCTAGAAAATCAAAAAAATTGGATTGGGAATTTCCCAAATGATCTCTTATAGATTCTCCATAATGATTTCTCTTCTATCAATTAACTTGTTGTGTTTTCTGGTTATTGGTTTCGGTGTTGGCAAGTTCAACAGTGAGATGGAATTTAATATTGGGGGTGGTCGTCATAATTTCCCCATTATGATGACGTGACATTTAAAAAGCATTGACATGTGTGGAAAATGTAATACCACTCGGGCAGATATTGTTTTAAGATGTGCCTTTTCTAATCATCATCATTTCGAGTACATGTGTACTCATGAAGCTATAGCCTTGCAAAAAGCAAAGGTGGTCTTTAAATTCAGTGCTCCCCATAATTTTTCTGCATGTATGAACTAGTTGAGCATCATGGGTGGGAAAATCAAGCGTATCAAACCAGTTTCTTATGATGAAGAAGTTTGGGATGTTCTAAAGGAAAATGGTATAACCACTTTCTTGGAGAGGATTTTAGGCTACTCTGCCACTATGTCATATGGGGTATTAGTGAATTGGTCAAGAGGGAAAGTATAGATTGGAAAAAATTACTTCATAATCTCAACAACCACCATTTCCTTAGTTACTAGTTTACTAATGTCATGGGTTATCTACTTCAAACACTCGTTGATTGTGAACCTACAAGATTTCATTCGTCTGAGAGAACATCCGAAAAATAATCTGTTTGACTATGTGAGAGAGTCTCTTCACCTCCCTAGAATAGATTGACCAAGGTTATAATGTGATATTTTACTATAGACGCAGCTGCTACAGATTAGTCTACGGTCCTCATTTCTTCATCCTCTCTCATCTCCAAAGGGGTAAGAAAATCAACCTATCTTCCTTCTTGTTTCAATCCTTAGAACATTCCATAAATTTAGCTAGGGAAGGTGAAGGCCCTATTCTACATCAATTCCTTATGTATCTCCTTTTCAATGTATGCTACTTCCCTACTCGGTCATATGCTTTCCTCCTAAAACAAGAAAAAATATTCACACTCCCACAACCTCCCCACTTCCTCCCCCACTTCCCACCCTCTTCTAGAAACACATGCTGTCTATAATTCATCTTCAATTCTAATTTTAATATTACCATTATTGGTTCCTCTTTTGAAGAAGTTGGTTCCCTTGTAGGTACCATCTCTCCTCCCCACTCCTCTGGTCAACCCTGTCTTGAATCCCCTACTGGTGATACCCCCTTGATCTTTTTGTTGAAAATTCCCCGATCACTAGCTCGAGATCAAATCCTCTCCAAAGCTCTATTAGGGTTAGCCGAGTTGTATCCTAACTCTTCCAACAATCATCCTATAGCTATGGATGTTGATAAGTTGGATGAGGATAGGGATGTACAATTGGATAATGTGGATGTCCAGATGTTGGAAATCGACACAATTAAGCATGATAATGTGGATACTGATAAACAAAAAGGAAAGGACACTTAGGTTGGGGGAAATGATGGAGCTAACAAAGAAATTGCTGCTAAAGAAAACCCACCAACTGAGGATATTCAAATTGACCGGTCACCTCCATCCTTGCTAAGCTCCAGAGGGCCTTCACTATCTTGAAGGATTGGGAAATATATACTGACAATACCAGGGCTGCCATCAACAAGGATAACATCGAATTGCTCACCTTGGCTAAGCAGTTGGCTAAAAAAGTGGCTTAGTCAAAGCCAAGAATACTGTGAATGAGCTGAAAAAGCTCTTATGATATATTTTCTATGTTTTTGTTATGCTCTATTTTGTTCGCTCTCTCAGTTTTTTTGGAATCTCTAAGGGTATCTCCAATGTAATTTTCAATGCTTTTTTTCCCATATGGGTTTTTGTAAAGGTTGTGGGACCTTCTAAAACCCTCCTTTTACCATAATTCTAAAAAAACTTTGTGTCATGTTGTGGCCAAACTCACCCTTAACTTCTACCATCTCCAACTCCCCAACTACTTAGTGGTGTTTAAAATAATAGTTCAACCGTTTATAAATATACATGGTCAATTGAAAAATATTATATTAAAACTACCATTGATACCTTAGTTAAATCAGGGATTCTATCTAATATGGTACACAATTAATTGGATGATTCATTTCCACAAACTCAATAACCTTATATGTTAATTGGTGTGGTCAATGACCAGCACAATTATATATCTAAACCAATTGTCATACACTAGGATCTTCATTTATCCCTTAATATCTTTCCATCACTATGGCATAAGAACCTTTCTAGGTCTAGGTCTTAGGCATTTATTTAGTAACAAGGAAATGAATCCATATTGTCATCCCCGTGGTCCATGACCACATATGGTTGTTATATAATCTGTTTATTCCTCATTAACGAAATATGTATCAATTGGTCGAATACTACCAAAGAAATCATTACAACCTTTTCACTTTTCTACATGGTCTAGACTATAAGCTAATTATAGTTTTTCCCAAACTATATCATATAGTTGGGGCTATGAACCCCTTCAAGTTTTAATTAATGTTATTACCTCATCAAATGTATTGAGGAAAAAGATGATGTTACTACAACACTAAAGAAAGGTCCATAAATTAAATTTGTTGTTATGTATAATTACAAAGTAGGATAAATAATAAATAACCTTTACCTTGATGAGTCAAAGTTTTACCTGAAGGAAATATTATCGATTTATATCAATTATTTTCATCATGCCAATATTAGTTAATAATAATAACATTGAACTACACCTATAGTCGATGACCGTCTTAGTCAATTACACTTAGGATATGGTCTTTAGACCATATAAATTTATATATAAATATATACAAACCTTATACATTACCTACCTATAACTTCTCACCATAGTGGTGGTTGCGTTTGAATTATTAAAACTATGGATTTAACCCCGCCCATATTTTTAGGGATTTATTCTATTAGCAATGTCAATAGAAATGTTGCATTATAACACTTAGTAATTTAGATTAGATAATCATTACTTTGTAATAATCTAGGTAATCACATAACAAATCAAAACAACATCATTACAACAATGTTATAAAGATAAGCATGCTCAACCAACATCAAAATAATAAAAAGTTCATTGATATCTCTATATCAACTACCAACATAGGTGAAACAATACTATCAATGATAGGTATGGTAATCATGCATATACTAATTTGCCTCGAACTCATCCATAAAACAAATTGCACAACAATATTTATTGTTGATACAATAGTCAAACAATAACTCATGTACTAAAAAGTCATATCCAACAAGGTAATTACATATAGTAGCAAACCAAGACAAGAAGAAGTAAATACTAAATCCTTTATGAAAACAGGGGCAATAGGTGTTGTTGCGCGTTTTACACATGCATCTACGTGTAAGTGTGTATATCCTTTTAAAGGTACACATGCATACATGTATATGTATAATCAGTTATGAAATAGGGTTTCTTACCCTACCATCATAAACCATTCACCATTTAACAACTTATCCTTTCGATAATACAAATAGAAATTGTAGGATGTAACAAATTTTCTCACTTAGGAATCATATGAATGCTAGTATTCTTTTAGGACCTATAAATGTACCCAATTGTGTGATTTTGTTCTTACATTTGACCCCAATTTATATTGTTGAGTGAATACTTGATACCATAAAGTAGATAAGAGATGTGTAACTTATGATCCTATATAGTGTGCAACAAAATGTGTAATGAGTGGACAAGTGAAGTGTGGAATGATGCAAATTGAAGCAAAAATACTAGGAAAGGAAAGTGACCTAAGAGTGAAGCATGTGTGTTGCATTGTACCTATTTTGTGCTTGTGGTTGTTGTTTCTTGTAAGGATGAACTCAGTAAAATAAGAAAAAGAATGTCTTCAAATTCATGTATATGGTAAACCGAGAGAAAATGTGCATAATTATGTAAAAGTATGTAACAGTTTGTAAAGGAAAGTGTGCACCTACCGTAAAAGAGTATAAAGGTTAGAAAAGTGTGCTGAAAATGCTATGAAGTGCAAGTTTTTGGGCGATCTCATGCCAAGAGTGATTTTTTTGGGTGATCTCATGCCAAGTGTGAGTTTTTGGGTGATCTCACATCAATAACAAGTTTTATGGGCAATATTACACCATATATCTAGTGTTGGGGAGAGAGGTATAGTGTTACTCTCCCTCTATGACTCTGTCGGATAAGCACCATTGCATATGGTGCTTTCTTGATTTGTTCTACTACCCCGAATAGTTCCAAGTACCGATTGACGAGAGATAGAATGCATTATGTTGTTAGAGGGTTGTGTTTGTAACTGTAAAACTACTCTAAAGGATTCTTTGCTAATCTGATAAGATGATTGTATGTTCCCCCAAGACATTAACACCTAGGGTAGGTCATGAGCACCCAGGTGCTAGTGTCTAATTTTGGGCGTTGGTGTCCGTGTTTTGCTAAATACTGTTGGGAATATACATGTTAGTGCTAACATTATGTTAGTGGGATAATTACATGTGTAAATATAAATGTAACCACCATCGTAATTTGTTTATATGAGGTTCGGTTATTAAACCAAACTCATGTATTTAGGGAAAGTGGTTGTAGGAGGTTTTCTATTTTATAGGGAACATCCTCCCTATAAATATGTATGATATTGTAGATCAAGAATTTCCATGCTTGTTACCTATCCAAGTTAATGTACCAAACTAAACACAAAAACCCTGAAAAACTCAAATGAAATTGATACCTGATAGATAAGACAAGATCCGAAGATGTAGATGGAAAAGAAAGCCAATGTAGAAAATATGGGGACACACGAGAGATCCTGTAAAGTAGATCCAAGAAACCTGTGAGACACAAATGCTTGACAGAAAAAGACCAGGTTAAAAGGTATTTGGGTGGACTACCCGAAAAGTGGGTCCGGGAAGCGATAAGCTCCCTCGGCGGATGTCAATCCACATTTTCAATTAAGGAAATAAGCATGCATGATAAAAGATGTAAGTAAATGTCTATATTTTGATTAAAAATGATAGACAAAAAGTAAACAAAGATACGAAAACCAATAAAAATGGGAAAGTGTGAAAACAATGCTGGATTTGTGTTCCCTGAATTATTTTACTTATCCGTAGGTAGATCGGTGTCGATTAGGAAAATCAGCGTCGATTGAGAAAAATTGGCATCAAATGAGATAGGTCGGTGTCGACTAGATAGAATCGGTGTTGACTGGGTATGGTTGGTGTCGACTCGGGGAAAATTGGAGGAAGATTGAGAAACAAACAATGGAAGCTAGATCATCAATCTCCACTGGATCTGTAAGAGCCATAGGGATACTGACAAGGCTCCACCTATGCTGGATACAGGAATAGAGTCACCAAGAGATCGATGGAGGCTCATGATGTTGATGTGGTAGGAGCAGAGTAACGGTACTCCTCTCAGGGATTGATTTGGACAGGATTCACTCTCACTTGATAGATAATGCTCAGACTTGATGCTCAAAACTCTCTATCGTTCTTTCTGTCTAACCAG
This sequence comes from Taxus wallichiana var. yunnanensis, assembly GCA_018340775.1. Classification (NCBI taxonomy): domain Eukaryota; kingdom Viridiplantae; phylum Streptophyta; class Pinopsida; order Cupressales; family Taxaceae; genus Taxus; species Taxus wallichiana. Next base: position 133,975,041 of record CM031243.1, read on the forward strand.
AACTGAATTCTGGCCCTGTATTTGTAATCGGTGCTGACCGAGATGAAATTGGTGCCGCTCTAAAAATTGGTGTCGACCGAGTACACTGTCGGTGCCGATCGAAACAGACTCTAAATGGCCAAAAGGGACAATTTTTGGAAAGATGAAGTGATCCTTCCACCTCAAATACGGGAAATATCCCATTGCTCGGTTTGGGAGGAGGAGAAATAGGGGGATAGATGGATAAAATAGATATGGGAGGTTAGGAATTGATATGGGGTAGATAAGTGGTTAAGATATATGTAGAAAATATAATTAAATAGTTAATATTTAATTATCTATGGGTAAAACATAATGGGGTGAAATAAACTTAGGATAGATGTTTAAATCAAATATTAAATAATACCCTAAGGGAGAAGTGGTGATGTAAACATGCCCTAGGTTACCCGAGAAGACAAATGCGCACGGGGACACTAAATTGGATAACCAATTTTAGGTGTCTACATTTTTCCCCTTTTTGTCAAGTAACTTGCGATAAGAAAAGTTGTGAGACAAAAACAAGGAGTTGGAAGAAAGGAAGAAAAAGTGATGATGTGATCCCCCTCAAACTAGGGATGGGATGGGCCTTGAAAGAGAAACCGATCCCAAGTTTGAAAAAGGTAGATGAAAACGTAGGATGCCCTAGCTAGATGCCTGGAGTAGATCTGATCATTAATGATGCACAAAAATAAATAAAAAGGCAGCAACCTAAGGAACTCACATTGGTAGGGCAGACTAGACGGTCTCCGCATGAGATGACGTTAGTACCTACAGACCCATGAGTGTAAGGAGGGCTGCAAAATAGTTAGCACCTAAAGAGAGACACATTGGTAGGGACAACCAGACGGTTTACAAAGCAGATGACGTTAGTGCCTACAAACCCGTTAACTCTAAGCTGCCAAAAATGTGAGTGCCCCATATACAGGAGCAGAGCTCGAAATGGGTGATAATATCGAAAGTATGTGCCAAAAGGCAACACTCAGGGCACAATAATGACCAGATAAATAAGCCAAGCATCAACACTATGGCAAGAAGATTAGGAGATGGAAGAAAGCGAGGTGAAGAAGCAAAAGTGCAACCAATCGGCAACAATAGGCCTAAATCGGCGTCGATCCAGATTAATCGCACCAACCATAAAAATTGGCACCAACCACACAAATTAGCACCAACCATACCGAGCCCATATAAATATGTGAAAGGAAAATGTGAACAATTTATTTAGACCGTGACGATTGATTTAGAGAGAGTCAAAAATTGGTTTTGAGCACCATGGAAGCCTCTGGGAGCAGTCAGAAGTGGAAGAGGACACGATCGGGGTAAGTGAATCTACCCAACTTCCTTATATAATTTTATCATGAAATAGCATATTAGGATGCCAAATTTTTTAAGAAAAAACTAGATAAATGAGGGGCCAGAGCATTGTGGGGCGTTTGGCCTTGCAATCGGCGTCGATTGTTAAAATCGATGCCGATTTAGTTAGATCGGCATCGATTGTTAAAATCGATGCCGATTTAGTTAGATCGGCATCGATTGTTAAAATCATCGTCGACTAAATCGGATCGACGTCGATTTGACTCAATCGACGCCGATTGCAATGTTTAGATTTAAGAAGTTGATAGAATGTATTTTTTTGTGATATTTGGATGTGGATGAGTAGCTAACACTATTCATGGTGTCATGTGATGTAGGCATGAGAGGCTTTACATATGCGGGATGCTATTCCTAAGCTTCTAGAGACCATTCTCCCTAATGTGACTGACGCGGATTGGCATCACCTAGAGCTAGCCGGCTCGGGGCTTCCGGTACTACCGACGAGTGCCGCGAGATGTAGAGTTGCTGTGAGCACTAGTACAATGATGGGATAACCAGACTTGCACTTTTTGGTTCAGGACGGTGAGATGACCATCACCCATGAGGATATATATAGGATCCTGAGGCTACCAATCACTGGGGACCCGATTGAGATTACTCCACGAGAGCAAGCAGCGTGAGGGCCCTAGGATGATTATATGGGGATAGGCTAGATGATTCAGAGATAGTTTCTGGGGTGGTGAGGATAGCCTTTCATTATAGATAGGATGATGCCAGGAGTAGACAGATAGTACTGATTTAGATGGCGATCTCCTATTTTTCTCTGGCAGATTCAGGAGGTGGGAGATTTCATTCTATTACTAGATTGTGTTTGTGACATCCTACAGTTTAGACAGTGTTTACATTTTCTCGATGCCCTGATAGCTCAGATATATTATGAGTTATGGATGTACACCACCAGTAGGAGGACATGCATCGATGTTAGTTTTGTGCTCCATTGCTGGGCATATGAGCACATAGTAGTGATCAGGCCATCCGGCTTCCATGGATGCTAACAGCAGTGGGGGCCATTGATTATGGATTTCGGTGATGGTGGGCTGACATGGCCCCTGGGAGATACAGGGAGATCTACGGAGTGGTATGCTGAGTGTTTCAGGATGCTGACACCAGAGCAGGTCATTTGGAGACCATATCGGGTCTATCCGACATGGGCTGGTCAGGAGGCTCACCTGGTGGGGTTGAGATGGAGCAAGGTGGTTAGGGGCCACAGGCAAAAAAATGTGGGAGTGCATCCCATTTATATGGGTATTGAGGTAGTTCGGCTTAGTGCAGACAGTTCCGACCACTTACAGGCCATATAGGCAAGATAGCAGAGAGATGGATCTACCGATTCCCGATCCCAGCAGATCTATTAAGGGAGGCTCCACCTTCCGTAGAGATAGTGATGATGATGCCAGAGTGGATGACGGCTATGCGGCATGGTATTCGACAAAGTTACCACGACACCTGCCAGCATCCATAGATGCCGATGAGGAGGATATAGCCATAGTGCTAGAGAGGCTGGAGGGAGAGCATGCCACCCTGGTGCAGACACACCAGGTTTCCCTTGAGGAGATCAGAGCTATGATAGAGGAGAGGGATTCCCTAATACTGGAGAGAGACACAACTCGTCAGGAGTGAGATACAATGATCTAGTAGAGGGATTACTACCACCGGCATAGAGAGGCCCTTAGGGCCAAATATGGTGAGACATGCACTATGTCAGAGTCCAGGTCACAGGGTATGACCGTAGGAGGGCCACCACCACCAGCACTAGTAGCGCCATTACGAGCACCTGGTACGGTGAGCCTGAGTACTTATCAGTCTCTCCTTGCCAAGGTGAGATACTACGAGGATGCCCTAGCACAACATGCCCCTGATGTGCCCTGTTACAGTGTGAGGAGGAGATCACCGATAGTTACAGCTAGTGGGGCATCAGAGGGAGGGAGCACTAGGAGAGACCGAGGTGGTAGTAGGCCCCCAATGCAGTGCCTCTAGCTCGATAGGTGGTGGCCAGGAGAGATAGCCTAGACCAGAGGAGGGTGGAGGAGATAGCGTCTTCCACCTATCAGATTTTACGATATAGATATGCTATATTTTTGTATCGATAGACTGATGTAGCCTTGATTTGAAGGCATTTTTGATGTATGATATAGATGGCTTGATTGAAAGCCATCCATTCTTTGTTGTACAGACACTCATGTATATATATAGATTCATCATTTTCTGTGTCATATGATTGTACTCATGCATTTAATTTTAATAGATATGGATAGATGTAGCGTAATTGTGATGGATATAGACATATGCTGATAGAGGACAAATAGATGTGATTTGATGGACATAGACATAGAGGATAGATAGATGTGATGTGATTTGATGTGATTGATATGTGGATTTAATTTTGATGAAAAATAGATATAGATAGATGTAGTGTAACTTGGATGTACAAGTTTTTAGATGATTTGATGGATAGATGGATAGATGTGATTGATAGATTTGATATGTTTAAGATGTTAATTTAATTTTGATGAAAATAGATAGGTAGATCCACATGTGTTGACAATACATGCTTTGATATGTTTTTTGGACAAAGTAGATAAGATGAATATAGATAGATGATAGATTTTGACTAAATTAACATGTTAAATGTCAATTTAATTGGATGAATAACAAATAATAATGGGAAATACTCTCTGTGAGAGAAAAGGACGTAATGAAATGACCTTGATTAGAAATAAAGGAAATACACCTAGATAAGAAAAATAATGATAAGCTAGGCCCCTAACCAACCATAAATAGAGACTTTGATAGGAAACCAAAAGACCATGCATACAAGGCCATATATGAGGTTAAAATAAACCTGACACTAGCTAGTCGCAAACCAGATCTAGAAGGTAAATGGAAGGAGAAGTAAGTATTTATCTTGTCAAAATTTACAAAGGACAAAATACATGCTCATGTTGGGAAAATAGGGTTCTCCATATGATCGACAAAAGGTCTTATGTCTCAGCTTCATGATTTTTGTTTTGACAGAAGAGAAAACTGATCAATGTGGGAAGTTTGCTAGATATAGAAAGACTGATCGATACGGAAGTCTTTCAATGATGCTAAGAAGCAAACAAACAACCATCCTTCAAGGGAACGGTCTGTATTTCAAATGTATCCATCCTTCAAGGGCATGGTCTATATTTCGAATGTAGCCATCCTTCAAGGGCATGGTCTATATCTTTTGATTCATTTTGAAAATGCATAGATAGCTGTCCTTCGAGGGATCAGTCTATCTTTTGGGAATTTTTAGGATAGCATCTTTTTTTTTTTTTTGAGCTTTTGGAGCTTTTTGAAAGAAGCTGAGTGTAGACTAGATAGATCAGATAGAGGGGAAGAAAACGTATAAAAAGCATGTACTCATGCCCCGAGTAGATTCGATTAAGATAGATACTTGGGACATATGAAGAATCGATTAAGGTGTCCCTACTAGGAGAAGGAACATATTCATAAGAAAAAATTTCATGAGTAGAGCCGTGATACTCATATTTAAGGTAAAAAGACATAACACGGAGAACCACATAGTTCGAATCACCATGAAAATATATGACTTGTTATTAGATGGATGAAAGATCTATTTTACGACTAAAATCATGTAAGATAAATTTTAACAGTAGAAGGGCCTTAGATGCAAGGCATTAAGAGGTTCCATTTTATGTACACCATCCATGGAGGATAGACGATAAGCCCTAGAGCCATATTTATGAGTGACTACATATGAACCCATCCAGCTTAGGGGCAAACTTACCACGCCGACTTCGTTCTAGTGTAGTGACATTTTAGTTTTCTTTAAGAACAAGATCACCAACTTTGAAGTCACGGTGTTGCAAGTTCTTGTTATAAGCACATTTGACATGCTCAAGATACATTTGACATGCTCAAGATTATATTTGACAATGCTCAAGAGCATCGAGATGCCACTCATCTAGCAACTCAAGCTGCACTAGATGATTTTGATGATAGTCCTCATTAGATACAAATTATCCGAGAGAAACATGAAGAGATGGGATCCGGACTTCCAAAGGAAGAACGACCTCGACCCATGGACTAGAGAGAATGGAGTAGCACCCATAGGAGTATGAATGGTAGTCGATAAGCTAAGAGAGCAAAGGGATATGTAAATGCCAATCCCTACCAGCTTGACTAGTTACCTTTGCGAGGATATTACGCAAAGTTTTATTGGAAGCCTCAGCCTGGCCATTAGCTTGGGGATAGTATGGAGAAGAAAAGATGAGTTTGATATTGAAAGCATCACAGAGGTTCTACAAATTGATGTTTTGAAATATTTACCATTTTCTGTGATGAGTTTGTGTGGAACACCAAAGCGACAAATGATGTGTTGATAGACAAAATCAACTATGGGTTTAGCTTTGGTCAATGAAAGAGGAATAGCTTCCACCCACTTAGTAAAGTATTCTATGGTAGTAATGATAGAATGATGACACTGTGAAGAGTGGGGATTGATGAGACCGATGAGATCAAGACCCCATTGTGAAAAAGGCCACAAATCTGCTATAGGTTGCAAAGCCTGACTGAGGATATGTGTGAGATTGGAATGTTGTTGACACTTGACACATTTCTTAGTGTATTCACAACAATATCAATTAAGAGAAGGCCAATAATAGCCTAAATGTAAGATGTGTTTAGCTATGACCAAGCCACTAAAATGTCCACCATAGATACCATCATGGACTTCCTAGATGGCTTTAGATGATTCGGGGGTTTGAGGCACCGAGCAAAATACCATAAAAACCGCGTTTGTAGAGGACTCTGCTAGAATAGTATAGTGATTAGTGCATAGGATAAAAGATCTTCTACCATTGGAAATCAGATCTGGAGGAAGCACTGAATGAGATAGATAATCAACGATGTGTTGATACCACTCATCTTGAGTATTGGTTGTGATGACATTGATTGAAGTTAGTTACTTGAGATGATATGGTTGATCTAATTGCTGCACGATCACATAAAGTCATGAAACCTCTCCGTAAAAGGTGGAAAAAGTGAGGCTAACGAAGCCATTGTATCTGTGAATTGATTCACAGTGTGAGGAATAGCTTGGGGGACTTGAGTGTCTGGAAGAGGAGCATCAGCTAATTGATCTCCAATGACCTGACCCTTGATAGATTTTTGAAATAAACTCGAGATCAAATTCTATCATGAGCATGATCCAACAAGTGATATGATCATTGTGATAAGGCTTCGCATGCATTGTCTTGAGTGGATTGACACTTGTGATAATGTAATTTTTGTGATTGAGGAGGTAGTGATGAAGCTTAGAAGTTGCAAAGAAGAGAGCACAACATAGCTTTTCAGCTTCGAAATAACATGTTTCATACTCATAGAGAGTGTGACTGATGTAATAGATGGCTTGTTCTTTACTGTTAGCATCCCGATGCGAGATCATGGCTCCTAAAGCATGGTCAATCATAGAAATATAAATATAGAATGGCTCCCCCTCACGTGGAGGTGTAAGCATAGGTGGAGAAAGAAGATAAGCTTTGAGATCATCAAAGGCATTTTGGCAATGCTCATCCCATTCAAAATGAACATTCTTACGGAGGAGATGATGAAAAGGTTGACAATGGTCTGATAATTGCGAGATAAAATGACGTACTAATTGAAGGCGTCTTTGAAGACTACAAATTTGCTTTAAGTTATAAGGGGGAGGCATCTCAAGGATAGCTTTTATTTTTGCGGGGTCCACTTCAATACCCCTAATAGAAATGATAAAGCCTAAGAGTTTACTAGTGAGAACGCCAAACATGCACTTAGATGGATTTAGGCAAAGACAAAAGCGAATGAGCCTCTCAAAGAGAGGTGTAAGAGTGAAAAGATGATCTTGATGGAGTTTGGATTTACCGAGGAGATCATCAACGTAATCTTCCATAGTTTTGTGTAAGAGATCATGGAAGATGTAGGTCATTGCTCGCTGATAGGTTGCTCCTGCGTTCTTAAGACTGAAAGGCATGACACGATAATAAAAAGTCCCCCAAGGAGTTATGAAGGAAGTCTTATGTTGGTCCTCTAGTGCGATGAGAATTTGATTATACCCAGAGAAACCATCCATAAGAGAAAGCATCTCGTGACCTGCCATTAAATTCAAATTCATGAGCTGGTCAATATTAGGTAGAGGAAAATCATCTTTTGGACAAGTAAGATTAAGATCCGGAAGTCGGTACAAATTCAAATCTTCCTAGTAGCTTTGGTTACTAGTACTACATTTGAAACCCATTGTGGATAATCAATGGGTTGGATGAAGTTAGTAGAAAGTAAATATTGCAACTCTTCTTTAACAAGAAGGGCTACTCGAGGGTGCATTTTACACAATTTTTGCTTAACCAGTTTGATGTCGGGAAGAGTAACGATATTGTGGACCATGATATTGGGATCAAGTCCTAGCATATCCTCATATGACCAAGTGAAGGCTTGACAATGGTTGGAAAGAAAAGTGGTAAAGTCTCCTAACTCCTGTGGATTAAGAGATTGGCTGACCTTAACGATGCGAGGGTCTTTAGAAGTCCCTATATTAATATCGACAGTGGCTTCATTAAGAAGTGTAGATGTGTCAGAAGGAATGGTTTTAGGAAGATAAGAATCCTCTACCCCCATATAGGTGAGGAAAAAATCATCATCCATACAGTGGATAGTGTTGATAGTAGGAGAGTCATCTCTAACTATTTCAGCGAAGACTAATGGTATGGAAGTAGATTTGTTATTAGTTTTATAGGATAGCGGCCCTAAGGAAATGGTATTGAATAAAAAAAAAAGTTAGACGAGATGGAAATGAAGTCATCCACATCAAATGATGCTTCGACCTAGCGGGAGAAGATTGTTCCTTAATTGGAAGAGGCTCATCGAGAATAGTGATGGTGGCTTTTGAAAGAGGTTTAAATCCTAAAGAAAACTTTTGATGTGGTTTGAGAGTTGGAATGGACATGAGGTCATGCACACCTTGTTCATACTTTCCTAGGCCAAAACCCTTCCATGCGCATTGATATAAGAAAGTTTTTACAAATGTGGGATTACAGAGACAATCAAACCCTGCTGAATAGGGTTTGGCCCTAGGAGGAGAATCCGGAGATAGTGAGGTGTATCAAGACCATCGTAAATGAAGTTAGTCTATTGATTGGGTAGACCAATGGTGATGATGTGACCGAGACCTGGCTGATATTTAGGTTGTTTGTCTGGTCTACCATACTCATTAGGTTTGAGATGGGTGTCAAAAGAAAGAAGAGGAAGCTCTCCTAGTGAGAAACGCTGCAATGTCTCTTCTAGATTTTGTAAATCAGGTAGTTTTGTTGTAGGTATGGAAGAGGATGAAGCCTCATTAGGAGAACAAGCATTCTCCTTTAGAGGGGCAGACCCTGTGGTCATGTCACATTGTGTAGAAGGAAAAGGATCTCCTGGATGAGTATAGATTTTGCCCTCATATTGATATTTTAAACATCGATGGAGGGTTGATGGAACGTAATGCATTGTACAAATCCAGGAGCATCCGAGGATCATATTGTAGTGGAATTTCCCTTCAACAATGTAAAATATTTCATGAAGTAGCTTCTTACCTACTCGAATGGGCAGGACCACAGTTCCCAAAGTAACTGCTAGCTGATCATTAAATGATCGAAGAGCGAAAGGAAGGGGTGACACTACATTCTTTGGTAACTTAAGTTGCTTGAATGTGTGTGAGGAAATTATGTTGAGTGTAGCACCACTATCAATCATAGTGCGTTTTAACGTAGTGTTGTTGATTTGAACTGTGATAAAGAGGGGAGCCTCCAAATCCTCAGAAGAAAGGGAAAGAATTTCTGAATCTTCAAAAGAAATGGCGGTTGATGGTTTATTCAATCCAAAAATCATCTCGAAAGGTTGGGGCTCATCTGAATTCACTGTGATATAACAAAGATTATCAATCAAAGCCTAGCGATCTTGTGGAGATGATTGAATGAGGTCAAAAAGAGACATTTTGACCAGAGCATGGGTAAGTTGTTTCATAAGACTCTCCTCTACTGACACGGGAATTTGATCCCGAGGTGAAGCAAAAATAGAGACCCTAGGTCTTGAGGCTGATGTGGAAGTAGGAATGCCTTCGGGGCTACGAAATGAAAACCCGTGGTCGAGATGTAGATGATGATAGATTATCATATTGTTGTGTTCTAGTGGTGATATAAATCATGTCAATTTGAGAAGGTGGAAGACCATCGGCATGGAATTAATAGAACTAGAGGCTTGAGTAGATTGTTGAGGCTCAGATGTGGTTGAGATGACAGGAGATACTTGTTCCTCCTCTTCTTCCAGTAGAAGATCACTTTCTTCCAAAATACTGTTAACGATAGATTGAAGGGATTTACATCCCTCGGTGTCATGTCTTGGAGTGCGATTGTAAGCACAAATAAAATTAAAGTTGAACCAAGAAGGTTTTACTCCTTTAGGATTATAGGGTTTGATCGGAGGAAGGGATATAGATGAAGACTGGATAAGTTGGCAAAGAATCTCGGTATAGAATCCGGTAGACAAAGATGAGGACAGAGATGACAAAGGTGCCTCTTTTACCTCCATGGACTGCCGAGGTAAAAGAACTTGCATATCTGGTTTGACAGTATTTTTAGGGATCATTTTACTTTTTCGACATTAGGAGAAGCAACCTTGGACACTTGAGATGGAAGCAAGTGAGGCATGATTGATTTCTATGGAGGAGGAGCTCCTAAGATAGATTTTGAAGAAGATGAAGATGTGACAAGTGTTGTGGTCTTCAGAGATAGGGAAGGTTGCTTGATTGAAACAGATGATGATTTAGATAATGCTGATTTAGATGAGGGAGGAGCTCCCAAAATAGGTTTGATCGGAGGAACAGAGGGTACCTTGGATTTTGGTGACAAAGATGATGGTCCTGATAAAAGAGGTGATGCCTCTCTAGTCTGTGAATTCACTTTACAAGGCACCAACGAAGAAGGTGTTGTAGAAGAAGAAGATGATGGTTCCAATGGTATTATAGAAGAAGATGCCTTCCCAGTTGATAAATCCAATCTTTTATGAGGCATAGAAAGATATTTTTGAGGGAAGGCACCAAGAGTCTTAATAGTCTAAAATATGGGTTTTCCTTTTTCAGGGATGGTGACAACTTCAACCGCATAAGGTGATTGTAGCCTTTTCGGGGAAGGAGATGAGGAGGTGCTGATGATGTAATGTTAGACTTTAGTTTTCTTGGTTTAAGTCCAAGAACCGAGAGTGTAGGTGTCGATGCTATTTCTTTAGATTTTCCCTTAATAGGAAAAATAGTATCGGTGATGGAAGAAGTGGATGATGAAGGAGCAATTCCTTATGAGGGAGGGACTTAGTACGCATGGTAATTGTGGGTGTAGCTCACGTGGGAAAGGAAATGGGAAGAGTCAAAATCAAATACGCTTCCATTGAAGTTGGTACAACTATAGGTATGTTTACTAATGGCATAGTTGCAGCAAAAATGGGAGAAACAGAAGTAGATGTATTCGCGGTGGAAACTCAAAGAGATGTAATTGCCTCGAGCATCAAAAGAATATATGACAATGAGATAGATGAGGATGACACTGTCTCAGGTATAGATGGAAGATCAGATAAAGAGGCAGAGGGAGATGAATCTATCTCTAACAGTGTGGGAATATTCAAAGATGGGCTGTCTGAAGATGGTGGAATCCTAGCGATTAGCGGAGCGGCAGGAGGTTCTGATTCGGTCGATGTGTTCGCAGATAGTTTAGGTTCATAAGAAGATTCTTCAGTAGAGATGAAGCTGATAGTATGAGTGTTTGGTTTTTGAGACTCTGAAGCATCATTGTTCAGGGAATGATTGGGAAAAGGTTGTTTAAAAACATCAAGCGCCTGATTTAGGGGAGCATTTGGGTTATCGAGGATGAGCTCACCTTTATCAATGAATTTCTGGACAAGATTTTTGAAGGTCTAAAATCATTCAATGTCATGGCATTTGGTTCTATGATAATGACAAAAGTCATTTTCCTATACCGAATGGACGTTCTTGGTTTTCATCAAAATTTCTAATAGGGGGAAGTTTGATCATGTGAACTTCCAACATTTTTTCCAAGATAGAAGCATATGATTCCCCCAACGAAGTAAAAGATTGAGATGATGAGGGTCCTTTTTGAGAAGATGAGGAGTCTCTCCATGGTGTTTGATTAGAAGTGTTATCGGCACGTGGTGTTTTTAATATGATAGCGTTAGTGGATCCCTAATTTTTGTCTTTAGAAGTGGAAGGGTTTGATTTTGTAAACCGAGAAAAATCTGGTTTAGATTTAGAGTGAAGTTTTAACTTCCCTTGTTCAATGGCGTGAGACTCAAGTTTGCGTGCCATCATAAAGGCTTCTTAAAATGTGTGAAAGGTCTAGATCCTTAAAGTTGAAGAAATATGATTAGCACAAGATCGAGTAAACAATTCGATCTGTTGAGATTGAGGAAGGGAGAAAGACAATTGGTTTATTATCCCTCTCCAATGAGCGACAAATTCTACAATAGACTCATCATCAAATTGACAAATGTTATAAAGATCTGTAATAGAGATCTTATGTGTGATGTTTATTGAAAAGTTTTCAACAAACATCTGGGCCAATTGAGAGAAAGAAAACAAGGAATTTTGAGGAATGTTATTGTACCAGTCTAAAGAGGCCTGCTAGAGACATAGGAAAAGTATGGAGCATAAGCTCCTGATCCTGGACTATCAGGTAGCAAGCATGTTTGAATGCTCGCAAGTGCCTGTGAGGATCCTCCCGACTATAAAATTTTGAGAACTTAGGAAGTTCCCATTGGGGAGGATAAGGCTTAAAAGCCACTTGATGGATGAATGGGTTCATTACACACTTCTTCAAAAGAGTATGAAGGATGAGCCCCTTTGGTGGAGGCTTCTAAGTCTGCAATTTTCTTGAAAAGAATTTGGACCACGTCAGATTGAGGAGGAGGCATATTGGTATGTCCTACATAAGAAGTGAATGGTGGATTTTGTTGAGGCGTCAATGGGGGATTCATCTGTTGATTAACAAGGATGATAAGAGGAATAACTAGGTGTTTTGGGTGACACTGGTGAGGTATTTGTTGTGAAGGAGCCTGTGTATAAATAGGCTGTGAGATGACAAGTGGTTGAGAAAAATGTGGTTGAATGAAAGCCAGAGCCTATGATTGGTGGGCTCCTACACTTGTCGACTGAATTGGAATGGATTGAGGAACATGGGTATTGATTTGATTGGACATGGTGGGGAACAAGGTCTGAATGAGGCTTTTGACTACCGGATTGGTTATTAAGGGTGCCAACACTAGAGGATGGGTGAACGTCACTGTTGATAGAGCATTGGAAGAAAGACCAACTGGAGGACGAGAAGTAGGAACCAACTGACTCGTAGAAGGGGGTTGATTCATAAAGAGGTACTGACCCTAGGACATAATGGATGGCATAGAAGAATTAAAAAACAATCTATGGGTGTGCAAGTGCGCCCATTATAGCTAGAGAAGAAGACTTCTCAGAAGTAGGTTGTGGAATAGTTGAGGTAAGCGTGGCATTAGGAATAGGAAAGACTATTTAAGAACTAGGCGACATGGTTGGTGGAAGAGAAAAAAGAGGTACATGTGTGCCACCCTCTTTTGTGGTTCGAGGTGAGAAAAAGGATGCTAACTGTTCTACAAAATCCTAGGATGGTTCACGAGGATAATCATAAACTTGTTGAATTGGTGGTCCCTGGTTAGATATTTGAGCACGAACTTATGTACTAGATAGTCCATAAGGGCTACAGTTGTGATCAAGGAGCGCCTGAAATTCAGGATCCCCGCGAGGAACATACTCTATGTCAGAAGTAGATGATATTTCTAAAGGACTAGGGGAAGTTGGATGTGATGGTATTGCTTTAGTCTGATAGAAAGGATTATATGACCAAGATGGGGAACCAACTAATAGCGGTCCCGAGGAAGACCTGAGGGGTGCCGAAACATCCACACGAGTGGTGATCTCGGAGGAAGAAGGGGCCAGGTGAGCCATTTTTCTAGATTGTAACCAAGTGATGACCGTCATAAACAAGCAAAAATATAGAAAAAAAAATATTGACCTAACTAATGCACAGACAATTCAAGCAGCGTAGGTGATTATCTCTTTTAATTTTCTGCTTTTAAGAAAGAAAATATTAGGGAAGGCTTTTTAGAACAGGAACTAATCAGATAGCCAAACTAAGGATGGTTTGGGGAATGTTTTGGTGAGGAATCCCAAAGGCACTTGATAAAATACCAATACGTGGCTTGATATAAGGGCCTACCCCCACACTTCACACACCGCTGCGATAAGGGAGTCGGGTGCTTTGCCAATATATACCAGAACTTCTGTGAATTTATAGCGCGGCCCGAGTACCATGTAGGCTCTTCCTCTTGGATGTCACTTCCAAGTAGGTGAGGCTAGGGGAGGAATTTTTGTTTTGATGCTTTATACCTAGTGATTTTGGCTTTGTGTGCAAGGGTGAAAAATAAAAATCAAATAGTGTCACTACCGATTTTGATTAATTTTTCTAGCCTATTTAGAAAACTAGATGAATAGCATACAACAGAAATGAAAAAGGAAAAGTTCTTTTTAAGCACTAAGAATGAAGTGTTGGATTTTGATGAAGATAGGTCAAACAAATTCTTTCCCAAATGTGATTAAATTCTTTTTAAGCACCAAAATTGAAATGTTTGAATGTGATAGAAAAAAAACAAACAAGTTCTTTTTAAGTTCTTAAAAAGAGAAAACACCGTAAAAGAGGAATACCTGTAGATTTAGCTCTCCAAGGTGTGTGGACTTCAAAAAGCACGTTGTTGAGCTCTTCCCCTCGAACAATCCCATGAACAAGCAATGTGCTCCACAAGAAAAGGTTAAGCAAACACCCAACAAATCTAGAAAGATATATCCAGATGATAGTAGAATGAAAATTTCTATTTAAAGAACTAGAAAACTTTCAATAAAATAACAATTTTGCAAAAAGAAGATGGATCAAGAATGCAATTTTGAAATCAAATGAAATATTTATTGATCTTCGAATAGGAATTAGAATTTAGTTTTGCAAGAAAGAAGAAACTTTAACCTTCCAAATTATAAGTGAAAGAAGCAAGACCAAAAATGAAGGAAGGAAATGATACAGAGAAATGGTGAAAAGTAGTGAAGAAACAAAACAAAAGCTCAAAACTGGAAAAGAAATGAACTCACCAATAGGGGACTTTGGTTGGGTCCCACCGGGTGTGCCAGAATGTAGATCAAGAATTTATGCGCTTGTTACCTGTCCAAGTTAATGTACCAAACTAAACACAAAAACCCTGAAAAACTCAAATGAAATTGATACCTAATAGATAAGACAAGATCTGAAGATGTAGATGGAAAAGAAAGCCGATGTAGACAAGATGGGTGCACATGAGTGATCTTGCAAAGTAGATCCAAGAAACTGCGAGACACATATGCTTGACAGAAAAATACCACGTTAAAAGGTATTTGGGTAGATTTCCCGAAAAGTGGGTCCAAGAAGCGATAAGCTCCCTCGGCGGATTTCAGTCCACATTTTCAATTAAGGAAATAAGCATGCATGATAAAATATGTAAGTAAATGTCTATATTTTGATTAAAAATGATAGATAGAAAAGTAAACAATGAGACAAAAACCAATAAAAAATGGGAAAGTGTGAAAACAATGCTGGATTTGTGTTCCCTAAATTATTTTACTTGTCCATAGGCAGATCGGCGTCGATTAGGAAAATTGGCATCGACTGAGAAAAAATGGTGTCGACTGAGATAGATCGGTGTTGACTAGATAGAATCAGCATCGACTGGGTATGGTTAGCGTTGACTCGGGGAAAATTGGAGGAAGATTGAGAAACAGATAGTGGAAGCTAGATCATCGATCTCTGCTGGATCTGCAAGAGCCATAGGGATACTGACAAGGCTCCACCTATGCTTTGATGTAGGCCGAGTCACCAAGAGATCGATAGAGGCTCACGATGTTGATGTGGTAGGAGAAGAGTAACGATACTCCTCTCAGGGATTGATTTGGATAGGATTCGCTCTCACTTGATAGATAATGCTTAGAATTGATGCTCAAAACTCTCTGTCGTTATTTCATCGTCTAACTGAATTGAATTAAGCCTGTATTTGTAATCAACACCAATCGAGATGAAATTAGTTTTGCTTTGAAAAATCAGCATCGGCCAGTACCGGTCGGCGCCGATCGAAAACAGACTCCCGAAATGGCCAAAAGGGATGATTTTGGAAAGATGAAGTGATCCCATTGTTTAGTTTGGGAGGAGGAGAAATAGGGGGGATAGATGGATAAAATAGATATGGGAGGTTAGGAATTGATATGGGGTAGATAAGTGGTTAAGATATATGTAGAAAATATAATTAAATAGTTAATATTAATTATCTATTGGTAAAACATAATGGGGTGAAATAAACTTAGGATAGATGTTTAAATCAAATATTAAATAATACCCTAAGGAGAAGTGGTGATGTAAACGTGCCCAGGGTTACTTGAGAAGACAAACGCGCCTACGAGGACACTAAATTGGATAACCAATTTTAGGTGTCTCTGAGATGTTGTATGATTAATGTAATGAAGATTATATTCTTTGTTGCTGCTAAGTTTTCATTTGGTTTCGAGAGAAGTGTTTGATCCTCTATATCATGGAATTTTAAATGGTTGTCTAAGGGATAGTCAATTTTTATTTTCCCCTATAGATGGAAGTATTTTAGGTTTATAGCTTGTGATTTGCAATAATTTAGTGGTTTTTTTGTGTCGAGAAAAGCGCAACGAAAAGTTTAGACATAATTTTTCATCTTGAGTGTTCCAACTGTAGCTCTCTTGGTTGTAGAAGGTTCGAGCACCATTGGTGTTAGCTGACCTACGTGTGCATCATCCTTTGAATATTTCCATTCAAAATAGTTTCATTGTGTGACTTGATTTGTATCCAACTTATATTCTTCGGAGGCAAATGGTGGAATTTTAGTGTATGCTCCACTATTGTTGCATTGGAGATAACAACGAGATTATCCCATCTCTAACTCGGAGATATGAACTCGATCCACTTCCAATATAAAACCTATAGATGTGTTCACATATTTTATTAGATCTCCAAATTTAAAGCGCCATTGAATATTTTATACAAAGACTTCAAATAAAGCTATGTCATCATACCATGCAATCTATCATTTTTCATTGACTTGCAATCAATTCTTAGATGCAAAATGAACTGCACATCTTGACTCTAATCCTAGTCTTCTTATGCATGCCTTGTAGGTATATTTTTCCATTGTGACTTGTGAGTATAGGTCGTATTTTTAAAAATGTTTTATGTTAAAAGAGTCTTTTTCGGTCAATATTACAAATTGTAGGGTTTATATTTATTTGAGTCTTTGTAAGATTTGAGTATTACTTACCCATAGCTATAGTTGCTAAGAAATAGCGAGCATTGCAAGTGTCAAATAAATTTATAAGTGTGGTCAATATTTAAAGTCAAAATGTAATGTCTTTGTGTAAAAATTATAATCTATTATGTATAGATTATTAATTTATTCTAGTTTTTGTTGAGTCACATGTGTATAATTGTGAGTAAACATTTGTTTTTATTATTGTTGTGTGAGTTTTATATTTTTTGTCATGGTCATAGTCTGTAGTGTCAAGTACCATAAAGTCATCATTTGTTATTTAGATTTTCAAAGTCATGTAACTGTAAGTGTCATTTTATGACATCAAAAGTCTAAGAATTAAAAAAATTTACCTCACATTTCAATAATTAGACACATTTTCGGTGTTACCCGATGCCCATCTCATGGGGTTGAATTGTTTAAATATCCTCAAATCCATATCAAGCTGAGTTAGAAGTGTCTACTAGAGGAAAAGGCATAGGAGGATGAAGGGAAATCAAGCGTCCCCTCATGAGTTGCCAATGATGAGGCCTCTTATGCTATGGTGACATGTGTGAGTGTGTGTTTATTTTAGTGTGATTTTTTCAGAATAATGTGTTATCAAACTTCACATTGTGGGGGGGAAATGACACAATGTTTCCATTTGAGTTGATTGATATGTATGGATTCCAAAGTAATCTCTTGAAGGTGAATACATGATGATAGTTGAAGTAGTATTGCACATTGTGATATGGTTTGGAGTAAACCATTTGAAAACCTATTTTTCCTCAGTTTTGGTCAACTGATAGAAAACCATATCTATGTCTTGGTTTGTGATAATCAAATATAAAATCACACAACTCTCGATTTCTGGTTATCCAAGATAAAACCATGTTTGTCTTGGTTTGTGATCAACCAATGGAAAATCACACCATCATGAAATTAGGTGCAATGCAAAATGGATGTTTTCCTATGTTCACACTAAGGGGGAATGTTGGGAATATACATGTTAGTGGTAACATTATTCTAGTGGTATAATTACATGTGTAAATATAAATGTAACCACGATTGTAATTTGTTTATGTGAGGTTTAGCTGTTAAACTAGACTCACGTATTTAGGGACAATGGTTGTAAGAGGTTTCCTATTTTATAGGGAACATCCTCCCTATAAATATGTATTCTAAAAATGTGTACCATGAAGCACAAAGCATGAAATGTAGGGTTCATTTCATATTTAGACCCTCGGTAGCTAAGTATGTCCAATGAGAACTAGAGTGCATCATAGGGTAATGACAATACACTGCATGTATCAAAGGGTTTAAAAGTTTGTAGAAAATGAGTCATAAAGCAAGAAGTGTTAAGTGTGATAGTAGATGCTAAAGATAAGTGATAGTGCTTAGAAGGGGGAAAGTGTAATTCCCCTGAGTGTGCCAATGATGGAGAGATACGTGACAATATGAGAAGGATAATGGCATAATTATGGAGTTTGAAATTTTATTGACCATCAATGTAAGGATTAGTTTGGTTAAACAAGAGAATTGGATGTGGAAGTGGAGTAAGGTGTGGAGGGATCTTGAATGGTGGTAGCTTATTTTGGATTGATAACATTGTAGATGAATTAGTAGGAGGAGATAATGGGGTAAATATTTTTAAAGGTGGTTTCTTATTTGGAATCGGTAATGTTGTAGAGGACTTGAGAGGAGGAGGGGATGGACTGAGTTTTAGAGTAAGTTTCTTAGTTGGAATGGGTTGGATAGGAAACTCTTGACTGACCAAAGGAGGAACATTAGTGATTATGGATTGATGCTCATTAGACATGGATGAATCAGATTTGGGAGCCTATTGGGATTTAACAATTTGATATGAGCATCTAGTATCATTGTTGGTGGCAAATGAAATGAAACCATGATGTTGAAGGTGGCCAATTTGTTCTTTTAGAGCATAGAAATCATTCAATATGTCCATTGAGTCTATGATAATTATAAAATGGGAGAAATTGATATTTAACAAGCTGATAAGAAGGATAGAAATTAGTAGATGGAAATTTGATCAACTGGTGAGTGATAAGCTGAGGAATAATATCATGTTTCTTAACATTGAGATCAAACTTGAGAGGTTACGGTAATGGTAAGACTTGACGTTAATCGGACATGAACACATGTAGAAGACATAGAAGTAGAATGATATGTAGAAAGAGAACTAGCATGGGCTTGAGAAGCATCCTTGATATGTTAGATTTCATATTTAAGAGATGTAATCATTGTTTCCATAGTTTGAATTTTGTCTTCAACTAAAGAATGTGAAGATTTAATTGAATCTAAGATGGGTTGATTGGATGGAGGAGTAAGACCAATAAAATCATTAGATTGACAATCGATAATGGTACTAACTTGAGTAGGTGGGATATTTTGAGGGAGATGCATAGTGCGAGGGATTTTGGAGAACATCTTTGTAAGGTGGGTGCATTTGAAGTAGGTCATGCAAGGAGACTTGATGAACCCTAAGAGCCATATAAGAGAAATCGATAGAATAGGGATATAAATGACCAATAATGAGTGGGGTTCACCAAATAATGTAATATAACTATGAATTAAATATAATATTATAGAGCCACTGATGTATAAATAATGAAATATAATATGACACCAAAAACTAAGATATAATATTTAAAACCCTAAGTAAGAAGGAGAGGTAGGAAGACTTATCTAATTTTGAAGTAGACTAGAGGTGATCTAGGCAGGTAGAAGTGTTGAGCATCTTGAGAAGAGTTTCATTAGTGCTCACTCTAAATTCTAAAATGCACTTGATGATGTTAGACATGGGTGCCAGGATAGGGCAAGGGTGCCCGGGTGTTGGAGATCACTTCTAGGTGCTAGTGGCTACACACGAGCTTAGGATTTGAATTCTAATGTGTTGTAATTATCATATATTGATCACACGATGGTTTCTCCTTGATTGAAGGAGGTACCTGTAACTTTGTAAAAAAAAGAGTTCACTGCACAAGCCAAAAAAACACATCAAACTTTAAAATAAAGATGTAGAATGGGGATTTTGATTGACCTAATGGTCACCCCGAGAGTGAACTTACAACTAAGCACTACACTACATCTCGGAATTCATGTAGTTCTTGTGAGTGTTGTCGTAATGATGCCCTAGAATGCCCTTGTACTAGTTACACTTGATAGCGTGGTTATATCTAGAATGTAGCAATGTAGTAGAATGTGTGGATGGAATAGAATAAAATTCCCTTCCTATGTTATGTATGCATAGTATGTAGTCCCAAGTCCCTTGAATCAATGCTAGATGGATGATTTAGAGTGCTTTAGGTTCCTTTTAGATGCAATCTTAAGTGATAGTAGTAATTCTTAGTTCTTGGTCGTTGATTTTGAATACAAAACTATGTATTTATATGATTCCCTTGTTTGAATTTCATAATTGACAACTTTAAGGACAAACCATAAGTGAAAAATATGCCCAAAATATAAAGACCCCAAAAGGAGTGATTAAATTTTAAAAGGTCGGGGAATGTAAAGGGGACAAGAGCACCTAGGAGTTGTTGTGTTGTGTGGGTGAGTGTCTAGAGAAATAAAATATAAATCAATAAAATTATAACTGGGATATAGGGTGTGTAAGACCAAATAGAAAACAAGATACAAACAAAAGAGGCAAAGATATTAATTAATTAATAGTTTCCTCACTTAGGAATCATACGAATGCTAGTATGTTTTTAGCACCTAGAAATGTACCCAAGTGAGTGATTTTGTGTCTACACCTCTAAGTCATGTTCTATATCAAATCCCGAGCTACGCAAACCTCAAATCTCCAATCAATTGCATGGTAATGCACATTATTCTTCCTACAAATTAGTATTCCTCATGGACATGCGACATCAGCCATTGGTAAACTCACTCATATTTTCCAAAGAAGGGAAACTCATACAACTAAAGGACTCCAACACTCTCTAATTATTTCTACACTACGTCATCATACACCAACTTCCTAACCTCCATCCTTTGGACTATTTTCTTTATTACCTCCTTGTTTATTTCACATTCATGCACCATTGAGTGATGATTGTAGTCACTAATCTTGCACTTAGTCGAGTGCGAATCCCATGACTTTCCAACAATCAAATTTCTAGGGTATTGCATTTCCAAAAACCATTCTTTTAGTGCATATTTTGTTACTGATTCTTCCCTTTACCCTTTCAATTTCCCTTAGGTGATACAGTGGGTGCCTTATTTAGTGCCACTTTGTTAATTTCTAGAATTTATTCAAATGAAAAGCTTGAATTTTTCAGGAAAAATCATTCCCTAAATGCTAATAAAACTTAATCTATCGTGCATTCAATTATTAGAAAGCTTTTCCTAGCCCATACCCTAGTGTTACAACTAGATGTTCTACAACTTTCGCTTCAAAACCTAGCCTTTCGAATGTAAACCCTTAAGCCTCTCTGTGTTTTCAGCCCCCACATATTCCTTCCATGCTCTCATTTCTTCCCAAGGAGCTCCGAATTTGGCCATGTATAACTTATTTTAGTTTATCTCAAATTTCCTTTGTACAATCTCTTCATACTTAGAGACATAATTTTAACTTATTCACTCTTCCAAATGCTATAGCTCTTGAATGTGAAAGGTAATAATGAAATTTCCCACACTCCTTTTATATCTTTCAAAAAATTTAATGCATTAATTAATTCTCACCTACCACCGATAAAGCATTAAATGTAATTTTTATTTCTCCGTGCTTTTCCCTACTTTATTCCATGTGTTGTAGTCATAACCTTGTGGAACAAAAATACTTTCTAGGTTGCAGTCATCCTTATCTATAATTCCTTACACATGACACATCTTCCTCTATGCCACTTACCAATTATTCTAGCATGCTTATACCCCCTCACATTACACTATGTGGCTTATTTATCATGTGGTTTCCCAATTTAAGTAATTCTTTTCAAGTACCATCATTCCTAACTACTTGTAACACCTTCCTTTTCTTTTACATATACCTAGGTCATGTCAAATGATCACCCTTATTTCATATTTTTGTGTTTACCACTAAACTAACAACAATCTAAGAAATAACATCCCAATCTCTTTTGTGCTCATAGTTACACCTAGTTCACCCCACACTAAATGTATGCACGGTCCTATGTGCATCAAATTAATAAGTAATAATCATATCCTACGCTCAAATGTGCTTATTAATAAAAAATCAAAGAAAACTAAAAAATGAAAGGGAAATCTAATCAAAGTGGCAATACTACCTTATTACAAACACAAAAGAATCTTATTTATAATAGGGCTTTATCCTACTCCCATTGAAGTAACCGAGAAACATGGTGCCATCTAACATTTACAATTGGCATGCATCTTATTCTAGTATCTTGGTCACTACAAAGGGTACTAACTAATGGAATTTAAACTTCCCTAGATGGAAGACAAACTTGTAATCATACAGAAGGACCATCTTTCCAACTGTAAAATACTTTTTCTTGATGTCCCTGTCATGCCAAGCCTTCTGTATTTCCTCATCTATCTTTTTAATGAAACACACAATGGTGCGTCAATCATCTAATTGCATTAATTTATTCATACACTCATCCATGTCCATTTCATCATCCAATCCACCAAAACCCATAGTACATAGGGATGGTAGCATAAAGTCCACTAGTAGTACATCCTCTATGCCAAACACCAATTGAAAGGGTGTGGCCTTGTCCAACCATTTATATGTTGTTCTATATTCCTAAAGTACAATTGATACCTTGAAATCCCAATCCTTTATTCCGATATCACATATTTGTGTTAGTGTTTGTCCTAATATCTTGTTGAAAGCTTGTAGTTCCATTTTCTGAGGGTGATAAGGAGTAGTCTTATGATGTGTTACCATAAACTCGGAAATAAAATTCTAATAGTCTATTTTAAGAAATGAGTTCCTCTATCATTGGTTAGACTCAACGGATACCCATACCCGTTGATAATATTTTCACATGAGAGGAACCTTTCTATTGTTTTAGTTGTATAATATCTTGTAATCATAAACTCTTCCTACTCTGACGATTAATTGGCATATGTACGATGTAACACACTCTAGTATTCGACATGGGTGGTGTAATATGTCCTACAAAATCAATATCCAATTTTTCAAAAGGTTTCATGCTTACTATATACCTCAAAGGCATTTCATCTCTATCTCGATTCTTTCTAATTCTATAGCAATGATCACATGCTTTGAAAAAATCCTTGGTATCCTTGTATAATGTTTCCCACCATAATCCAGCTAGAAGGATCTTATGCACGGTAGCTTCCCTGCATAGTGTCCTCTTGCAATACCTCCATGTGATTCCTCCATTAAGGACTCATGCTCATCTTCCAAAACACACTTGCACAATACCTCATATCTACCAATTTTAGACAAGTATCATCCTATAAACTGATATGGTGTGGTTTGAATAGCAAGTTACTTCCTTTCCAAGTTCTTCATTCCTTCTCATGTAATTCTAGTGCACAAAAATACAACAATGTCTTCCAAATCAGCCGACACGTGATTCAACCTAAAAATTTGTGCATCGGGAATAGTGTTTTAAATACTCTATGTGTACTCTCTGAGAAATTGATCCTTGACAAGTGATCAGGTCCCATGTTGCTCTTACAGGATTTACTACAATTGTATTATCAAATTCTTGAATAAATATTTTACCCCGATAGATGCACCCTTATAAAATAGGTTTGTTGACCAATTAATTCAATGTCATACTATCTCTCGTAAAAGATCAATGGTGTGGCCAATGGGTAATGTCAAAACTTATGAAGCATGTATATCATAGATAATGCCTCATGATTTGTTGTTATATAGTTTAGATCAACTGGTGTCAACTTTTTACTTGCAAATCATATGGGGTGAACCACATTACCATATCCTAGTTGCACCAATAGCCATGATAGAGGCATCAACATGTAAATGAAAGGGTTTTTTCCATGAGGGGAAGTGCAATATAAATTCAGTGGTAAGCTTCTCCTTTAAGGTTTCAAATTCTTGCTATTGTGTATCACCCCCAATAAAATTTTTCTTTGGCCTTGAGAAATTCCTTTAGGGGTGCAACAAAATTTTCATATCTTTTGATAAACTTCCTTTAATAGTTAATATGCCCCAAGAAACTACATACTTCACTCTAATTAGTAGGTTCCTCTAATCCCAAAATGATTGCAATATTAGTTGGATCTACCAATAATCCATCCTTACAGATGAATTTCTCAAGTTATATACCAAAAGGGGTAGTAAAGATACACTTCTTGATGTTTAAGGAGATGTTAAGTTTCATGCATCTCTCAAACATCAATATTAAATCATCACAATGGTATTTCAAAATACCATTAATGGCCCCATAATCTAGATAAACTTCTAAAATCTTATGAATAAAGTCTTAAAATGGTTGAACAATGATGCACAAGAACACCACTAGTGCATTCTTCAACCCAAAAGGAAAAACAATATATGTAAAACTTCCCAATTCGGTGGTGAAGGTGACCTTCTCTGATCCTCACACATAATGCACTGACTAATGATAACCTGAAAATCCATCTATTAATGAATCAATTTTTTACCTTGCAACTCCTTCAAGGAGGGAAAATGATCTATGACACATGAAGTGTTGAGCTCCCATAATCAACATAGATCCTTATCCAACATCCTTCTTGATTCAAATCACCATGGGGCTAACCCATTTTGATTCCTTAATTGGTTCAATGATTCCAAACTTAATAAATTTATCAATTTCTTCCTTGACTTCACGTAGAGGTTTTGATTCATCCTATTAGGCATCTTCTAAATAGGATGCATGCCTTTTTTATCTTAATATTCATCTCTCCCAACGAAGGATTCACACCTTTCAACTTATGATAGCCTATTAGAAATAAATCCTTGAAATTATGTAATAGTTCAATGATTTTTACAACCTATGGTTTTGACTAATAATCCCCAATGATCTCCTTTTTAAGTGCATCCTTATTACCAATATAAAACCTTCTTGGTCTTCATAAGAACATGGTATGCGTGCAATTTCTCATCTGCATAATACATCACCTCATACACATCCTCCGTATGGCTAATATCCATGTTTTATACTTATTCATCATCGGTGATATAGACCAGCTTCCCTTTTTCCTTTTCTTTTCGGGCGTCCTGATTTTATTTCTTTTGTCTCAAGAAAATCCTCGAATGCCCTAGTATCGAAACTTCTCCTAAAAGTTGAAGGATGAGTTCTTCTACCTTGGCACTATCTCCAAGCGTGATGTAATTTTTTATTTGTAAGGCCTCATGTATTGGTGGCTTAGTTGAAAAATAATCAAAGGTGTGAAATATCCCTTCATACATCTTATGTCAGCTTGCATTCTCTTGTTTCAACTTAGCATGGAAATACTAGGCATGTGTGCATCTCGCACAAAGTAGAATACAAATTATACACCCAAAGATATGGTAGTAAATATTTTTGGCCTTATGCCCATTGTCTCTCATAGTTATGGACGTGTACCAAAGAAGGATTCTTCCCATCATACTCATGTATAAGATAGGTACTATTATTCCAAGTAAAACTTATCAAAAATGATAATCTAACCTCGAGCCCTCCCAATATATTATCTCTATGTGTGCCTCACCAAAGATGCGATATTCGGTCAAGGTATAGTCCAAGATATTTTTATGCCCTTCATTCTTCCATTCATTCTCCATGATGTGTGAGAATGAGTTAGGTTTTTCTTTCCCAGTATACCTAGGTAACTAGGATTTTCCCAAATTCTTAATCATGAGTGGGCTGATCATCCAGGTGAATCTTCCCTTGACCTCAAACCTAACCATTTCATACTTTTTATGGGCCCAAATGTCACATCAAACACTAGTATTGTAATTGATAGATTACACATCTTTCCACTAAAGTATTCCTTCCTTAAATGGTTCCACATTCTCAGAGTCACATAATATATGTGCATAGATCCTATTAAGATATTTAATCAAAATTTCAATGTAAGGAAAAACCTTCAAATCATTTACATATATGACAATAGGATCCTCCTTATTCTCAAAACTGATATATTTTTTTGAAGTGTAATTCTACATTGTTTACATAGAACCAAGGACCTCCAAGTAATGCTATACAATTATATACCTAATCAATATCTAATACATAAAAATCACCTATGAATTTCACTCCTTGAATAGTAATTGAAGCATCTGTGAGTACACCAATAGGAATGGCCCTTGTTTTATTTTCCATATACAAAACATTAGAAGATGGTTGTAATTTTGGTCTCCCAATTTGGTTACATACATCCAAAGTTAGAACATTTACCCTTGCACTTGTGCTAATAAGAATATTACTCACTAGCCAACAATCATCATTACATCCAACATGACATCCTTTTTGTATTCATGGCTTTGTGGTGGTAAATTTTCATGTAGGATATGACAATCCTATTCAATTCCAATGTGGGGTACCTTCTCACATAACCATTCTCCTAATAATGAGATGATATTCAGTTGCTGCATAATCCTACAAACCTAATTCAAATCATTTACATCCTTCTATGGAAGCTCAATATTATTTGTGCATCACCTCTCACATGCCTATTCCTTTAGGAACTAAATTTATCCTTGCAAATCCCTGATTAGTCCCATGGTCTCTTGATAAACCTCTTTTTGATGAGCCAAATCTAGATATCTAACATGTATAATCTCCTCGCTCTTGATGAGAGGTTTTTATTTAAGAATATCACATGTGCACTACTTCTACCTAAAGTAGTAACTAAGATAAGATGAAGCTTCGGATCAACCATATTCTCAAGAACACATTGTTCCTTCTTTGCATTTTCTACCTTGATCATTCCTGTGCACTTATCCTTGTTTTTGTTTCTACACATATGATCATAAAGGTCTGGGAAATCCTTAACTTTGTGTGCTTTTACACAAAATGAGAAAACCCGATTCTTTGGAAAATCACACTGGTAATGATCTCAGGAACCCATAAGTATAAAAATTCCCACACGTGAACCTTCCTCTACCACCACAACCTCTACTCCTATATCCACCTTGGAACCCACCATATCCATTATTGTCCCTTTTATTAGGTTGGGCTTCCTACGCCTAACAACTACTTAACACTTTGATCTGTCGTAACCTAGTCTCACATGCCTCATAAATTAAGTCTATCAAATGACATTCAACTGTTTCATGTGTATGTAAATCATAAATCTTTTAGTAAATAGAGACATTATTCATTATCACATGCTACAAGAGGGGAAATTCCAGACATCATGATTCTTCTAGAAAATATCACAAGATTGTAATAACACGCATACACTCATGCACAGACAACTATCCTTAGTATACCCTTCTACATCAAAATCAATGCACCATAACCCACTAATCATATCATGTACTGAATTGGTAAATTTTTCTTCAATTGTTTAGGCATAACTATTGTTTGTGCTTCATAAAAGGGATCAATCTAGTGTCTGCAGTCCTAAGCGCTTTAGTGTGCATAAATTTTTCTAAATAGTTGTGTGGGTTAGTAAATGTTTTATGTTATAAGCCCTTTGAAATAGAGTTAGCAAGCCTCCAACAAACCAACTTTTTGCATGCCCTTGAAGTGTGGTAGAAAATTTACTGTCCTTTCTATCATAAGTGGTAATTCCCTTAGCTCTCTATTATAATTCATACTTGTGCACATGCTCACCCATATCCTCCACTCCTTAGTACTATGGTAAGTGAAGAGAAATCTCAAAGAAAACTTGGGGTATATGTTGTAGTGGTTGTTGAGGTGGTATTTTTATGGAATATTTGGTGATGGTTGAAGACCTTGCCCTAGAGTAGGACCAGGACCTTGAACTTGTACCTAAACCTCCGCCAATATTTCCTCTGTGTAGTGATTGACCCAACCTCCTAAGCCTCTGTGACGTGACATGTGGTCCTGCAGATGAACTACCTAGTGTCTCAATTATTGTGTTAAACTAGAAAACCATTTTCTATGTTATAGTAACACCTATACGATTTATCCAATGGTTTCCATGCCAATGCTCTATCTTGATAACGCAGTTTGTAAATATACCTCAAAAAGTACTTCTAAACACTTACACCTACTGTGTTTCCATGTGCACATCCTTAATTTGTCGTGCCTATTAAGCAATAACTAGAATATTTCTACATGTATATACTTCCAAATGTAGAGATCATCCTTATTTTCCTTCACCGTGATTCTCTTAGATAATTACCTCTCAATTTGAATCACCTTACACAAGGGCTAGGTATTCGGGATGGATTAGATGCACTCCCATGGTTCTCTCTCTCTCTCTCCTTAGAATCACTCTCATAAGCGGGTGATGGGGTATCTTTATTGTGCTTTCTCAATGTCAAGAGGATGTCATACTATGGTCCCTCACCTTCTATAGGGTTCTCATCTCTTTTATCAATCATCATTCCTTTCAACCTCAACACATCATTAACTACCCTCTCTCATGCCTCATTATACTTGAGCCATATTTCCTCTCTCTATCTTGCTTCTGCCATGGTCACCTCCATCTTCCCCATCCTACTCCCGCCCCTTTGCACATAGTGGGGTTTCATCTCTCCATAAGTAATCTCTCCATTGTGCATAAATAATATCCTCTCGGCTCATGCAAGAGAACCAAATATTTTCTTCTTTTGGGAAAAAGTATGTTGAGATTGCATACTCCAAGGTATAACTATGGAGTACACCTTCCCATGAACGATATATAGCTTTAGTCCATGGCTCATCCAAATCAAAGAGTGTATAATCATCTTCCTACTTCCAAGGTTTCTTTCCCGGCTTTGACATCTCTTTTTCAATGTAAGATGCCAACCACTGATATAAATCTACTAGGAATAAACTCAAGAACATCTCATTAAAGTAGTCATATAGATTGTCTTTGATGTAGCCTAGAATTCACTATAAATATCCAATGGTGCACTGACACATCACTCATCTTGAACCAAGCGCTCACTTGAAGCATGCAAGGGTACCAATTCCCTCTTTAGATTTACTTTTCTATAATGTTAGCATGATTGGACATGTATATATTCAAATTCATAACAGATAGTAACCAATCCATAGTGCATAAACCAGATCTAGATCTAAACCATATGAAAGATTGACTAAAAATGATTATAATGAGATTTACCATGCAAGAACCATATTCAGTCACATCTAATGCTAATATCCAACCAATATGATCCATTATATTAAATACTACAAAACATAGAAGCTTCATACATCATAGTAATGTCATCAAGAGTCATGTATGCAAACAAAACTAGAAACATAACTCTACACATAAAACAATATCAATGGGATATCATAACCGTGTAAATCACTACATATATATAGGGGTGGGGACTTTCCCTTCACTACCCATGCACCTTCCAAAAATAGACTACATGCTAAGAATAGCCATGCACCTTTACAAGAGAATACAAAAGCATGCAAGTGCTCTAATAATAGATTACTCTAAGTAGAAATCCTATTATTAAACCAAAACTCTGCATGGTTCTTATACTGCTACACATCCCAAAAATAGCCTTATGTGAACTGAAAGTCTTCATATCTTTATGTGCTCCACACTCCATGTCCCAAAATAGCCTCATACCAAAAATGGCTAAGTCCAGTTTCCAACGGTTTCTAGGCGAGCTCGATTCTTCTATAATTCCATGCCTTCTCATGCACCTTGTTCCTGCATGCCCAAACCTTATGCACTTTCATCCTTGAGATATATTTCATTGCTTCCCTCAATGATGGGTAATCTTAACTTATCTCTCCAAAGTAAAGAATAATGAATGAAATAATGAAGATTTGTTCAAACAAAAGAATGAGATATCATTCAGCGCTCTTCTCCTCAATAGGTAGTATTAATTCCAGATACTCATTCTTAACTTCTACCTCTAATGCCTACCAATTGCTTAAGGCCTCACCTATTTTGTTTGAGATCTGTGACTATGACATATAGCTCATCTTGAGTCATATTCTCATGTTCATTCTGCAAGATTCTACAAATATTTTCCATACTAGAAATCATGCCTTCCATATAGTCCATCTTCCTAGCAATCTGTTTTCCTATCTCCTTCAGCCTATTTTCATGTGGTTCTTGGGCACTTGTAAGTGCTTTATGCTTCTCTTCCACCAAATTAAGTCTCTCCACATGCCCAAGTGTCTCATCCTTCATGGATTTGAGGACTTCATTATATTATGCAATTATCCTCATCCTAACAATTACATGTGGTGCCATGCACATGTTCAAGGCATGATCTACCTTCTTCAATTCATCTCTCAAGGATTGTAGAAATGACTCATAACTTGAAATTTTTATAGAAATGATGGGTTTTATTCTTATTTCTTCATACGTAAGGTCTTTTGGTGTGGGCATATGCATGGTCCCTTCATCTATGACTAGTTTTACAAGTGTGTGTATATAGTGCATTATAGAAGGAAATTTTTTTGGAACTTGAGATTCCAAATGTGGCCTTACCTTAAGAATATAATTGTGAATCTCCTTGGCCATACCAATCAATGCTTTTGTCTTTTTCTTGAATTTTCCTTCTCTACTATGAGGTGCTTTATTTATATATCCTTATCCTTGTTTTCATCCATCAAGCACCCTAATGGTTTCCCCTTTTTCTATGTTCCTACATGTAACCTCTACAAATACCTTTACCAAGGCATTTCTTACTTATTCATTTGCATAACATTTGGATTAACATTTACATGCTATATGTGGGGTGATTTCTTCATTCTGCGTGAGACACATGATTCTTCACACACGTAAAAATCAGGCTCATCCATATGAGTCTGAATTAACCATGAAATTTTTTTCCATGTGCGCTCATTCACCATCTCCGCATCCATTAACTCCTAACCATATAAGTCCTTAATTTCCATAGAACTCTGGAAGTTCACGCATATGATCTTACTGGTATCATCCACATATCAAACCATGGGAGTCACATATTCTTCACCTTATTTTTTCTCCCTTATTATTTTACCCTTAGGAACCTGGGTTCTTGAATCCAGAATTGGTCCTTCACCCATTTCTACTTCTATTTTTTTCCTTCATCCCTTCCTCATCATCCTTCATTTATTCATCACAGGGATCCTCTATAAACTTAGGGCTGCTTGGTACTTGCACGCTTTCTCTGGACTCATCCTCCTCTCCATCCTTAATCTTAAGCTTTCTCCTTTTCTTATTCTCAGGCTCTACTTTTTGCAACAAAATATGAGGTGATCTTCTTAATGGTTGTGATGACCCTATGCTCTAAACCCTTGTCCTCCTTTACACTATCTTGAATTGTGGCTCTTCAACTATCTATTCCACATTGATTTCCATTATGTTTATCTCAAACACTTCATCCTCTTACTCCTGTGATGGGGGTGTCATCTTGTGCTCTTCTCTCTCTCTATCTGTAGGCTATCTTCTTTGCCCCTGCTATCTAACCCACCACTATCTTCATGAATTTATTCTTATTCTTCCTCCTGAATGGGCGAAGTAGGATTTTTAGATGCCAATGTGTCAACTGTGTGCTTCCCTTTAGGAAGGCTTGTCAGTTTGAACTCATTCTCTACATACTTTTGTTCTCTAACCTAGTTTTAAGATGAAGGTATATCAATATTTCCCCAATTTCACCTATTGCAAAACTCATAGGCTTCATAGTTATATCATCTGAAATGTATATTTTAGTATAAGAAGACTTACTTGGGTAGACATAAGTATTCTACAAAGTGTGGTAGTCATAATATACCTTATCATAATTGTAGACTAATCGGCGCATGTTTGAGAGTCTATGAAAAGCTACTTGAAAAAATCATGTGGTGAAAGCATAGGGAATTTTACACCAAGGACTCCATGTCTCATCCTTCATCACAAAATGCGTGATTTAAATTTTTTTGATAGAATGAAAAATGTGCTAACTTACCTACCACATTAGGAAACTTCTTAGGTATCCTCCACTCTTCCTTGAATGTAGTGTAGAATCATGCATACCACATCTCTACCCTTGGTTTGAATGGGCCACTCATGGTCCCCTCACAAAGATACTTTTCGAATCTCTCTGCGAGAGATTTATTTTCTATAGGGTACTCCCGATTTTGTTCTTCAGCCCATCAAGCACTCCAATCTCCACAAACACAAGGGACAATAGAATAGCGTCAAAGCTAATTTTCTCACCTTTACATGCCTCTTCAATGATCATTTCAGAAATGTATCCAGCTAAGTTGTAGGTCTCCCCTTGTGACATTTTCTTTGCAACATGTAGCCACAAAGTGTTCACCTGTGACCATCTCTCCTGTTACTTCAATTTTTTTAATTAATGTGAGGCTACCTATATGTCCGGATACTTCCACAGCTTTTAAATCTCCATGTTTCGCCCACCTTTTGTATAACCCAACTCCTGTTTGGTTTCTCTAATTGTTTCTTTATCAATTTGGTCGCTACTCACCTCTGTTCTGTGCTTTTCAAACCCGTCAAAGTTCTAATCAAGGGTGTGGTTATCCTCATTCATCACCCAAGAAAATAGAAAAAATCCTCATGGAATCTACTCATAAGCCACTGGTATAACTTCTCTACATTTCTAAAATAAGGAATTTCTTACAACTGTAAAACCCTTACCTTTCTTAAGAACTTCTCCACAACATCTTCGTATACGGGAATGTCATCCATTTTCCATTTGTTTGTATTTTTATTCAACAATGCATCCAAATCCTCTTTTTATTGGTTTTCCTATGGTTGCAATCACTAAATTTTCTTCGAAAAATGTGGGAATCCTAATCATGGCTCATGATCACTTCCTCTGGTATTGTGCATTTCGAGAAAGAATTCTCGGGAGCATCCTCTTCCTCAAATTTGACCTTCTTTTTCTTCTTCTCCTTCATGTCCACTCTTGTTACTCTCTTGGGTGCCATTTCAATCAAAAATATGTGTTCTCTTACCTCCCTTGAGCTTTGTAACTCAGTTCCTTGTGCCCTAGCTCGAACTCAAACCCTAGCCATCAATATCATTTCTTGCACGCCTTCTCCTTGCTTAAACACTTCAACAATGGATAGTTCCTCGTACACAGATCTGATCAACCTAATTAGTTCTAAGCTCTGCACTCTTCACAACCATCTTAGCCATCTCCCTCGAAACAACTCGCTTGAGAATTCAAAATCGCTAAGGTAAAAAATTTCCTCACAACCCTTCCTTATATAGATTTTAAAAATCTATCACATTTAATGCTCCTTAGCCTACCACCAATCATAACATTAATGTGTCACTCGTCAATGTTTCTACACTACCCATTTTCGTGCCACAGTCATTAGCTTTTGGTGTCCCTTCTACTTCTTGGCCATAACCCTCCTTCCACATGCCCATATACACCGAAGTACTTCACCACTTTGCACCTTCTTCCAAGTAGTTTCCACTACTACATCCTACCTCATGTTATACTTGTGTGTCCATTTTTCCATCTATGGTCTTCATTTAGGAGTAATTGTTTTTATCTGCACCCTTCCAAAAGCACCTACACAAAATTTTCCTTATGCATACCCATCTTCATATGAAAATAAACTATTTTCAATTTGGTAATGAACCCTATATGTAAACCACCCCATACTAATGGTATGCACGGTCCTATACGCATGAAAACACTTAAATTGTAATCATCTTTTGGCGTGCAAGTGTGCTTATTACACCAAACACTGAACTAAATTGACAAAGCATAGCAACGATGAAGGAAACACATATAAAGGAAGTGTATTAAGGGAAACCTAATCTAAGTGGAAATACTACCTTATTATAAACACCAAGAAGGCTTATTTATAGTAGGGCTTCAGCCTACTCCTATTGAAGTAACCAAGTAACCATGTTCCATCCATCTCCTCTAACTAGAAAGTTCTGAATCAAGTATATGAGTAATTACATATGGTCCTAACCAATACACCTTAACATTTCAGGGTGGCACAAAATTTTTTAATCATATAGAAATACCATTTTCCTAACCTTAAGTTTTTCATCCTTGATGTGCATGTAATGCCATGCCTTCTTCCTTGATTTTTATTGCTTCTGAATTCATCTTGCTATGGCACACCTCTCATCAGATTGCATTAATTTTTCAATATGTTCTTGCAATGATTTCTCATCATCCGAACTCTTGCGCACATAATACACAAACAAGGTAACATAAATTCCATGGGGAGAACTTCATCTACTCCAAAACCAACTGAAATTTTTTTCTTTATTCAACCTCTTGTAGGTTGTCTTGTATGCCCAAAGTACCACAAAAACCTTGTCATCCCAATCTCTCCTTCCAACATCACAATTTTTTGTCAAGGTATGGCTCAATATCTTGTTGAAAGCCTCAATAGTTCTATTTTTTTGAGGGTAATACAGGGTTGTCTCGATGGTGTGGAACCATAAATTCATCTAACAATATCCTGATAGTCTCATTAAGGAAATGAGTACCCCTATCACTTGTTAAACTCAAAGGGCATCCATACCTACTAATAATATTTTCCCACATAAACCTTGTTGTTGTAGTTGCTGTGTAATCCTTTATAGGTTCTACATCTTCTCACTGTGTAAGATAATCTATACAATTTATAATATAGCATGATCCTATCCTATGTGCAGCTGGGGAGATAGGGCCCATAAATTCAATTGCCCTCTTCTCAAAAGGCTTTGTACTAGTAATAGGCATCAAAGACATTTCATCTCATTTCCCAAGATTTCCAAGGTGCTGAAAATGGTCACATACCTTACAATATGATTTTCAATCCTTGTATAACATTTCCCACCATAGACCAACTAGTATAATCTTACACGTGGTGGCATCCCCTGCATAGTGTCCACCTGTAATACTGCCATAAGCCTCTTCTATAATTACATCACACTCATGCTCAAGAACACACCAGTGTAAAAATTTAACACGACCTAACTTATATAAGTCTCCACTGATCAACATGTAAGGTGTGGTATGAATAGTAAGTTGTTTCTTCTCTAAGGCCTTCATTGCTTTGGGTGCCACACCTGTGTGTAAAAAGACAACAATATCATCCAAGTCCAAGGGTGCACATTTGAACCTAAATAGTTTGAATTTTACATTTTTTCCTCAATGCTTTATGTGTCCCTAGTAGTGCAAAATCACAGCACCCCTGGATGCTGGTCAGGTTTCTAGGTTGACCATACTATCATCCAGTGTGATTGCATAACATTGAATCCTTTCTCCAAGTGTGGGACTTGGAAAAGTGAGAAAGGATTCTCCAAAGAAGGTTGGTTCCTATTCCTCTGTTTAGATGCACACGAAATATGCAGAGGGTTTGCTCGAAACCTAATCTAATCTGCCAAGGAGATAGGGTAAGAAGATGCATAAAATAAATCTAAGCTAATAGAGGTGATGCACCGAGGAATGAAGAACATCTATCTTGCCAATGAACATAGACCATTCAAATGTGATATAAGATCATGCACGAGAAAACAAAACTTGCGGTGAAAGACCGGGAGGATGCAAAATGAACACAGAGAGGGTTGAGAATCATCCACGAGACATGTATTACTTGCTCTAAAGATGATACAATGCACTACGAGATGCTAAGAGGTAGAGTCGTATTACAGCTTCAAATGGGAGGTTTGAACTCCACAAATTCACCCGATAGGAGAAGAAGGGAGGAGAAAAAACAGAAAATGTTCGACCTTTTTAAGAAGCCCCTCTTCAAATATATAGAAAGAATGAGAGAGGGAAGAGAGAGGAAATCTAGAATATGCCCCAAACACTTCTAGGTCGCATTTAAAATCATCTCATTATGGTAGAAGCGGCGGATCCTGGCAAAACAATGGGCTGTCTAACAGAAACGGTGAACTGTTTGCTGCATTAAAGCTAGTTGTTGAAGCGTTACTTCTATCCATGAACATGCATTAGAGCCACTTCTCAAAATTCAATATTAACCCCATAATCACGTAGATAATTTCATAAGCTTTCCGTTGCTATAGAGAATGTGCAAATCGAGCTCTGGATCGAAAGATATGATGATCTAAAGATTTAGGGCACGAAAAGCAGCCAAAACAGGTTTTGAAATCTTTTCCCACGCTCACGCCACTGGATGACACATGTCAAGCACTTTGATTCACTGAGAAATTCTCTCTCCTCCACTTTTCTGCGGGCTTCCCTTTGAAATTTCCTTGTGGGCCCTTAAACTTGGACATGTGGCACTATTTCATTGGTTCGGGTCAGTGCTTGAAACCTCACCATTTGACTTCTGGACTTTCTCCCTCGTGACACGTGTCATGATTTGATTGGTTCTCGGGCCTCTTTTGGATTTTCGCGTCCTTCACGTACATTTGTCCCAGATGTCCCAGTGCTGTTTGGGATAGAAACTTCCGAATCACCCGAAATGGGCTTCCCTGTCCCTTTTCTGCTGGTGACACGTGGCGTTGCTTGATTGGCTTTCGGCTCCTTCGGCTATCCGCGTCCCACGCGTCCCTTTGTCCCAAATGTCCTAGTGTTGTTTTTCCACATTTCGGCCGAACCGCCGGTTAAGCGTCCTTCACGCCCATTTGTTCCAACTGTCTCGGGTATGTCTGGGACAAATTCTTCCAAACCACCTGAAATGGGCTTCCTTTGCTCTCGGCCACTTCACCTTTTCACGTCCTTTGCGTCCTCGCGGCCCAGATGTCCCAAATGCTTAGTCGATTTTCTTCTCCTTCGGCCGAACCGGCTTTCCGCGTCCCACGCGTCCCGACGGCCCGATTGTTCCTTTGTGAAAGTTTTCCTTTTCGGCCAAACCGGGCGGTTCACGCCCTTCACGTCTTCATGTCCCAAATGTCCCAAATGCTTAGTGGGCCGCCTGGAGGCTTTTCAGCCGATCCACGCCTTGATGTCCCAACTATTCCAAATTTTGCGAGGACTAGGACTTAGCCAATTTTCATGATTTTTCCTATTCTTGACTTGTTTTTGCCACTTTTTTCACCTTTCCCCAGAGCTTGCTCTTTCCTTCTTCACCGGGGAGTTAGAAAAAATATGAGGGGACCTTAGAAGCATGATTTTTTCCCTGAATCAATCCATTTGCTTGGGGCTTGAGAATTTGATGCATGTTATCAAATTAACCCGGGGGTGAATTTTGGATAACAATTTGGTGACTCGTGGGGATACCTACTTGCTAGGTAGAAGATACTAGTTTCTGAGCGGTCCATTGGGCATGGAGTCATCAAAATTCAGTTTAGAATCCCAATTGACTAAGAAAGTGCAAGGAGGAAGATGGAATATCACCTGATGAAAGAAAGGACTGCTAAACATCTCCATGGACAGTAAGCTATGCCAAAGCACTTAGGGAAAACAAGACTAACCTACAAGCAAAAAATGTGCACAAGCACTTAGAGGAAAGAAAATCTAATCTAATATTTACAGAGGTAGTGAACTTCCCTCTAGAAGCAACGCTTGAGATAGATTCCATTGACTGGAATCTGTAGTTCTTCACCATCCAATGAGGCCAATTGGAAAGCATTGTTGTTCTTGCACTTTGTGACCATGTATGGGCCACTCCAAATGGCATCAAATTTTGAATGCCTTCCCGGTTTTGCTCTGTCCATATCCCATTTCAACACTAGATCTCCAACTTGAAAAGATCTATCCTTGGCCTTTCTATCAAAGGTCTTCTTGATCAAAGCTTGATCCTTTTCCATTGCTTGGGATGCCTGATTTCTGATCTCTTGCAGCTCCATCAACTCTGCATACCTCACCTCCATGGGCTCAAATTCAAGCAACTCCAGCTACTTCATGAGTTCCAATGTTGGCAACTCAAGTGACATGGGCAAGATTGCCTCTCTTCCATAGACAAGCCTGAATGGAGAATTACCTGTGGATCTTTTGGGAGTGATCCTATCGAGCATAAGGCTGATTTCAGTTTGGTATACCAAGCCCTCGATTCTCCTCAAGAGTCCTCCTAATGATCCTCAACAAGTTCTTTTTTGTAGACTCGGCCTGGCCATTACCCTGAGGGTAATAGTTCGATGAAGTGCTTAGGTAAATACCATTCTTGACAGCCCACTTAGTCACCTTAGATCCAATGAATGCCAATGCATTATCAGAGATTATTGTAGCGGTATATGCCAAATCGTAGTTATCCCCTCATAAAAATCTAAGATGTTAGACTCATTTACCTCTTTGAATGCTACCTTACATCCATCCGGTGAAGTAGTCTGTGGCTGTCAAAATCCATTTGTGCCCTTGGCTTGAATTGGGATTGATGACTCCAATGAAGTCCAAACCCCATTGCATGAATGGCTGGTCAACTGAGATTGGATGTAATGGAAGGGTAGCAAGTCTTTCTTTTCCTGTGAAGAATGCACAATTCTTACACCTCTTGATCCATGCATAGCAATCACTGAAGATTTTAGGCCAATAATAACCAGCCTTCATGATTTTTAGAGCTGTCACTCTTGGTGCAAAATGACCACCAACTGGTCCACCATGAAACTCTTCCAACACCCTTTGAATCTGATTTGTGCTAATGCATCTCAGCAGCACTCCATTCACATCTTTCTTGAACAAAACTCCATCAACAATGGCATATGGAACAGCCTGCAACCTGAAGTATCTCCTCTTTGCTTTGCTCATTTCTGGAGGGCATAGGCCTGTCTGTAGGAAGTGTATCATACTTTGAGTCCAACAGGGAGTGGGCACATTATCATTTTCTTGTTCTTGACCATCCTGTAGTACCAAGATAGCATCTTCTTCATTACCTGCTTCAACCTGTTGACTCAAGGCTAGTTGTTCGCATAGTCCCTTCCCACGTACTAGTTTGGTGACCTTGATCTTGATGTCATATTCCATGACATGAGTTATCCATCCTGCATGTTTCTCATTCAGATCCTTGTTTAGAAGGAAGTCCCTGACTCCTGCATGAGAGAGACCAATAATTGGATCTTGTTGTTTGAGACTAGGTGCTTGAATTTCTTTAAACTCCTAATCACTGCAAGTACATGCTTTTCAATGAAAGAGTACCTAGTTTCGTATTCCTCCAAGCCTTGACTGAAGAAAGCAACTGGTTGTTCTAATCCTTCTTTGTTTTGTTGTGCCAAGATTGCAGAAATTGTATCTCCACCACCAAAGGCGTATAACATGAAATCCTTGGAGAATTTTGGATTGACGAGAGTTGGAGCTTGAGATATAGCCTCTTTTATTGCCTCAAAACTTTCCTTGCCTTCAGATGTCCACTTAAATGCCATGCTCTTCTTCAACATCAGTGTTATTGGCTTTACGAGAGCTACAAAGTTTGGAACAAACCTACGGACAAAATTGATCCTTCCTAAGAAGCTTTGAAGAGCCTTCTTATGACTTGGCAATGGCAACGCTCGAATTGCTTCAACTCTTTCTGGGTCAATCATCAATCCCTCCTTTGAAACAATATGGCCAAGAAGTTTTCCTCATGAGCCAAGAATATGCATTTTTTGGGATTCAATGACACCCCAAATATTCTACACCTCTGAAATACACTGAGATGAA
This sequence comes from Taxus wallichiana var. yunnanensis, assembly GCA_018340775.1. Classification (NCBI taxonomy): domain Eukaryota; kingdom Viridiplantae; phylum Streptophyta; class Pinopsida; order Cupressales; family Taxaceae; genus Taxus; species Taxus wallichiana. The sequence goes on from CM031243.1 coordinate 134,014,372, forward strand.
AAAGGTGATCCACTGCATTTTTGGAGAATACAGTGATGTCATCAAGATATATCAAAACTATTTTATTGATCAACCCCTTGAATGCCATATCCATTGCCCTTTGGAAAGTGGCTCCAACATTTGATAGCCCAAATGGCATCTTCTTGTAGGCATAGGTCCCCCATTTGGTGGTGAAATCCATCTTGAACTGGTCATCTTCCTTCACCATTACCTGATTATACCCTGAGTAGCCATCTAGGAGAGAGAATCTCTCCGAACCGGATACTACCTACAATATTTGTTCCATTGAAGGAAGTGGGTAATGGTCTTTGAGAGATGCCCTGTTTAGGTCTCGAAATCTACACACAACCTGATTTCTCTGCTCTTCTTCCTGACCGGAACCAAGTTTGTGACCCAGCTTGAGTGCTTGATCGGGAATATAATGCTTGCTTCTATTAGCTTATTTAGCTCTTTCTTCATTAGAGGCTCAATGTGAGGGTTGACTAGTCTCTGCTTCTGCCTGATGGGCTTAGCATCTGGATCCAATTCTATGGTATGCTGAGCCAGGTTGGGATTGAAACCTTTCAAGTCTTCATAGCTCCAAGCGAAGACATCTGGAAATTCTTGGAAAAGTTGTATGAAATCTGATTTCTCTTGTTCAGTGGCTACCTTGCCAATTTGAAGTGTTTTGTTTTCCCCAACCGAATTGGCTCTGAATCTTCTCTTTTGACCTGTATGTTAGCCTTTTCCTTATGGAACTGGTCATTAGGGTTGAAGATAGACTCCAATGTTACTAAACCTCTAGGAAGCTTGTTTGTCTGTAGCTGCACTACTTGATCCCCATACTGCTGCTCTAATTTGTCCTGATTCCTAGCTGAGAATTCAGCCTCTTCTTGTAAGAAATTGACGATCTGTTGATCATTCTCAAACACCTGCCAGCTGGTGTTATTATCTGAATCGCTGCCTCACAATCACATGGACATGTGGCTGTGTTTTTTCCCTTTTGATGTTGTCAACCACATCAAACATTGCTCCAACTGCTGCGAGCCTATCCGCGGCTTCATTTTTCTTCCTAGGTATGGACACAATGTTGAAAGCTTCGAAGTCCTCAATGAGGTCCCATACCCTATTCTTATAGCTCTTCGTAAAATCGTTCTTTGTAGCATGTTGTCCCCTAACTTGGTTGACGATTAGCTCGCTATCTCCAAACACTTGCAAGTTCTTTATTTTCTTCTTGATTGCCCAATGTATCCCTTGCACCAAGGCTTCATATTCAACAGTGTTATTTGAATAGGAAAACTGGAAATGGAAGGCTGAGTAATACCTTATACCTTGTGGTGAAACGAGCATAGCTCCTCCTCCTGCACCTTGTCTACTCCTTGATCCATCAAAGAATAGCTGCCATACTTCATTCTTGTCCTTATGATCTGGCTTGGTGATGCTGGGGAGAGGTTGATCCTCTTCATGTAAACAATAAACCCCTAGCTCAGATTCTTCTACTTCTTGATAAGGATCAAAAGCATGTATCTTGTTTACCCATTCATCAAGAGTTAGATCCAGGATACTTCCAACCTTAGTGTTAGCCTCATCGGTGCTAGGGTGATCTTCTTGATCAAATTCTCGAGAAATTGGCATTAATCGACTTGGAGTGTAAGGCTCAATATGGAAGTTTGCAATAGGTTCAGACCTAATTGTAGCCTTAGTTCCATACCTTGCTTCGAATAGCATGTGTGACCAATCAATGAGACAAATACCCCCCAATCTTGGCTGTGAAGTCCCTTGACAAGCACAATGCAAAGAGTGGCGGAAGGTCTATGACTGATACATCTTGTAAAACAACAACATTTGCACATGCATGCAAGGTAAGAGTCAAATTTCTAATCACTCCAATCATTGCTATTGCTGTCCCATCTAGTTTGTACTACCCCTTTAGATGTTATTTCATCTTTGAGCCCTAGCCGATCAACTATCTCTGTTTAGGCATTCTTGAACTACTTGCCCTGAGTCTATCATGCAATTATGTACTAGCTGATTTCCAATGATTAACGAAACATAGAAAGGGGGCTTCAACATTTTACCTTGTTGTGCTCCATGACTTCCTTTAGGTGGGTAGCATTTATAAGCACTTTGTCTTGCATCTGAACTCCTGTGACTCGAAGTTGGCCAATACTTCATGGCAGCTTGCGTGCAGATCTCTTTGGCACAGGGATGGATAGGGATTCCCACATAGATATATTGACGTTTGTCTTCTTCATCTGATCAATGATACTGAATGGTGATGAAGGATCTCTCTGCTGTCCCTTGGTTTGCACATTTACTCCTTGTACATGGGCAGCAACAGCTGGCATTTGAGTTGGCCTAGGGGTTGTTCTTGGCTGCCCTTGTGCATTTGAAACGGGACTTTGCTTGCCAATCATTTGTGGAACCATGGGAGGTTGTGGATTGGCTGGGGCTAATGGCTATTCTTCACCTAGATTCCTCCTCTTTGACCTTGTGTTGGCTGCAACACCTTGAGAAACTACCTGATTCATGCCACAGAAATCCTCTACTTGCCAGTTTACCAATGTGGTGTCATTTGGGGCTGAATGTTGTTGGAATGTTTCTTTTTGTTGACTATTTCCTTGACTGCCCTCACCCTCCACACCAGTAGTTGTCACCATCAATGCTTGATTGAGGGAACCATTGAAACATATGGATTTGTTATGAGGCTCATTGCATGGAAAGCACCAATCATATTACTTGAGCAATGTTGTTTTGTGTTCGCACTAATGCCTTAGAGGCAGATATGACATTTGGATTATAGGGCTGGAATGGTCTATTGGCAGGAGGCCTTGTTTGATTCATATTTGCAGCTGGATTAGGTGGTCTTTGTGGTTGGTATGGCTGCCTATTAGGCTGAGCTTGGGGTTGATAAGAAGGTCTGAAACCTTGGGCTTGTTGCCTCTTGAGAGTAACTATCTCATTACCTAGGTTTTGCAATTGCTTCATGACCTCTTGAAGCTCATTTGGGGCACTTGGAGATGAAGTGGAAGCTTCATTTGAACTCTGATTTCTAGGAGTGGGAGAAGGAGTCAAATTAGGTGCTTGACTAGTGTTTGGACTCTCTAAACTTGGAAAAAATGGCATGGGAGGCCTAGGGGCAAGTTTTCCACTTGGATTAAACAATTTTCAGCTCTAATGGAAATGTTATACGCCATAGGGATAGTTATGCCTCCCATGGACTGAATCAACATAGAAATATCAAAATTTAAAGCTTTGAGATATTATAGAAAAGCACCTTCTATTGTTGTCCTGATCTCTTGGAATCATCTCCCAAGTTTTTTGAAATCAAGTTGAAATCGGTCACCGCTCATTGGGAGCTCTCTTGATAGTTGTCACTTTGCTCCAAAAGAGACAAGTTGTCTCCCTTCTCTCCAAATTGCTCATGAAGTGCAATACACAGCTGATTCCAGTTTGTGATAGAACCAGCTCTAAGGCTTCTAAACCATTATAATGCTTTACCCTTGAAGGAAGATGCCAGTAACTTGACAGCCACTTGCATTTCATTGATTTCATGGATTGCACAAAGGTTAGCAATATCTTTAACATGATCACCTAGAGTAGTCTAATTTTCTCCGGTGAAGTAGGGAATGTTCTTCAAGGATGCAATAGGAACTGGATGTTGTGCATTGAGAGCAAGTGGACTGCTACCTGTGAAGTTGACGTAGGGATTTTTTTGAGCCATTCTAATTGGTCTTAAAACCCTTGTTGACTAAATGAAAGGCCTACCAGGTGGAGGAGTTGAGAGAGTTATGTTTGGTGGAGATGGAGACCTTTGAATCCTTCTTCCTCTTTTCCTTCTTCTTGGAGATAATTGCAGGTATTCAAACAACACTTCTTCTTCTCCAACTCTTGACCTTGTGATTCTTCTCATAAGTTTTCAGGCCTGCACTGCTGAAACTAGTTGATTTTTCCCCTTGGAGTCACCAGATATGCAAATAATAGCTCTTTTTAAGCAAGAAAAATGCAGCAGATGCACATCAACCCTGCTACAATAAAAATGAGACCTCTAGGTCCCACCGGGCGTGCCAAAACTGTTAGTGCAAAATCACAGCACCCCTGGATGCTGGTCAGGTTTCTAGGTTGACCATACTATCATCCAGTGTGATTGCATAACATTGAATCCTTTCTCCAAGTGTGGGACTTGGAAAAGTGAGAAAGGATTCTCTAGAGAAGGCTGGTTCCTATTCCTCTGTTCAGATGCACACGAAATATGTCAAGGTATGGCTCAATATCTTGTTGAAAGCCTCAATAGTTCTATTTTTCTCAAGGTAATACAGGGTTGTCGATGGTGTGGAACCATAAATTCATCCAACAATATCCTGATAGTCTCATTAAGGAAATGAGTACCCCTATCACTTATTAAACTCAAAGGGCATCCATACCTACTAATAATATTTTCCCACATAAACCTTGTTGTTGTAGTTGTTGTGTAATCCTTTATAGGTTCTACATCTTCCCACTGTGTAAGATAATCTGTACAAGTTATAATATAGCACGATCCTATCCTATGTGCGAGACAGGAGATAGGGCCCATAAATCAATTGCCCTCTTCTCAAAAGGCTTTGTACTAGTAATAGACATCAAAGGCATTTCATCTCATTTCCCAAGATTTCCAAGGTGTTGAAAATGGTCACATACCTTACAATATGCTTTGCAATCCTTGTATAACGTTTCCCACCATAGACCAACTAGTATAATCTTACACGTGGTGGCATCCCCTGCATAGTGTCCACCTGTAATTCTGCCATGAGCCTCTTCCATAATTACATCACACTCATGCTCAAGAACACACCAAAGTGTAAAAATTTAACACGACCTAACTTATATAAGTCTCCACTGATCAACATGTAAGGTGTGGTATGAATAGTAAGTTGTTTCTTCTCTAAGGCCTTCATTGCTTTGGGTGCCACACTGTGTGTAAAAATACAACAATATCATCCAAGTCCAAGTGTGCGCAGTTGAACCTAAATAGCATGAATTTTACATTTTTTCCTCAATGCTTTATGTGTCCCTGTTAGTACGAAATCACAACACCCTTGGATGCTAGTCGGGTTTCTAGGTTGACCATACTATCATCCAGGTGATTTCATAACATTGAATCCTTTCTCCAAGTGTGGGACTTGGAAAAGTGAGAAAGGATTCTCCAAAGAAGGCCGGTTCCTATTCCTCTGTTTAGATGCACACGAAATATGCGAGAGAGTTTACTCGAAACCTAATCTAATCTGCCAAGGAGACGAGTAAGAAGATGTATAAAATAAATCTAAGCTAATAGAGGTGATGCACTTTGAGGAATGAAGAACATCTATCTTGCCAATGAACACATACCATTCAAATGTGATATAAGATCATGCACATATAAGAAAACTTACAAAAGACTAGGAGGATGCAAAATGAACACAGAGAGGGTTGAGAATCATCCACAGACATGTATTACTTGCTCCAAAGATGATACAATGCACTACAGAATGCCAAGAGGTAGAGTCGTATTACAGGACTTCAAATGGGAGGTTCGAACTCCACAAATTCACCTGATAGGAGAAGGGAGGAGAAAAACAAAAATGTTCAACCTTTTTTAAGAAGCCCCTCTTCACAATATATAGAAAGAATGAGAGAGGGAAGAGAGAGGAAATCTAGAATCTGCCCCAACCACTTCTAGGTCACATTTAAAATCATCTCATTATGGCAGAAGTTGCGGATCGTGGCAAAACGGTGGGGTGCATCTAATGAAAGCAGTGAACGGTCTGCTGCATTAAAGCTGGTTGTTGAAGCATTACTTCTATCCATGAACATGTGTTAGAGCCATTTCTCAAAATTCAATATTAACCCCATAATCATGTAGAGAATTTCATAAGCTTTCTGTTGATATAGAGAACGTGCAAATCCGAGCTCTGGATCGAAAGATATGACAATTTGAAGATTTAGAGGCACGAAATAGGCCAAAACAGGTTTTGAAATCTTTTCTAGCGCTCTACCACCTAGATGACACATGTCAAGCATTGATTCACTTTGTGTAATTCTCTCTCCTCCACTTTTCTGCATGGGCTTCCCTTTGAAATTTCCTTGTGGGCCCTCAAACTTGGACACATGGCACTATTTCATTGGTTCGGATCGATCTTGAAACCTCGCCCTTTGACTTTTAGACTTTCTCCCTCGTGACACATGTCGTGATTTGATTGGTTCTCGTGCCTACTATATTTTCGCGTCCTTCACGTATATTTTTCCCAGATGTCCCAGTGTTGTTTGGGACAGAAATTCTGAATCGCCTTTGAAATGGGCTTCCCTGTCCTTTTCTGCTGGTGACACGTGTCGTTGCTTGATTGGATTTCAGCTCCTTGACTATCCAGCGCGTCCCCACGCGTCCCTTTGTCCCACTTGTCCCAGTCTTTTTTCCTCTGTTTCAGCTAAACTGGCGATTCACGTCCTTCGCATCCATTTGTTCCAACTGTCCCAGACTGTCTGGGACAAATTCTTCTGAACCTCCTGAAATGGCTTCCTTTGCTCTCGGCTGCTTTGCCTTTTCACGTCCTTCACATCCTCGCGGCCCAGATGTCCCAAATCCTTAGTCGATTTTCTTCTCCTTGGGCTGAACTGGCTTTCCACGTCCCACGCATCCTGATGGCCCGATTGTTCCTTTGTGAAAGTTTTCCTTTTCGGCCAAACCGGTGGTTCGCGTCCTTCACGTCTTCATGTCCCAAATGTCCCAAATGCTTAGTGGGCCGCGTGGAGGCTTTTCGGCCGATCCACACCTTGATGTCCCAACTGTTCCAAATTTTGTGAGGACTAGGACTTAGCCAATTTTCACAATTTTTCCTGTTCTTGACTTGTTTTTGCCACTTTTTTCACCTTTCCTCAGAGCTTGCTCTTTCCTTCTTCGGCCAGGGGAGTTAGAAAAAATCTGAGGGGACCTTAAAAGCATGATTTTTCCCTGAATCAATCCATTTTCCTAGGTGTTGAGAATTTCGATGCATGTTATCAAATTAACCACAGGGGGTGAATTTTGGATAACAATCCCCTCTTGATTGAATCCTTGATAAATGGTCTTGACCAGAATTACTCTTATCAGGCTTAAACACCACTGTAAAATTGAACTCCTAAAACAACAATACCTAATGACATATGCACCCCTACAAAATGGGATTATTCACCAAGTACTTAAATGCCATGTGGTCTATATAAAAGATGAAAGGTGTAGCCAACAAATACTTTTGAAACTTATGGAGTGCATAGATCATAGATAAGGCCTAGCACTCTGTCGTTGTATAATTTTGTTCTCTTGGAGTTAACTTTTTGTTAACGAAGTAAATAGGATGGTCTATAATCCCTTCTCCAAGTTGAGCTAATACAAAACCAATGTCCATTCCAGAGGTGTCCATGCATACGTGAAAAGGCTTGGACCATGAAGGAAAGTGCAAAATAGGTGTCGTAGTAATAATTTCCTTAAATGTGTCAAATGCACGTTGATGTGCCTCACCCTAATAGAACTTTCCTTTTACCTTGATTAATTCTTCTAAGGGCACAAAGATCTTGGAATATTCCTTTATAAAGTTTTCATAATAACTCATGTGCCACAAGAATTCGTGTACCTTGTTTTGGCTAGTAGGCTCTTCTAATCCCAAAATGACAGCTTACCTTAGTAGGATCCAACAAGTCTTCATCTATACACTTATTCCAAAGGGTGTGGAAAATATACACTTCTTAATGTTCAAAGATATTCTCAAATTCCTTCATCTATCAAACATAAACCTCAAATTATGACAGTGATATTTCATGAGCCCATAGACTATCCAATCATCCAAATATACCGCAAGAACTTCTAAATAAAATCCTAGAATTCTTGTACCACTATGTGTAAGAATACTGCAGAGAATTATTTAACTTGGAGGGCATAACCATGTATACAAAACTTCCCCACTCAATGGTGAAATTTTTCTTCTCTCTATCCTCTTGAGCTATCCTTGATGATATCCAGAGAATCCAACAATGAAGGAGTATACTTTTTACTTTTTTCCCTGCAATGCCTTACAAGATTTCCTCGAGAAATGGTGTGGGAAAGGGATCAATCACACATGTAGCATTTAACTCCCTTTAATCCACACAAATCTTGATTCTTCCATCTTTCTAGATGTTGATCACCATAGGGCTCACCCATTCTGACTTCTCAATTGGCAATATAACTCTAGAAATTAACATTTTGTCAATTTCTTCCTTTACCTTGATGCATAAGTTTGGATTCATCTTGTAAGGTCTCTTCCGAAATGGGTGCGCACCTTCCTTCAACTTTATCTTCATATCTCCCAATGATTTATGCATGCCTTTCAATTCATGATAGCCTCTAGGGAACAAGTCTTGAAAGTCACACAATAACTCAATGATTTTAACAAATTTAGAGTTGGACTAGTAATATCTAATAATGGTTTCCTTGGGTTCAACATCTATTCCAATTCTCACTTTTTTTGTCTTCATAGGCTCATGGTAGGCACATTCCTTCTCATATGCACTATCCAAGACTTTACATGTACCCTCCGTGTGCTCAATATCCGGGTTCTCTACCTCTTTATCATCAACCATGTAGATCATCTTACACTTTTCTCTTTGTAAGATGGCACACCGAAGATGCTCTACATCTATTTATTCCTCTTCAAAGTGTGCCACTGTGTCTAGCTCTCCTAATAACTATTGAAGTAACTCTTCAATATTTACACGGTATCCCATAGTTAAGTTCTTCATAACCTATAATGCCTCATTCACCGGAGGTTTAGAAGAAAAGTAATCAAAGGTTTGATTCATACCTTTAGTAAGTTCCTGCCAATTTCCAGTCGCCATATTTAACTCTATGTAGACATATCATGCACACGTACAACCTCGCAAGGTGAAATAAAACTTGTGCACCCACAAAGAAGGTGGTAAAGATTCTTGCCCCACTGTCTAAAGTCTCTCACACTACTGAATGTGGTGCTAAACAAGATCATTACCATGAAATGAACATATCTGAGTAGGTACATTACTTCTTAGAAACTGAGCAAGATAAGGCAATCCTTACTTCTCTCCACTCCAAAATATTATCCCTATGAATAATCCATGAGCATGATGTCATCACATGGAGAGTATATACTAACATATTCCTTCTTTCCAACTGAAATTCCCCTTAAAATTCCATAGCAAGAAATAATAATTCGGATTCTCCTCACCTGTGTACTTTGATACACTGGATGCTTTGCCCAAACACTTGATACTTTTGCATGGCTTACTTACACACACAACCGCACTTCGTACTTCACAATAAACCATTTCATAAGTTTTGTGTACCAAATTATCACATGTAATACTTGTAGTATCACTCATGGATTGTCCATCATCCCATTGGAGAACTTCTTCCTTTAATGGGTCAAGCACTTACGGATCTCAAATGGTGTGCAAGTAAATTCTTTTTAAGTATTCTTCACTTAAGGGATCTACATAAGGCATAGATTTCCCATCTATTAGAGGTATGATGACACACTCTTCCTTTTTCTCAAATATGATATAACAATTGTTGAAATGCAAGTCAATGTTATTACCATAGCACCATGGGTGCCCAAGTAATGTGGGAAAATTTTCTACTTCTGCAAGCGCTAAGACCTCAAAGTCCCTAGTGAACTCAGCCCTTAAATAGTAATTGCTACATATTATAAAAATCAAATGGGTGTTTCCTTAGTTTGGTTTTCCATGAACAAAAAATTATAGGATGGATGCAATAGAGGTCTACCCATCTGAACCAATGTATCCAAAGTGAGTACATTTACTTCTACGCATGTATCAATCAATATGTTACTCAAAATAAAACTATCAACAAAAACATTTAAAGTAATCTCCTTATCATAATCCAAATTTTTGGAGGAAGATTAACATGGAGAAGTTGTCTCTCGGGCTCATTCCTTGTGTGCATAGTTTTTCCCTTCAACTAACTCCTAAAAAAGGAATAATGTTCTCTTGGTGCAACATCTTGTAAACCTATTTCAAATCATCAACATATGTCTAATGGAGATCAGTTACTTTATTTTGTTCCAAATTTCATGATTGTTCCTTCAAATATTGTATCTTACCCTATAAATTTTGAATTACCTCCATGGTTTATTGATAAACCTCCTTATGATGCATAGGGTCTAGATACTTAGCATGTAGGACTTCCCCTTACTAATGGTAGGCTTCGTTATAGAGATTCCTAGCACGCACAACCTAAGAGTATGTAGTAATATTTACAAGTACCAATTTAGTATCCGATGCTAACTTTGACATCCATTGGTCTTCCATGATGCATTGTACTCTAACCATTCCCGCACCCATATTTTCCTATTTATGTTTCTTGCTTGAGTGGTCATACAAGTTAGAGAACTCTTCATAAATATGATTATTTCTGAAAAATGAACACACACTATTCTCGTGGACATTCACGCATGTAGTGATCAGGATATCCACATGTATAATAAGTCCCATGAGGGAAATCAATCCTTCCACCCCCATGACCTCAACTTCGAATCCACCTTTTTAACCTCGACCTCTACAATGAACGCCATCATAATGCCCTCACCGTGATCATAGTCATGATGCTTGCCCTTTTCCTTGGAATTATTTGCAACACCAGTATTTCATATGCCAATATAAATAATATCATGGATCTGATTGATCAATCTGTAATCTTCAGTATCAAAAGTTATGGACATGAAAATATTTTAGTATTTGGATACATTATTTCTTATCGCGGGCTGCAATAATTGGAACTATCTTTAATCGTGGTCCAAGTTACATATCTCACAATCTAGAAACAAAGAGCTCACTAATTTCCAAGGGAAACTATCCTTAGTATGCCCTCTACTTCAAAATCTATACACCAAATTCTAATGTGCATCTCATGCACTGAATTAGCAGATAATTTATCCAATTATTTTTCCATTACTACAATTTGAGCTTCCAAGAATAGGCTCACTCTTGTTTCTACACTTCCTATTGCCTCAAAGCATGCATAACTACTTCAAGCTCCTTGTATGGATTCGTATAATTCTTGTGTGAAATTTCCCTCCTAAAAGGTGTGATCAGTCCTCCAATGAACCACTGTGCATGCTAGCTTGTGTGGATGTCATAAGATAACTTAGACAGAAAGTATTAAATCATGCATCATATTCTTGAACACTTTTAGTAGTTCCCTACTTAATATCCTCGAGCATGCTTATGCTTTTTGCTCAAACTCAAGGCTATAAAATTCCTATAAGAAATCATCTTGCAGTGTTGTATAATCCACATAAGTCCGATAAGGGTAAAACTTCCTATACAAGTTGTGCACGTGCCCTACAACATAGTTATAAACTGACTTACCTTGCACTCTAGAGTTGTAATCCCCTTCGTGCACCACAATATCTCACACATATGCATGTTCTCGGATACATATTCAATGCCTCTATACTATGGAAGATGGAGAGAGATCTCCATATTAATTTTTTGAGGTTAGTGTGATGATTTACCACCATATCCAAAACCTCATGTGTTTCCTCTTATATTTTCACCTCCTCCGGATCCACCAGATCCACCAACACCCGAGCCACCTGATCCACCCCCTCCAATAGCTAATGGACTGGAATATGCACTACCTTTTGTTCAAATGGTTGTGCTAAACTGACGCCCATATTTTGTGAAGTTTCACTACTTCTATATGGGAATCTAAGGTTCTGCATAGCGCCCATGTTTTATGTCAACGATGCGCCACAAAAGATACCTCTAATTGGTCCTCCAAATAAGGTAGATGACGATTGCACTATAGATTAATAAGCTCCCTGAATAACTCTTGAACTTGACTATAAATTAACCCTATATAGTGTAACTCTCTGCTCCTACTAACTTTTTGATTACTGACCATTGTAGAAACCGGTAAACTAAGTGCAAGGGCTAGGTCACTGTGTATATTCGGATGCACGCCTACATCCCATGTTGTCTTTATCGATGCACTCTCATTTGAGGCTGAAGAGGGTTTCCTACCATGCTTTTCTAAATGGGTAGATCCGGATGCTCTGCTCCATGTCTTCTACATTATCTCTAAATATTTCATGATCCATCTCTCTCACAACACCATCCATTATGTAACTTCATGCTACTTATCTAAATTCCTATCGTGGGCTTCACCGAACTTGAGAAACCTCTCCTCCATTTTTCTTTCTACTTATAGGTCCACCATCCTTACCAAGCCTACTCCTATCTCCACGTGTGGTGGGGTTTGGTTAGCCATCGAATTCTATTCCAAATCTACTGATTCTGATCAGGATCTTGATCACCAGTGGGATACCGCGCAAATACGATCCTTTGGGCTCACACAAAAATTGAAACTCAATAACCTCTATGTAAGATTAATTCGAGAATGCACACTCAAGAATATAGTTGTTCAAAACACCATAGAACCAAACATCCACAGAGTGTGTTCTGTATCATACAAGTCCTAGAAGTCTTCCTATGTCCAAAAAGTGTGTGAAACCTCCAATTCCTCTTAGACACATAAGCAACCATCCACTCATACATCTCTATAGGAAATATAGAAAAGAATGTCTCATATAATGCGTCATATAGATTCTGCTCAACCCACACACATGCATTAAAATTAGGTATAGTGTTGAATATGCAAGCGTACTCTTCCTCTATATCTAATAACCACTCCTTAATATTGGCCAAGGTCAACTGGTGTGTCTTCATCATGCAACATCCTAAAAATAGATGAGAAAGAGGTCTCCGAAATGAAACCAATGATGTATCCTAGAATTCACTGCAAATAGCTCAAGGCGCGCTAACACATCACTCATCTTAAACTAAGTTCTCAACTAAAGTGCAAAAGGGTACTAGGTCCCTCTTTAGAGTTGATTTTCTAGAATTTTAACATGATTAGACATGTATATATTCAGATCCATAATAGATAGTAACCAATCCACAGTGCATAAACTAGATCTAGATCTAAACCATATGAAAGATTGACTAAACAATGATTATAATGAGATTTACCATGAAAGAACCATATTCAGTCACATCTAACACCAATATCTAGCCAATATGATCCATTATATTAAATAATGCAAAACATAAAATATTCATACATCATAGTAATGTCATCATGAGTCATGCGCATGAAAAAAACCAACAACATAACTCTACACTCAAAATAGTATCAACTAGATATCAAAACCATTCAAATCAATACATACATACATACATACATACATACATACATACATACATACATACATATATATATATATATATATATATATATATATATAGGGGTGGGAACTTTCCCTTCACCACCCATGCACCTTCCAAAAATAGACTACATGATAAGAATAGCCATGTGCCTTTACAAGAGAATACAAAAGCATGCAAGTGCTCTAATAATAGATTTCCTATAGTTAACTCTAAGTAGAAATCCTATTATTAAACCAAAACTTTGCATGATGCTCATACTATTGCAAATCCCCAAAATAGCCTTACGTGAACTACAATTCTTCATATATTTGCATTCTCTACACTCTATGTCCAAAAATAGGCTCATACATAAAATGGCTAAGTCCCATTTCCAACTATTTCATGGGTGCACTTAGATTCTGCTATAATTTTGTGCCTTCTCACACGCTCTATTCCTTCGTACCTAAGCCTTTCATGCTTTCATCCTTGAGCTATATTTCATCTTCTCAACAATCTTCTACCCATTTTCACGCATTAAAGTTAGGTCTAATACTATATCTCTATGCAAAAGCATCTTGACCATCTTCTATCTAGCTCTCAATGTTCTCCAAAGATGGTGAAATGTCATTTGCATGCAACATCTTGGTATAAAAATTTATAATGAGGTGCTGGAAACAGAACCAAAATGTTTTCATTTTTATTTCCAATAATAGCTATGCACATTGACACTTCATCCGAGAGAATTTTGGATGCTCACTCAAACACGCATAACCACTAGGACCCTACTTTGTTATGCCTATACAAACGTTAGAAAACATATCTACTAAATTCATGACTGATCAAACATTAATGCATAAAGAAACATCATAAACATAACAATTCACCAACACATATAATAAGGAAATCATTCATCAAAGATAACAATCATAATCTAAATACCCATGATCAACACAATAATCTCTCGCACCCATAAACATTCATCCATATTCCATTACAAAACATCATCATAGAACATATCTGATTACAATAATATCCAATACATAAATACGATGGACTATGCACTCACTTATACAATCTCAATAACCACTTACATTATTATCTTTGAAACAAGACCTTAACTAAGAACCCTCAAAATCCAAAAAATAAGAACGAGTCAAGACTAAGATACACTACATATGTATATATAGGGTGGGCACTTTCCCTTTACCACTTACACGTACATTCTTAATAATAGGCGTGCTCAAAATACATCTTACATGGTTTTCAAAATCTATGCTAATAATAGATTAAGCTATATATAAAACATGTTTTAATCCTAGTATTAGAATTCTCCATGTGTGTTTTTTGTCCTCTTCTTTGCATGTGCTTTTCCCACTTATATCCCTTTCTTGGAAGCCAAGTCATCTCTCTTTTGTCTATTTCATACCTTTTTGAGCGGAAATCAAACTTTGTTTTTATATGTTTAGCCTTTTTGGAAAATTGGTTGTCCCAAAACCTCTACATGTATGTACGCATCCTTACACACTAACCTACTTCCCCATCAAAACAAGGAAAATTTTAAGGGTCCCTTAAAAGAAATCCTTAGAAAATATTTAGCGAATATGTGAAAATTATATTTCACATGAATGGAAAATATCAAGACATCACTATTGAATGCTACTAGATGATATCTTGTTTATATGCTACTAGTCGGTAGCAAATTTTTATGCTACCGTCTGACAACCTATAGTATGTTGTTGGCCAATAGTATAAAAAATTCTACCAGCCAATAGCATTTTTATGCTACTGGATGACAACATATAGTTATGCTATTGTCCTAGGTAGCATAAAAATTCTACTAGCCGATAACATTTTTAAGATATCGACCGATAACATATAGTTATGCTATCGGTCATTAGCATTTTTCATGTTATCGGTCAACAACATACTATATGTTATTAGCCGGTAGCATAAAAATATGCTACCGACTAACTATATTTAGGAGAATTTTGTGAATTTCTATTTCACAGAATGGTGAATTGACCCCTAAAATTAACTTGTACCCAAAAAAATTTGGCGAATTGATCCTAACTTATACCCTAAAAATTTTCCAATTTCAAATTTCAAAAATCTGGAATATTCATGAATTAATGAATATTCACCACTAAAATTTTACCTGTTTCACACGTGCCCCTTGTGCGTTGCTCATTTCTCTTATGCGTGCACACTTGCATATAAGCCTCTCATGACTTTATTGATACTTAGTCAATTTTCTCGACCAACAACTAAGGGTTGCAATAAATTGTCATGTAAAAATAGTAGAGGTTTACGGAGATGAGTAACCATTTCTTCGCTCGAGTCCAAACAAAAATCCAAAATGAAATGAAAATTTTAACTTTTAACAGCTTACTTGATGCTGCAAATAGGGTCAATCAAATCCTAACGTACTTTCATACAATTATCACACGATCAAGTTAGGGTGTTGAGAAAGTTGTAATGGCATCTCGTGATGATAATGAACACAAAAACACTTGACTTCTCATTTCTAGGGTTTGGAAGCACATTTTATGAGTCTCTGAAAAATATTTTTAATACCTTTGCAAAGTAACAAAATGATTGTTTTAGTACAAGCGGAAAAAAAACTAATTTTGATACCCTGGGTTTAACAATGTTTAAGGTTGTGGTATCAAGAACGGTTGATGGTCAAAGTATTAATCGGATCACATAAGACACGAGATAGATTTTTATTATTTTGCACTATAATTTTTTTAAATAAACAAAAGTTATTAAATCCATGGGTTATTATTTCTATTTCATGGCAAGGTAAAAATAAAATACAAAAATTATGAAATACAAGGTAATAAAAACCATGTCTGTTGGAAGCGAGAACGATCAAGGTTGTGGATCTCGATTACGCATGTCCACAAACAATTTCATCAAATATTCCATGAGCCTAATCTCAGCTCCCCTCCATTCAATGGTACAACAAGCGATAATAACAATACACATGTCTTTCACTGCCAGCTATATATGTAATATCCAATTTTTCTACAACTTGCATGCATGTTGAATGATTCCACATTTAACATACATATCTATTAGGGAATTCCCAACAATAACATCTGACAAAATATTTATTTTATTATGGATCTCCAAAACCCCCTTTCAAATCTCCCAATTTTTTTCAAATAGTTCATGTGCCAAGTGTGAGATTCCACATTTTGTATATATATCTTCCAACATATTTGTAGCTAAAACATCTAACAACGATCTGTTCTCCATAATGCACTAATTCACAACACCCATTTTGGCATAGGATGGAAGAAATCAAGGCATCTAAGTAGAAAGGAGTGGGTTCTATATCTGGAAAAGCCTTGTATTCAACACACTTACAACCAAAACAAGAAATTTTTTTATTTTAAATATCTTATTTTGGCATAGGAATTTAGAGGGGGTTTCTAAGGCACGGTACATCTTTTGAAAACTACCTCATTGGTGGAACCCATTTGATAGCATCGCAAAATATGTTGATTAAGGTTGTGGAGTTTGGTTTTAAATTTGCCAATAAAATTTTCCCAAAAGTTTCTTAGGTCGTTTCATCAAAGATATTTTATGCAATATATGTCCCATGGCATCTATTTTGGCATATCCAAGGAGGATACTTGGAATAAGTAAATTTATAGGTTTATAAACATTTAGATATCCTTTTCTTGGGAGTTTCCAAAGTTGTTTCAACAAAACCAGTTGTGCATATCAAAAAATCAACATATTTCACAAGACCATATCCCTTTGTCACCTTATCTTGCAACCATAGCACTCCATGAGATGAAATTTGGATGAAGAATTTCTATAAAAAGTTCCTTTAACACCATCAAGAACACCATTATGTGCATATCCTAAATTTAATGCATTTGCAGGACAACTTATTAATAATGGTGAATTGAGTAGGTTGAGGTGTGTAGGCTATAATTGGTGGGTAGTTTAATTTCATACAAGGAAACCCATACTCCACACCACTCCTCCCAACCACCTACCATTAAAACACACCAAACTCCATTACTCATTCCACTCGCAAAACTTCAAATACACATTTTTCTTTTACTTTATTTATTTAATATTTGTTTATCCCTTTCTATACATACATACATACATACATACATACATACATACATACATACATACATACATACATATATATATATATATATATATTATGTTATTTTATTTTATTTTATTTTACTCATTTATATATTTTCATTTAATTTTATTAATATAAATTTACTATTATTAATTAATTAAATTAATTTTTCATTTTGAATCCAAGGTGGTCACGGTTGGATCAATTCACAAGCATCTCAAACACATGAGACTTAAATGTGATCATGGTTTAACAGTGTTCCTAGTGCAAGGCCCAAATGTGTGAGATGACACCTAAGAAGAAATTGGTGTTAAATGAGGTGTTCAACCTCATATAACATGTGATGACATTATCAAAGAAAGGTCTAACGCCAAAAAATCTCCCTAGATGTTTGCAATTTTGTTTATTATAATATTTTTCCTTCTTGAGAAATTGATACTTGTTTGATATAGACATGCCATTTTTAGAAGGAGTTTGATCTCAACTTGATTAATTGGTAAGAGTAACTAACCAGCCAAATATTCACGACACGACACAAAATTTTTGATTAGATAATTTATGTAGTACATATGCAATGAAACCATTAATGATCTTGACATCGTTAGAAAGGAATTTCCAACCAAACACGTAAGAGCATGGCACTACAATTAATAAAAATAAAATTAATGAATTTTCATCATATGCCACATGTAAAACCATGCCAAGACAAGTTAGCATATAAAATCTAATATGAGGATAAAATTAAAATATGTCCAAAGTAATAACAATAATAGTATTGTGTCTAATGCCTACATATAAATAATACAATGAATCAACATAAAAATAGAGAATAAATATGGTGGGAACTACATCATACATAATGTGTAGTGCACACACCTTAGGCTTAGTAAATAACAACATGTAACCATTTTATCATTCCTCAACTAGTCATCTTAGATATGACCTTTATGTGGATACTATGTTGAGCCTTGTTAGAGATTGGAGATGATAATTTTAGTAGATAAATAAGAGTGTATTATGATTATTTTTATTTTAAGATGGACTCAATGAGTACCCTTTGAGTGTCTGTGAGATTCTACATAGTTTTCAAAATGTGAATATTTTTTATTTTTATTTTATTTATCCACTTGTCTTCCATTATATTTTCTTTTATTAAGGTGGCGAGGCTCTCTATGGATTTATTTATTTTGACATTTAATTTATACTATGATATTTTCTTGGGCTGATTGTCATTACTTGGCCCTTTTTTTATGTTGGTGTGAGGGGTTATTATTTAAATTTTATTTATTAGGTTAATTACCCTCATCTATGGTGATTCATCTCACATAGGTGATTCATTGGTATTAGATGAGTCATTAGGAGTTATATGATGTATGACAGATTTTATCATAGAATATGTCATATGTGTCAGCATGTTATATGTCATATGGGAGTTACATTCCATTCTTGTAGTGTAACTCCCTCTCTATTTTTGGAGTATAAAAATTCCAAGCATGGGAGTTACACAACACTCCATATATGATTTCATAATTGATCTATGAGCATAAGTAGACCAATTTTCTTATGCACAACTTCCTTGAGATTCTATTTCTTACTAATTACTTGGAGTATTATGCATTTTTAATATAGGAAACCCCATCGATATGCATGCATTTTGAGATATCTTCATTCCCTATTTCATGGTATCATAGATTGATCTTGTAATCGTGTTACTTGGTTCATCATTTTTTATTACTCTCAATTTTGTGGTTTGATTAACTCTTTGTGTAAATTTTCTTATCCACATTGTTTTTGTGCATTTTTGGAATTATTTAGTTATACTTTTTATGTATGGAGTTTTGTTATTTTTGGTGTTTGTAGACAAAAAATCATGCACTTAAGGTATCTATTTAGTCCTGATCACATACTAATATTCATATGATTCCTAAGTAAATTATTAATTAACCCATGTCTTTGGCTACCTTTCTTTTCTTTCTGTTGCCACTTTTGGTCTTGCACCCTTACTTGCTCAGTATGCCTTTTTTAATTCGTCATTTATCATCCTAGACACCAACATCTAGCAAGAGACACAAGCGTCGTCGTGCCCTCATCCCCTCTGGGTGCCCCCCGACCTCGGTATAATTTTTTCACACTTTTCAGGTCCTTTCTATCAATTTGAGCATATTATCTTTTTGGTAGTAGGAATTTTTGAGGTTAATTACAAAATTCAAGAGAAGGAATCATATAAATATAAAGTTATGTGATCATAATAAAGCACTATGCACTACTTATTAGCTATCACAAGATAAGGTTACATCCATCAAGCATCTAAGAGCTCCATTTCATACATCTAGTGCCATCTAAGGGACATGAGGGTGGGTTATTCTACATACACTTCATAGGAGGGAAATTAATTCTATTCTATGCACACATCTATTACATTTATTTATATCTAGCTAATTTTCTTTCTATCAAGTGTGAAATGCACAAGAGCCACCTAGGGAATGATTTTGCATACACACACATAGAACTACATTGGTTACAGAGATGTAGTACAATGCTCAATTGTAATCTCACCATTTTGAAAGTTGAGGACGATATGACCCTCATTCTCGCATATTTTGTTTCTAGGATTTGATGTCACTTTTAGGGTTTTACAGTCATTATTTCATTACAACTTTTCGGTGACTTCGGTGATCATTATGCAACCTCATAGTGACCTAAACAACAGAGAATACCTTACGACCACTCAAAGGATGTTTTCTAATAAATTTTTGTAGATGTAGGTGCCCATAAATAAGTCTAGGGATCTCACAGCACCCCTATCCCTCTTTAGGAACCCCAATCTAGGTAGATTGTCATCTTGCACACTTTTCTTAGGATCTTTTGTGATGCTCATCTCTCTCTATTCATATGGTCAGCAATTCAACATAGTCTAGGAATAACTATGAAATATCTAAGTCATCTTACCACTTATTTTTACTTAGGGTTTCATATATTTTGTCTTATTTTTCTTGGGTTATTTTTGTATTTAATTGATTATTCATTTTCTCTACTGATAACAATTAGATTAGGCATATATAACCCAATCGTGATTGGTATTTTGAATCCTTATTTGGCATATCATATTTTATACTATGGCTCCTAAATTTCATCAAGTATCTTTATCTCAATTATTTCAAATACATTCACCTTATAAAGAGGTTCTTTAAAAATCCCTAGACACCATGTATCTGTTAGTGCAAAATTATAGCACTCCCGACGCCGATCGATTTCTAGGTTGATCACTCTTGCATCCAGTGTAATTACACAACATGGAAACCTCTCTCCACGTGTGGGACTTGTAAAACCGAGAGAGGAATCTCCAGAGAAGGCTGGTTCCTGCTCCTAAACTACCCGCCACAAGCTATTCCAGTGCGAAAAGCTAATCTAATCCTAATCTAACCATGCTAAGGAGACAGAGAGAGAGAGAGAGAGAAAGGAAAAAAATAGAGAAAAAGCCTACACTAAAACGGTGATACACCAGAGAAGGAGAATGTTGGACATCTATCAAAACTGCCATGGGACAAAGAGAGGTGAGCAATGGGAAGGATGGACAGATGCATCACAGGCCCAAGGATAGATTTCACACAGAAAATGTCCCAAAACTCCATGAACACAGCTCCAAACCTGCAATGAACATTCAAACATGCACAGATACCTGCAATGAAGAGAGGCAAGAAGAGGACAAGCAAAAATGAGGAAGGATGGATAGATGCATCACAAAACACGTTTTGTTGCTCCAGAAGTTTGCACAGAACATCATTCCATTAGTAAAAGGCAAAAACACCATTACAGAGCAAGGGAGGAGGTTCGAACTCCATTTTCAACCCTAGAGAAGAAAAGAAGGGAGGGCCGAGTAGAAAGAATGAACAACCTTTTTTTTTTAAATGAGCCAAATTTGACTTTTACATTACATGGGTCGAGCCCAGGGGACAGAAAACATGGGAAAACGTGTAAGCCCATTCCTCATTGAATGCCAACGCATTAAAACGGCATAGGATACCTTACCAACCCATACCCTACCATCTTTGACCAATTTAGAGGATAATGTGACCCATTCTGCATTAATTTGGCCGTTGAAATGTCACTTCTGGACGTGCATAAGAAGAATGCGACCCATTAGCATTAAAACGGGTTGTTGAAAGGTCGCTTCTGGCCATTACCACACGTCAGAGCTGTTTCTCAATTTTCTCTCTTCATACTGCACCAAAACTTGAGGTTGATCCCAGAATCATGTAGAGCATCTCAACAGCTTTCCGTTGATATAAAGAACGTGGAAATCCGAGCTCTGGATCAAAAGATATGGCGATCTGAAGATTTAGGGCACGGAACAGACCAAGACAGATTTCGAAATATTTTCCCGTGCTTCGCCACCTAGACGACACGTGGCGGCTCGATTGGTCACGTAATTCTCTTCAATCCACTTTGCAAGTAAAGGCAGCATTGCAATCATGAAGTCAAGTTTCTCCCGAGGGCTGTAATGCCTTGGAAAAGGTCCCACCCATGGACAGGTGCTCCACAACTGATTCCAAATGCTCTCATCTCGTGCTCGAGCCTGGATCGCACCATCCCCACCTCCATATTTTGGATTTTCTCCAACAGACCAGCATCTTGGATCTGATTGTCTTCATTGTATGCATACTCTTGCTCTTGGAAAGCTCCATAGCCAAACTGACTTTGGCACTGCTGCTCATATGAATATGCATGCTGATCTGGAGGATTTGTAAAACATGTTGGAAGTGGAAAATACTGTTGTTGTTGTAAATGTGAGTTCCATGATGGAAATGAAGTCATGGTTGCACAACTTCATGGAATGGAAAAGAATGAAAGGGATGGAAAGAAGGATGAATGAAAAATGGATGGAAATGAATGGAAAGGAAGGTTTGCAACTTCAGAGATGGTTGTTGACCAGATGGAGTCGCCAGATGTGTTTGCAAGTGCCTCCAAAGGCTGAAATCTTCACAGGAACACATCAACCTGCAAAAGATGAAGTGAAAGACCTCTAAGGTCCCACCGGCGTGCGTGCAAAACCGTTAGTGCAAAATTACAGCACTTACCCTGGATGCCGATCAGATTTCTAGGTTGATCACTCTTGCATCCAGGTGTAATTGCACAACATGGAAACCTCTCTCCACGTGTGGGACTTGTAAAACCGAGAGAGGAATCTCCAAAGAAGGCTGGTTCCTGCTCCTAAACTACACCTGCCACAAGCTATTCCAGGTGCGGGCAAGCTAATCTAATCCTAATCTAACCATGCCAAGGAGACAGAGAGAGAGAAAAGGAAAAAACAGCAAAAGCCTACACTAAAACGGTGATACACCAGAGAAGGAGAATGTTGGACATCTATCAAAACTACCATGGGACAAAGAGAGGTGAGCAATGGGAAGGATGGACGATGATGCATCACGAGCCCAAGGATAGATTTCACACGAAAATGTCCCAAAACTCCATGAACACAGCTCCAAACCTGCAATGAACATTCAAACATGCACAGATACCTGCAATGAAGAGAGGCAAGAAGAGGACAAGCAAAAATGAGGAAGGATGGACAGATGCATCACAAAACACGTTTTTTGCTCCAGAAGTTTGCACAGAACATCATTCCATTAGTAAAAGGCAAAAACGCCATTATAGAGCAAGGGAGGAGGTTCGAACTCCATTTTCAACCCTAGAGAAGAAAAGAAGGGAGGTCCGAGCAGAAAGAATGAACAACCTTTTTTTTAAAATGAGCCAAATCTGGCTTTTACATTACATGGGTCGAGCCCAGGGGACAGAAAACGTGGGAAAACATGTAAGCCCATTCCTCATTGAATGCCAATGCATTAAAACGGCATAGGATACCTTACCAACCCATACCCTACCATCTTTGACCGATTTGGAGGATAATGCGACCCATTCTGCATTAATTTGGCCACTGAAATGTCACTTCTGGACGTGCACAAGAAGAATGCGACCCATTAGCATTAAAACGGGTTGTTGAAAGGTCGCTTCTGGCCATTACCACATGTCAGAGCTGTTTCTCGATTTTCTCTCTTCAGACTACACCAAAACTTGAGGTCGATCCCAAAATCATGTAGAGCATCTCAACAGCTTTCCGTTGATATAAAGAACGTGGAAATCCAAGCTCTGGATCAAAAGATATGGCGATCTGAAGATTTAGGGCACGGAACAGACCAAGACAGATTTCGAAATATTTTCCCGCGCTTCGCCACCTAGACGACACGTGGCAGGCTCTGATTGGTCGCGTAATTCTCTCTCCTCTACCTTTTGGCGGGCTTTCTTTTGAATTTTCCTTGTGGGCCCTAGCTAGGACACGTGGCGCCATTTCATTGGTTCGATTCAGCGCTCGATAACTCGCCCCTTTGACCTTTTGACTTTTTCTCCTGTGAGGACACGTGGCAGTTTCTGATTGGTCCTCGGCCCCTTTGGGTCCTTCGCGTACTTCTCCTCCATTTGTCCCGGATGTCCCATTTGATTTTGGGCCCTTTGTGCTCATCTCGGCCGCCGGGCATTTTGCGTCCATTTGTCCCGTATGTCCCATTTGATTTTGGACCCTCTCGGACTCATTTCCGCCGATTCGGCCGGGTCGGGCATTTTTGGCCCGCTTGTCCCACTTTGCTTCAAATCGGCTTGACTCTTTTCATCCGGTTCGGCCGGTTCGCGCCTTTCTGCCCCTGGTTGTCCCACTTTGCTTTGGGTGACTTGACTCTTTTTTCGATTTGGTTCGGCCGGTTCGCGCCTTTTTGTCCCAATTGTCCCATTTGCGTCCCTCTCAGCAGTTAGCCAATTTTTTCTCGGTCGAACCGGCATTTCGCGCCCACCACGTACTTTTGTCCCAGATGTCCCTGTTGCTTTGCGGGCTGTTTGTGCTTACTTCGGCCGAGCCGGCCGGTTCGGGCCTTTTTGTCCCAAATGTCCCGACTACCCCTAGGACTAGGACTTAGTCATTTTTACGATTTTTTCCTGGATCAACCTACTTGCCTTCTGCAACCTCTTTTTGCATTTTCTCAGAGCTTTCTCTTTTCCTCTCAGACAGGGAACTTAGAAAATATTTGAGGGGACTCTAGCAACATGATTTTTGGCCCCAAATCAATCAATTTTCCTGGGACTTGAATATTCTGATGCATGTTATCAAAATTACCCAGGGGGGGTGAAATTTTGACAACAAGATCTCCCTAGAGATACACCACCCGCTCAAATGAGTGTTATTTTTTATTGTTTATCTCGATGAGTCTATTCTTCCTATTCCTCAATCAAATCAACCCATATTCAAGTCAATTCAATCTTTACATTATTTATTTCAAGATACATTTCGTGCCATGGAATCCATGAATGCATCTCTACAATCTGAAATCCATCATCTTAAGGATGATTCTCATGCTCATGTTTGTTCTCCTTTTACATCTCATTTGAATTATATGTATTCTACATGTGCTCATATCGGTGAGCCACGTAACATCCTCAATTTTTATACATTAGAGCAAGTAATTTTTTTTTGATAAATGCTTCCGGTTCTAAATACATAATTTAGAACTCAAAAATCAAAACAACCATTCTTATAACATATAACCATATGCAACTCGTAATGACTCGAGTACCTTCGATCTATTCATTCCATGACTCGGTAATCTACCGATCTATTCATGAGTATTAAGATTTGACGTTTTTATTTAACACATCACTCTTTGCGGTTCTCTTCCCTATTCTGGGATTCAATGCTCATCCAAGGAACCTATTTGAATAATTGTTACCATTATTCATCGGCATCTCATCCCTTAGACTAGGTGACTTAGGACAACGCAATCAGCAGCTTGCGATACTTTGGCCAAAGATTTGAAACATAATGCTTATGTCTCGTATTCCTTGACGGCATACTCGTCAATCTGGAATACGTCCTTCACCCCATTCCTATGTTATGTAGAATGTCTTATACTGACTTCTGTCAGACTCTCCTGCCCCAAGTTATTCACTCAGGAATGGATTAGTAAGATGACAACGTTATAGGGATGCTCCCGAGGACTAGGGATACGCTGACATACTGGGTCAACCCTAGTTAATCCAGTGTGTCAAGATACCCCGAGTCTCCTAGGGCAGCCTTATAACGTGACCACGTTCCTAATCAGTCCTAGAGTAACTTGTTCGAGTTAAGGTGTAAATCTTAACGATCAATGCAAAGGGTGTCGCCATAAGTCACCTGCATTGTTGTATCTTCGAGAAGATCCTAATCTTCTCGAAGGTACAACCCTGCAGTGGACTTGTGCCATCAACCTTTAAATCCACCTCGATAAGATCTACTAAATTTTAAGGTGTTTCTTACGTTGAGTTAAAATTATACTATCAGGCACTCCCTTAAGGGTAGTCTTTCTCAATCCTTGGGTTCCTCACCTTAGAACTACCTTTCATAGTAAAACCCATTACACAAGAGAAGTTATTAAGACTAGAGGTCCCATTATATCCTACTTATTAGTATCGCGATATAGTTATTAAGAATCCAATTAAACATTGTCTTGCCTTAGATCAAGACTAGGAAGTAATAATTTATTCAGCTCGTTTATCTTCCCCGCTCAGGTTTATTTTAACCCTATCTTCCCAAAAGACAATGATCTAAGTTCCAATTTAGCTATAAATAGATCATAATAGAACTACTAAACAATCATAAGAATTCAGTCACATATCCTTGCAAGCTTGCTTAGATATTCACAAAAATCTCAAATTTATACAATAATAACAATTCTCTCAAGATCATTCGAACCGAAGAAGAGCAAACCATCAAGATACGAATACAAACACATAAGTAACAAATATCTTTTTCATTCCTTTCAAGCTAATCAAATACATTTTATGCATTCAAAGATATTTAATACAATACTCAACAGAAAAAGAACATCTTTCTTCAAGTAGTACATTTAGAGAATCAAGTTGTAATTCATCATAAAACCAAATTAAACAATCTGAACATCATATCAGATCTGCGTGCCTTTACCACTTATAGCAATCATCTGTAAAAATTGTCAACATGGGTTAGTTCGGTGAACTGAGCATGATAAGCACTAATTCTTAAGACAGTTGCAATCCACCAATTGTTTTCATTAAACAACCTATTTAAATGAAATCATTTCACCAAACATGTAAACATATTTCAGACTATGCTCTTTTGTAATTCAAACATGACTATAAACGCGTAACTCATATTATAGTTACTAAATAGTCCTAGATACTTTTCAGATATTTCTTCATAAATATAAGTGACCAAGAAGAACAAATGTATCCAAAACAACTATCCATCTGAATCCCAAGGACAACAAACATCCGACAGACCATTACATTCAACAAAAATGAATATCCTAACAATTCATGAATCCATCAGTATGTATTAACAATTCCAACAATTAAATATAAATATATCAACATATACTTTACAACAGAAGAGAAAGAAACCGAGACATTCAGATGTCCCTTCCAATCATGCTCATGACTATACTGTCCACTCAAGAGTAATGCATTCACATTATACGCCTGCGACTAAGCCAGTGGAGACCACAAGAAGAATTACAGTCCGTCAAAATACAAATATAAAAATTGCCTGTAACTTACTTAACAACACAGTAGCTCTCGTGACAATGTAGTGATGAATAATCCATCAAATAGACTCCACATAACCTTCCATATTATTCAAAAACGAGAAAATATCCAACACCATCGCTTGTCAAGGTATAGTTAATAGCTCTTTACTTCAGTCAAGCACACGACTAGATATTCACGATAACAGAAGACATAATCATGCTCAAACACAAGAACAATCCCACTGAGTCGAAACACTCATCAACATACAGCTCAATCTAATCCCTACTAAAACACAGCAAGGACTTAAATCAAAAGCCGAAATCAAATGAACAACCTCTTTATCACAGTCAAACAAGAGGCTAGATAGCATTAAAACAAATGACGTTTCCATATGCATACCTAGTGACATTCACACTGAATCTAACACAAACCTGCACAGCTTCGTTCAACTGAAACAAATCCCTACGTTATACAACATGGGTGTAAATTAGAAGTCGCTTTCAGGAACTAATAACCTCAACAAGATCTTCATAAAGGTCATCATCAAATCATTGTTTTCAACAAATTTTCATCCAAGCCAAGATAGTGCGAATATAGCAAGGACTCATACAGAGTCGAGTTTAAAAAGAAAACACAACGTGGACAAGATCAGTAGCCAAATTCCTACGAAAACATTCAAGGTTTTCAACTAATTCAACACCAGCAGTCTTCACAACTAAATTTCTACAGAAGTCTAAATACAAGATACATATTAAGGACTCCAATAGAGCCAATATCAATAGGTATTCACAACCAAGCTTATACAGAAGTCAAATCACCGGTTACATTTCCAGATCTCCAACTGAGTCAATAAGCACAGTATTCACAAATAAACTTCTACAGAAGTAGTAAGATACAAGATACCTATAAAATTCTAGAATTCCAACCAAAACAATAACATACCGTAATCACAACTGAACTCCTTCAGGAGTAGAAACGTATGGCATTCACGACTAACTTCTACAGAAGCTGAAATACAAGATATATATATATTAAGGATTCCAACAGAGCCAATAATAATAAGTATTCACAACCAGGCTTATACAGAAGTAGAAACACTTTGGTTTCATAACAAGGACTCCAACTGAGTCCATAACAACAATATTCGCTCTAAGCTTATACAGAAGAGGAAAACATAATATACGCTTCAAGAGTTCAAAAGGAGTCGAACCCAAGTAATATTCTCAATCTAAAACTCCTTCAGAAGTCAAATACTATCTACTCAAGGATTCCAACGGAATTCAATAACATAATGTATTCACGACTGTACTTCTTCAGAAGCCAAGACATAATTTCATTTCAAGAAGTCCAACAACGCATCAATAACATATATTACTCACGACATAACTTATACAGAAGTTGAAATATCATGTACATTCAAGAATTCCAACAGTATCCTTTTCAACAAGTGAAACAACAAGGTATCGACGAAGTCTGAATCAAACAAGAAAACAATTCATGGACTCCCACAAAGCCGAACACGTATATTAGCCTTGCAAGCATTTCTACGAAATCTAACCGAAATGCAAAACACAACAAGATAATTCAACAGTATGAAACAAAATGCACACCCATCAAGGGTTCATTTGAAAAATCGAGCCAGTAAGAAGATACAACAACTAATTCTTACAAAGCTACCTTAAAAACCAACTGAACCCAAAAATCATCTGAACAGAGTTGTTCTAATGAAATCATTTGAAAGAAAGCAAGATTTTTAAAAGTTAGGGCCTAACATGCCTGGTAATGTTGCTTAAAAATCTGAAGAAGACCTCTGAAAGAGCTCGAGCCTTCTCCTCTTTTTCCACGTTAGATTCAACAACAATAATTTGTTATTTCCATGCCTTATAAACTTTCCTTGACAGAGAAAAGAGCTAGTTATTCTCATAGTTGCCATGCAACACCAAGTAGACTGGTGTGAAGAACCAGTGATCAAACAGAGGGAAACCCGGAGCGCATGAAAAACCAAATAAACAACCAGTTTTCCTTTTTGCATGTCTTCCCGAGAAATCCGAGCTCGGAGACCGAGTTCATTAATTGCATTAACTCCAAAATTCCCGCTCAACCTCCATTGCCACCGACCGCCATAGTTGGCGATGGGCAATTTCAAATCAAAGACCATTTCCAAATTTGGTGACTCTGCCATATCGGCCTCACTAGCCATTTGAAACCTCCACTAATTCCTTGTCCTTCATGCTTATCCATCCCATTTAATGCCATAGAAACTACCGCCCATGGCTCGCACCCCTTCATAGGTCCCTTTCCTCCATGTTCATTAGTTAGGTTAGAAACATAGGTTAGAATTTAAGGTGATACTTAGTCTAACCTCCTTAGTGCTAGGTCACTAACCTTAGAACATTTAGTTTATAGTTTAGGCCTAGGTTAGATTAGCACTAATCTAACCCATAGGTTATTAACCTTAATAAATCCAGTTTAGGTCTAACATTTAGAATGTTCAGAATAAGAACCAACAGATATACATTCCCGTAATGGATTCAATCCAGCACTGATAATAAGCTAGTAGTATAAATGTATCTGAATTTATTACCTGGCCCACGATCAAGACCTTCCTGATATTACGATATCGGGAACCAATTCATTTAACACGATCAGCCTGAGTTAGACTCCGGAATAGCTTATTCAACACATTCAGACCTTGCAACCTACGTAAGGTCTATAATTTTTGTTCATCCCGAATAAACTTAAAGCATCTCTTGGATCAATGCCACTGATCCAAGGCTGAGTCTTATAGATGGATAAATCCACAATTCATTCCGAGATCAGATTAAACTCAGGTGCAAAATGAAAGAAATAAAAGAGTCCAATCATATTCCGACTCAGTCAAAGATCTTCAATTGCAAAGAAGATACAGTCCATATCAAGCATGACTTCACAATCAAAGGAACACATCCTTTTACAGAAGAAATCATATATCAACACTTGAATGCTCAGGAGGAAGTAACAATAGTTCAGAGTGTTACATGCTTCCCTCCTAAAAGATTCATCGTCCCGATGATTACATATTCGATTAACCTTCAGGTCAACCAATTTATTAGTTCACAAAACAATGCGACTATTTCCAACTTGAATAGTTCCAGAAATCAATGTCACAATACATTTTATTCAGCCTGAATAATGTTTGCCTCAATCTGGCTTTCATATAAACTTGAAAAAGATAAGTTCATGTAAAAAAAATGTTTTGTCAACAGATTTCATCCTGTTGAAAAAGAAAAGGAAAAGCAATTTGCATTTCTTCCAGATTTTCCCAAGTTGCACTTTCTTCGTTAAACTGGTCCCACTGGACCTTACATTGTTGTATTTCACGATTTCTCAAATGCAATTGGCGAGTTTCCAACACTCGTGTGGGTTTAACCACGATTATTCCTGGGTCTTGGACCTACAAGGAATTCCAATTTAAGACATGTGACAAATCTGAAACGTATTTCTTAAGCAAAGAAATATGGAAAACATCATGCATGTGAGATAAAGCAGGTGGTAATGCTAATCGATAAGCTACGAGGATTGATTATTTTTACAATTTCAAAGGTCCCACGTAACGAGGTGACAACTTGGCAGCCTTGCCAAAAGTTATAGAACTCTTTCTCGGGTTTAACACGAAGAAAACCTTCTCACCAAGCTCAAACCTTTGATAAACCCGCTTAAGGTCAGCATAGCTCTTACCGCCTATCCGCTGCTTCCTTTAATCGTTCACGAATCAACTTAACTTGCTGTTCCATTTTTGTGAGGATCTCTGGTCCAATTACCACTCTATCCTCAACACTATCCCAACTAACAGGGGTTCTGCACTTTCTTCCATAAAGTGCTTCAAATGGTTCCATTTTAAGAGATGAGTGATAAGTGTTGTTGTATGTGAATTCAACTAATGGAAGATACTCTTCCCATTTATACTGTTGATCCATGCAATACATTCGCAACATGTCTTCCAACACTTGATTTACTCTCTCACTTTGTCCATCCATTTCCGGATTATATGCGAATCAATTTTAGTTTCGTTCCAAGAGCTGTATTAAGTGTTTGCCAAAACCTTGATGTCATTCTAGGATCTCTATTAGATATAATCAATTCTGGTACACCATGTAACCTGAAAATTTTGTGTACGAATCTTTTGGCCAACACCGTGAATCATCCTTAAGATTTCCAGGTGATGAAATGAGCTACCTTAGTTTATCCACAACTACCAGGATAACATCATGTTTATTGGACATGGGTAACCCTTGTAAAAAGTCCATGGTTATTACTTGCCATTTGTACTGCGGTATGCTATGAGGATATAACAGTCCAGCAGGGTGCATATGTTCTGCCTTAACCTGCTGACATTCCAGACAATGAGTTACAAATTCAATGACATCCTTTTTCATACCTTTCCAAAAGTATTGTTGTTTCAGATCAGCAAGCATTTTTGTGATACTCGGTGTCCAGAGAAAGGTGAATTATGAAATTCAACTAACAACTTCTTTCTCAAATCATTCAGCATAGGTACGTATACCCTGTTTTCATAACGCAAGATTCCTTCATTATCAAAATGAAAACCTTTATACCTTTCATCATTAGGTTCTGCAGCAAGCGCTACTTTTACTTGCTGAAAGTAAATATCAGATTCTGAGGCACTTTTTACCTCATCCTTAAACTGAGTTCTTAATGTTATAAGAGCAGAAATGTGCTTCCTACGACTTAGAGCATCTGCTACTCTATTCTCTTTCCCTTTGATGTAGCTAATTTCAAAATCATATTGAGATAAAAACTCTAACCACCTTCTCTATCTGGCATTCAGATTAGGCTGAGTGAAAATATATTTCAGTCCTAAGTGATCAATTTTCAACTCAAAAGGTTTCCCAAGTAAATAGTGTCTCCAGACTTAAAGTGCATGAACAATGGCAGCAAGCTCCAAATCATGAGGAGCATAATTCAGCTCATGTAACTTAAGTTTTCTACTTTCATATGCTATGACTTGATCATTTTGTAACAAAACACCTCCAAGGCCTTCCCCAGAAGCATCCGTTACAACAGTAAAGCTCCCATTAGGGTCTGGTACAGCTAATATAGGTGCGAAGTCAACTGGCTTTTCAGACTTTTGAAAGCCACTTCGCACTTATCATTCCAAATAAATTTCTTATCCTTCTTCTGCAATGAAGTTATCGGTGCAGCCACTTTAGAAAAATCCTTAACAAATTTTCTATAGTAACCAGCAAGACCCATGAAGCTTCTTACTTCGTGCACATTCTTTGGTGCAGGCCACTCAGTTATTGCCACTATTTTTGAAGGATCTACAACAATTCCTTCTTTACTAATGACATGACCCAAATAGTGAACTTCAATCAAAGAAAGAACATTTGGATAACTTACCATACAACTTTATTTTTCTCAAAATTCCCAAAACTATCTTCAAATGCTCATTGTGCTCCTCAACACTTTTAGAATAAATGAGAATATCATCCAAGAATACAAGTACAAACTTGTCCAAATATTCTTGAAAGATATTATTCATTAAGTTCATAAAAGTTGCGGGTGCATTAGTT
Organism: Taxus wallichiana var. yunnanensis; assembly: GCA_018340775.1. NCBI lineage: Eukaryota > Viridiplantae > Streptophyta > Pinopsida > Cupressales > Taxaceae > Taxus > Taxus wallichiana. The sequence goes on from CM031243.1 coordinate 134,046,859, forward strand.
AATCCAAAGGGTAGAACCGTGAATTCATAATGTTCGTACCTTGTTCGGAAAGCTGTTTTATGAATATCTTCTTCTCTAATCCTTAACTGATGATAACCAGATCGAAGATCTATCTTAGAATAAACCGCTGCCCCACGCATCTAGATCAAATAAATCATCAATCCTTGGAAGTGGATATCTGTTCTTGATTGTTTCTTTGTTCAACATCCGATAATCGATACACAGCCTAAGTGTTCCATCCTTCTTTTTCACAAATATTACAGGCACTCCCCAAGGTGAAACACTTGGTCTAATCAAACCTTTAGACAAAATTTCTTGCAATTGTGCCTTAAGCTCGACTAACTCTGTAGTAGTCATCCGATAAGGTGCTTTGGAAATAGGTTCCGTTCCTGGTTTGATTTCGATGGTGAAGTCAAATTCCCTCATGGGTGGTAACCTCAGTAATTCTTCCAAAAACATCTTTGAAACTTTGTAGCAGAGGAAATCGTTTCATGGAATCACCATCTTCTTCTGAAAATTCAGATATCTTTACTTGCGCATAAAGGGTACATCCTTTGTTTTTAGCCTTTTTAAGCATGCATAGTGACAGCTTTTCTTCTTGAAATTTCCCGCTTTCACACCTTGAATCTCTGCTGATTTCAGCCGGTCATCTAAACATTTTATGTTCTTTTCATAGTGATCTACTTTTGCTTTATGTTCAGCTAACTAATTGACACCAATGACAATGTCGTAAGACCCCAATGGTGTAACATAGAGGTCAACTTCCATCGAAAAGTTAGGTAAGTCAAGGACTGCCCCAAAAAAAGACACATACTCACTATATGAACAGAGTTATTACCATACTTATCGATCCTAAGATTTATCCATTTTTCCAGCTTTTCTCTTAAGTTTAGAAGCAAGTTTATTAGAAATAAAACATTCAGTAGCTCCTGTATCAAAAAGAATAGTGACAAGTATGCCAAATAACTTACCCGGAACTTCTATAGGTGTCACTTGCTTTTCAGCTTGCTTGTCTGCTACTGCAGCATGTATCTTATGCTACTAATTACGATCATCCTTCTTCAAAGGGCATTGATTTACATAGTGGTCTTTGCCACAATTGTAGAATCCTCCTACAGTCCCTTTTAGGCTCAAAATTGCCTCCCGGTCTTGTAATTATCACGTTGTCCTCCATAGGGCTTACGCCATTGTTATAATTTTTGGCAAAATTATCCCTTACATTTCCAAAGTAGGCTTATTTGCTACATCGCTTTACTATTATCCCCTGGAAACTTACTTTTGTTTCCAAACTTTTTCCATGGTTCCTTTTTGGGTGCAAGAGAGGTTGAAGAAGGGTTTGCAATCTTCTTCCGCACTTCCTCTTTATGAGCAGAAATAGCCTTTAATTTTTGTTCTTGTCTTATGGCCTTTTCAACAACTCCTTCCATAGTGGTTGGACTATGAACATCGACCTCTCCCCCTATCACGGGATTCAATCCCATGATGAATTTCCGTATTCTGAACTTCTCGTCAGTTTGATACTTTATCAAGCGGTACATACTTGAGGAGTTTTGTAAACCGCTCCAAGTATTCAATTATCGTTAGCTTCCCTTGAGCTAAGTTCTGGAATTCTGTCATTTTCTGATCATAGAAAAGTTTTGGCAGCCATCGTTTCCTAAAATAGCCCTTAAATTGATCCCAAGTAATATTGGTCTCATCAATATTTAGCTCTACTTTATGGCTATCCCACCATGAAGATGCTTTGTGGGAAAGCTGATAGGCTCCCCAAATAGCTTTGGTTTCCTCTGAGAATTTTCTTATTGCAAAGTACTTCTCCATTTTCCTGAGCTAGTTCTCAGCTCCATCTCCTAATGTGGTGCCATCATACTTAGGTGGGCTTATCCTTTTTATATCATTAGTGAGTTCTGCTACCAACCTGGCCTTTTTGTTTTCTGGTTGGACAGGTGCATTTCTAGCATTAATATCAACACCCAAATTAGGGTTATCCTTAGGAGGTTGCTGATTGTTATTACCAGCTTCTTCATCCTCCTCATTTCCCATCACCTCTTGTTCAAGTATACTACACGATCTCTTGTGTCCAACAGGCAGCAAGGATCTCATCAAGTTTTTGGTTGTTTCGCCTCCTTCAGTGGAGCATTATTCGCAATGTTCCCCTTGTTCTAACCATTTTCTCGTTATAAGAAAATTATGGTTTTTATCGATTATGGACACAGTAGGCCCAAGAGCCGCAACCTTCACTTCGATACCAGGATGTAAAATCCTCAATTTTTATACATTAGAACAAGTAATTTTTTTTTTATAAATTCTTCCTAGTTCTAAATACATAATTTAGAACTCACAAATCAAAACAACCATTCTTATAACAGATAACCATATGCAGCTATAATGACTCGGAGTACCTCCGATCTATTCATTCCATGACTCGGTAATCTACCAATCTATTCATGAGTATTAAGAGTTGGCGTTTTTATTTAACACATCACTCTTGTGGTTCTCTTCCCTATTCTGGGATTCAGAATGCTCTATCCAAGGAACCTATCTGAATAATTGTTACCATTATTCATCGGCATCTCATCCCTTAGACTAGGTGACTTAGGACAACGCAATCAGCAGCTTGCGATACTTTGGCCAAAGATTTGAAACATAATGCTTATGTCTCGTATTCCTTGACGGCATACTCGTCAATCTGGAATACGTCCTTCACCCCATTCCTATGTTATGTAGAATGTCTTATACTGACTTCTGTCAGACTCTCCTGTCCCAAGTTATTCACTCAGGAATGGATTAGTAAGATGACAACGTTATAGGGATGCTCCCAGGGCTAGGGATACGCTGACATACTGGGTCAACCCTAGTTAATCCAGTGTGTCAAGATACCCCGAGTCTCCTAGGGCAGCCTTATAACATGACCACGTTCCTAATCAGTCCCAGAGTAACTTGTTCGAGTTAAGGTGTAAATCTTAACGATCAATGCAAAGGGTGTCGCCATAAGTCACCTGCATTGTTGTATCTTCGAGAAGATCCTAATCTTCTTGAAGGTATAACCTGCACCGGCCTTATGCCATCAACCTTTAAATCCACCTCGATAAGATCTACTAAATTTTAAGGTGTTTCTTACGTTGAGTTAAAATTATACTATCAGGCACTCCCTTAAGGGTAGTCTTTCTCAATCCTTGGGTTCCTCACCTTAGAACTACCTTTCATAGTAAAACCCATTACACAAGAGAAGTTATTAAGACTAGAGGTCCCATTATATCCTACTTATTAGTATCGAGATATAGTGATTAAGAATCCAATTAAACGTTGTCTTGCCTTAGATCAAGACTAGGAAGTAATAATTTATTCAACTCGTTTATCTTCCTGATCAGGTTTATTTTAACCCTAGCTTCCCGAAAGACAATGGTCTAAGTTCCAATTTAGCTATAAATAGATCATAATAGAAATACTAAACAATCATAAGAATTCAGTGACATATCCTTGCAAGCTTGCTTAGATATTCACAAAAATATCCAAGTTATACAATAACAACAATGCTCTCAAGATCATTCAAACCGAAGAAGAGAAAACCATCAAGATACGAATACAAACACATAAGTAACAAATATCTCTTTTCATTCCTTTCAAGCTAATCAAATACATTTTATGCATTCAGCATATTTGATACAATACTCAACAGAAAAAGAACATCTTTCTTCAAGTAGTACATTTAGAGAATCAAGCTTGTAATTCATCATAAAACAAATTAAACAATCGAACATCATATCGATCTGCGTGCCTTTACTACTTACAAGTAATCATCTGTAAAAATTGTCAACATGGGTCGGATTCGGTGAACTGAGCATGATAAGCACTAATTCTTAAAACAATTGCAATCCACCAATTGTTTTCATTAAACAACCTATTTAAATGAAATCATTTCACCAAACATGTAAACATATTTCAGACTATGCTCTTTTGTAATTCAAACATGACTATAAATGCGTAACTCATATTATAGTTACTAAATAGTCCTAGATACTTTTCAGATATTTCTTCATAAATATAAGTGACCAAGAAGAACAAATGTATCCAAAACAACTATCCATCTGAATCCCAAGGACAACAAACATCCGATAGACCATTACATTCAACAAAAATGAATATCCTAACAATTCCTGAATCCATCAGTATGTATTAACAATTCCAACAATTAAATATAAATATATCAACATATACTTTACAGCAGAAGAGAAAGAAACCGAGACATTCAAAAGTCCCTTCCAATCATGCTCATGACTGTACCATCCACTCAAGAGTAATGCATTCACATTATATGCCTGCAACTAAGCCATTGAGACCACAGGAAGAATTACAGTCCGTCAAAATACAAATATAAAAATTGCCTATAACTTACTAAACAACATAGTAGCTCTCGTGACAAGGCAGTGATGAATAATCCATCAAATAGACTCCACATAACCTTCCATATTATTCAA